>VZRH01004533.1:357962-382851 GCA_013397555.1 Urocynchramus pylzowi | reverse complement strand
GTGTCTGTCTGTCCTGGTGGTTGGGCAGGGCTGAGCTCAGGCTGTGTCTGTCTGTCCTGGTGGTTGTGGCCTGGGCAGGGCTGAGCTCAGGCTGTGTCTGTCTGTCTGTCTGTCTGTCTGTCTGTCTGTCTGTGGGAGCAGCCAGCCAGGCTCTGCAGGGCACAGTCTCAGGATGAGAGTGCAGCTGCTTAGAGCCTGGTGCTGACAACACCAAGCTCAGGGTGTAATCCCCACGTGGCCACTCACTGAGGGGACTTGAAGGTCCTTGTGGGTCCCTTCCAACTCAGAATGTTCTGTGATGAGAAAGCTGACTTGGATTATCCCAGCAGCTGTGGGGCTGAGCACAGGCAGCAGCTGCCATTGCTCCTCAAGTAAGAACCAGTCCATGTTTGTCTTCCAAGACTGGCACAAGGGAAGTGCCTGGGATGTCTCTGCTTGTGCTTGCCACATACTAAAGGAAGGGGCAGGTTCTCCATGAGGCCAACCCACTGGTGCCAACCAGGAAAGGACTGCTTGGCCTGTGCCCTGTTCCCTTCTGCTCTCACTACCTGGGCTGGGTTGGATCTGATGCTTCTTGGACCCTGTCTGGAGCTGAATCTTTTTGTTAATACTCCTGAAAATTAACTAAAATTAATTTCTAAAAAGGTGGCCTTTGGTTTTGTTTTGGGTTTTAGTTAGTTTGGTTTGGTTTAGGCAGAATTGCCCCAGAGTAGGCTCAGCACAGGTTCCAGTGAATTCAGAGCTGAAGGAAGGCAGGGAGCAGGACCTCAGCCTTCAGAGCTGCTCTCTCAGCTGTTGGTCCCTACACTGGGAAGTAGAGTTAGCAAGGAAGATTTGTTAAGTGAAGTGTCTTAATTTTTGTGATATTATTACAAGTTTGTGGAGCAGATATCCTGCCCTAGGAGCAGATCTGAGCTGACTCTCTGCAAAGGTGGCAATACACCTTTGCTTTTAAAAACCTGTGCTGATGTGTGTGCAACCTTAGCTTGTTTCATGGTTTACAGGCACAGATATTGAAACAATTCAATTAGATTGCATGTGATTAAAGACACTTCTGCTGTTAATCTGTGTGGATTAGGAGGACAGGTTTAAGAGTTTGAAGGGGGAGCTAAAAATGTGGAAGGGGATTTATTAATATTTGAAGTGCAGACTGTCATTCATTCAGCTGTAGGACTTTGGGATCCCAAGAAGCCCCTGTTTCATTTCCCAGCAGCATACAGATGGGAAAGTCTGTTGACAGATGTATCATCTTCTGTGGGAGACTTAGTGGGAATGTTTGCCCTGGACTTTCAGTATTATTCATATATAGTTCTTATTTAGATTGGATTTTAAGCAAGAAATCTGCCTCCATTCTAGTCTAGTTTGCATTTCAGGGTTGACTTGCACACATGCTAGTACAGGTTGAGCTGATGGCACTGAAGCCCTGAGTGGGATGTGGGGATGGAGCAGGCACAGGGACTGAGCTGAGCTCCTGTCCCACCCCAGCTGCTGTGAGCCCACGGGCACAGATCACCAGACTGTGCTGGGACAGCCCAGTGCTCTGACCCTGTCACACCAGGGAGTCAGAGGAGACATCTGGCAATGACTTTGTAACCAGACCCTCAAATTAAGGTACCCTGAACTCTGAAACTCTGCAAAACCCCCAGAGATTGCTTGGCTGATATGGCAGAGATATAGATCTCCAGACAACTAAAGAATATCCTGGCATGTGTTTGTGTTGCTGGCTTTGAAAATTATAGTGGTATATTTTAGGGGCTGAATTAAGCCATTTAAATCATCCAGGCTGACTTCTGTAACATCAGAGGTTTTTGTTACATTCTAATTGAGAAAAAAAAAAAATCTTTTAGCTATAAGGAGCAGTCTGTCACATCCCCCAAGAGGACTGTTCACCTACAAATTGTCTTTAGTCTTAGAAGTGCATTTTGTTGGGCTGATGCCTTTCAGTTGAGTAGGCAAGTCCATAAAACTGGCTTTGATGTTCAGCCTAATGTGCTAAATTGAGCCTGGATACTGAAGACATTGCCCAAGAAGGGCACAGAGGTGACCTGCCTTAAAATTTGGCTTGTCTTCATCTTAAAAAAAAAAAAAAAACAAAAAACCAACAAAACTAAAAACTCAAACCAGACAAACAAAAAGTCTCAAGCAAAGAAAAAACACACACAAAAATTATTGCTATCTAGTTTACACATGATCACAGCCAGTCCCTGTATGGTTGCTATAGTGTTGCTAACACAAGGGATCAGGAGTACTGCTACTACTTTTCTGGTTGAGCAATAAAATAATCCATGTTGGGGTATGAGTAGTAATTTTCTGCTACTACTTTTCTGGTTGAGTGACCAAATAATCCACGCTGGTGTGCAAGCAAGTACTTTTCAGCACACAACTGAAAATGGCTTTATCAAAATCCTCAATTAAAACAAACCCTCCCCTAGCCTCAAATATGAAATCCTGCTCATTGGCAAAACTGGTTAGCTTGTCAGTTTGTTAAGTATTCCCAGGACTAAACTCACACTGCCAAAAAGGATAACACAAAATGCAGAGTTTTAACAAAGCCATAAGAGGGATGGAAGCTCTTCTTTCTCCTGCTAATGTATTTCCAGCCCTGTTTTGCATCCTCATAACTCTGGGGAGCACAGTCTGTGGAGTACACGATTGAGCATTATCACTGTGATTTCAGAGCCATCCTGTTACCCCCAGTAATAACTCATTTTCCACCTTTGTGCACACCAATATTGCTGTCAGGGCTGAGAGCCTGACCCTGGCGTGGCAGCACAGGGGAAGGGGAGCCATACTCCAGCAATAACCATTGTGAGCACTTTTACACTTGGTAAAGCCAAACAGAACTGCAGGCCTGCCACAGGCTTGGCAGGCTGGGCAAAATGAGGCTGTTCTGTCACTCCAAGGCATTTTGGTTTATGGTTGTAGTTTTCTGTGGGTTTATAAGACAGTCTTACGTGTTCCTGGAGGCACCATTTTCATTTTGAGGGCAAATCATGACCAGTGTTGGATTCATCTGTTTAATGAGATCGCTCCAGGTAGAAGTTGCTCTCTGTTAATTAAAACATTCACTTGAACTCAGACCTGAAATGCTGTTTGGAAGCAGGAGAGCAGCTGCTGCTGGGTGTGGATGCAAGAGGGAGGCTGAGGTTGGTGGGAAGGTGCAGCTTTGGGACAGAACAAGAACCTTTACTCTTTAAATCCCTCTCTTTCAGTCTCCCTGCTGGGCCACCTCACATGCAATGAAATGATGGCGAGATGTCAATTGATGGAGTATCACAAGGGGCTCTTGCTGCTTAATCCCTAGACACAGAAATGGAGACCTAGTCCCCATTTCCCAAACAGGCAGGAATGCTTTCATTACTATGTTAATTCAATCTCTCCTAGAACAGTGATACTTTAATTGCTCCTCTGTTTTCCTCAGACATAATCCAATTCCCTTTGGCCTCCTAGTTTATCCACACATTAATTGGGTTATTGCCTTGTAAAACAGAAGGGCAAATATATAGCTTAAATTTTATAACAGACAGTTAATAAGCACAGTTGAGATTTTTTAAGTGCCCTAATGCAATTACGTGCCAGGCTCCTAGGAATTTCAGTGGGATCTGGGTGCCTTCCTGCATCACACTTCTTGGAAATTCCCATCCCAGATATGTAAGGATGACTATATTTCTTTACTGTACATTGAGTACTTCAGAATTTCTCCTTTTCAACCTGAATTCTTGATCCTACAGTCTTTAATCCTGTAAATCTGCTTTTGATTTAATCTAGTAAAATTCCTTTTGATTTCTTTGATAAAGGATTCTGGGGTCAAAAGCCTTTGAAGTACAGGTGAAGGCTTTGAAGTATAAAAGAGGCAGACCCAGGGCTTGGGGGACTGGAAAATGGACCCCCAGGTTGTCACATTCAGGACTGCAGTCCCTGTTGAAGGTGACTCCATGCTTCCTCAAGCTTGTGGCTGCAGGACCAACATCCATCCCCTGAAATCTGAGGGAGTTCTGAGCAGCAGCCTTGTTCAGCACACACAGAAAGCTCTGAAGCTTCCCCATCTGCCCACACCCCCTTGCTGTGGGAAGGAGCTTACTCTGGTCTGGGCTGGTTATCCAACAAGCAGCTGTCTCTGAACCCCCCCTGTCTCGTGGGCACTTTTGTCCTGTGAACTTCTATTAACTGTGTCAAGAAGCACTGGACCAGGATAGCAGCAATGAAAATTATTAGAAAAAAACAGAGACTGTCAAGGATGGCCTTAATTCATTTTGACTTGAACAGTGCAGTGGAACACCAGGGCTGAGCACACTGTGAAGATCTTCCCCCCTTGGCTGTTTCAAGCACCACTTGCAGCAGCAGGATCAGAAATAACCTTCACTCATAATCAAACACATCCTGCAGCTCCTTCAGCTGCCTGGTCTGGGGGGCAGCAGCTTGCAGCAGAAGGGGAGATGGCTGCTGCACCCTCCCACGAGTTGCTGGTGACACCAGGCTTGGGACACCTGAGCAAAGAGCCACCATTGTGACAAAGCCTCATCAAGGAAAAGCCTGGGCTCTTTCATGTCACTGACCTGGAGCTTGAATCAAACAGCATAAAAGGCAATAGGCAATGATCAAAGGGTGAATGCTAATGATAAGAACATTACATTAATTAATGGAGTACCTGCCATGCCCTACCCACAGCACACCTGTGGAGTGGCAGGGATCGATTTTCTTCAAGCTGGCAAGGGAGAAATAAGAATTGCCACAGCAATACACACTTTGGTCTCTCTATTCCTTTAAAATATGGAGCGAATAAAACTGACAGGGATCATTTTGCTTTCATTGGTTTTTAGGTAAAAACACTTTCCATCCAGCCTTACACAGTGTAGGTGTTATAATGGCCAGGGGAAACCAGACATTTCATAGAGCACTACAGGAGCTGCTGAAAATCAGAACTAGAAATAAGTCAATAATTTGCAAGTGGTGGGAGAGAGCTGGGGGCGGGTGCTCCTCCAGTTCAAGCAGGGACTGAAGACCCAGGACTGAGCTGAGCTGGAGCCTCTGAGTCCTGGTGAATGCAAAGAAAGACGTGTTTTGGTAAAAAAAATAATTTTCTTTATTGGAATCTTTCCTGTTTAAAGTAATTTGTGGATTTAGAATCAGTCTCAAGTAACTTTCACTGACATGTGAAAGTTGTGGGGTTTTTCATGTTGTGGGGTTTTTCATGTTTTTCATGTTGTGGGGTTTTTCAGGAAGTGCTACGTTCCTAACCTCAATGGCCAGAGTGATAATGAACATCCTGGTTCACTTGGGTGTGTCATGGAGCTAGGCACAATGTTTGCTTTTGCTTCCTACTCTTCCATGAGGAAAGTCAGCACCATGGCTGGCTGGGCTTCCAAGTGCCTGTTGATAAAAAAATTACTTCTATCTGGAAAGTGTCCCATGTAAGAATATAGAGATGTGCTATGCTAGGGGGTCTAATGAAAGTCTCTGGAGGTGCTGGATTCTCCATCAATTACAGGCAAATTCAGAATATTTTAAAGGTACAGTTGTCCAAACAAGCTGAGAGCTTTATGTGGAGTGTTTGTGATCTATGTATGTGTTACACTACATTGGCTATGACTGTCATAAGTATCATCTTAAAATCTACAAACAAATCTTGTGCTGTGTCTTTCATTTCCAGGAAACACCTTTAATTTAAATAGAAAAAGTCTGGGTCATTAAGGCAAGCAAAATGCTGTAGTGAAGGATGTGCCATCCAGCTGTGATTGTGCTAAGTACTGACATTCCCTTTCTCCCTTCCCAAGAAATTAAAGGCATTACAGTCTGGTTTCAGCTCAGTTCCAGTTCCCAGAGCTCTCTTTGCCCATTTCCCAGCAGGCTGCTGTGGCTGGAGGCGTTCAGCTGTGTGTTTGTAGAGAGGGAAGGGCTCCTGCCAGGGCTGCATCCACACACAGCACTGGGAGCACCTGAGCCAGCCTGGCCCAGCCCGGGCACGGGGAGCTGTGCCAGGGCTGAGCCTTGCCCGGGCACTGCTGCTCCTGCTGCAGCCTCTGCCGTGGTTTTACCCCCCCTCAGCTCAAGCAGCAGGACTGAGAGGTGAGTTCTCCCTTGGGGAAAACTTCCCTGTGTTTCGTTTGGGAAATAATCAAAATGAAACATGGAGGTTTCCCCTGCAGTGTGGTGGATTTGGAAAAGACAGGAATGGCTGCGGCAGTGCTGTGCTAAATGCTCACTGCCACAGGGGAAGAGATGCTGTGGCTGCTAAATTTGGGGTGGATTAAAACTCCCTTGTAGTGTAGGGCAGAGTATTTTCATTTGGAGCTTGGAGTCCGTCCAAAACAGAAATGCAGAAATACAGAACAAGCTGTGATTCTGACAACTGCTCAATCCTGCCCTTCATCCCTTCTCCCTGTGCAGAAAAACAACACAAGTTTTTGTCTCAAGCCCTTGGTCTTGCTTTCCTTTTCAGCTGAGCACTCATTTCAGTACTCAAGTTCTATTTCTTGAAAACCCAGAAGCCCAAAGATTCATTTTAGGAGATTCTTTTCTCCATTGCAGGCTTCAGGGTTTACATGAGAGGCCAGGATATACTTGTTAGGTTTTTTAGTTACAAAAATATCTTAAATAATGTCTTTTATGGTCTCACAATCTTTATTTGTTGTTGGTCTTTTCTAATACCTTTCAGGATTTATTAGCTGTGTATATAGAAAACACCCTAAAATCTGATAATCTGTAATACTTTTACTCAGGCTGTTGAGTTGATTGCACCTTATGAGACTTGGTGACATCTTAAGTGCTTCATTGAAACTACAGCTATAAGATGATTATTGCTGGGTTATTGGCATTAAATATAACAGTAGCCACAAGGGTTTAAAACTGTTGCATGCACAGAAAGGGGATAAAATATATTGATTACACTGAAATTTATTCACAGTTCTTTAAGACAGTGCCCAGATGAACCAGGAAAATGCTGATCTTGCTGATAGAAGCTGAGCTCCCATCAGTTCTGCACCAACAGAATCAGGCCCACAGAAAAAGCCTGAGATGGGAGAATCAAAATACCACTGGAGGGGCTGCAGCTGCTGTCTCTCTTACCTACGTGGGATGTGGGCTCCAAATTCAAAGTAGAGGGAAGTACAGCACTGATTTCCTCCAACTGATTCCCAACTGGCCAACAAGTCATGGGGAATTGGGTGTTTTCCCCAGTGAATTTCCTGGTTTGCTCTGTGAGATATGTTGTCTTGGCCCCATTCCCTGTAGAAGAGCTGCATGGGTTGAATGGTCTAAAACCTTTAAGATCAACAAGAAATTGGCCAGCACAGATGGGAACTTCAGTCCTGTCTCTGACTTTGAACAGGCAGTGTTAAGATCTCAGGGATAAATGAGAAGGCTTAAGGGAAATGTCATGCTTAAAGAACTTTATTGCTTACATTCTGTAGCGCTGATTTTGATTAATAGCTCTTTCATGCTGGAAGCATCATATCCAGATCAGAGGGAGCTCCACACAAACTACAGAGACCCCAGAGCTTGCTCTAAGGGGCATGATCATGAAATAATTGGTGTGGTTGGGAAAAACAAGATGGTAGAAATGGGAAAGGGGGCAAAGGTGTTAAAAATGTAGGTATGGATTATTTTTTAGCTCCATTTCAGTGAGGCTCAGCTGTGGTGCATGCTGTGTGTTCAGAGGTGCCAGTCTGGCTTGTTAACCTGGGACTTGGAATGGAGGTGCATCTGGGGTGCTGAAAACTGATGTGATACAGATTGTACCACTCCTTTGTGTGCCATGACACAATTTCCCTGGCCCACCCAAGGCTGAGAGGTCATTTGACTCCCAGAGATGCACAGACTGTAACTTTGCCATCTACAAGTGCTCTGTCACTCTGAAAAAACAGCCCTGTGCCTGGCATGGGATCTGAATTCCCCCTTTGTGCCAGCTGGTGCAGTGCAAGCCTCAGGACTGTTCTAGCTGCAGAAATCTGTGAAGGTGGCAGTAGCAGTTGAAGCTTTATCAGTTTTTTCAGATGTGCAGGTAAAGGAAACGACTCTGTGACCTTGAACTGAACACGACCACTCTCTTTACAGCCTCAGCATAAACCTTATCAGTGAAAAAAGCATTATCACCTTTTGGAACTGAGTGGGCTGAGGGCTGTGATCCTGAGCTGTCCTGCAAGCCAAATCCAGCTCTGCTTTCCCTGGCCACAGCCAGACCAACTCCCGAGAGATTAATGAGCCAAGTTCTGATCTCAGTTATATTTGTGGACTTGTCCCACATCCATCCTATATAAATCAGTCTTACCCTGCTCAGGAAAGCCAGCTGGGTTTTGGTCCCAATTAAGTCAATGGGAATGCTGCCATTGACTGCAGTGATTTTGGGTTTCATTTGGGGTTGGGAGCTCTTGGTCTCATTTTACTGTTTTCTGCTGGAAAAGGCACTATTGTCCCACAGCTGAAATAAATATTTGGCATCCTCTAAGCAAGGCAGCTCTCATGTAAAGGTGCACTGCATTTCTCATAAAAAGTGCTGCAATATTTGGTTGGCCAGGATGCTTCCCTTTCATGCTGAATCAAGGGCTCTAATAAGCATGATGACAAAATATGAGGAATTCTATGTGATTATGGCAACGGCACCACCTGCCTCTAATTAAGCTGCCAAAACATTTGGTCTAAAATGATGCAACGAATAAAAAAAAATTATATCCAATATTTTGGCAGTGCAACAAGAAGCTGGCTTTCCTCACATAATTAGTTTTAACAAAGCGTTGTTAATCTGATTTTTGATTAATAGACTATTTAATCTTATAGCAGGCTGACAAGACTCTGATCTGCCTCTGGTTTAAGTTTTTTTCACCAAAAAGGCTAATATTTATAAGAGTTTTAAGAGATATACTTGTATAAGAAACATTAGATTTTCTTATTATTTTCATTGTTCTTCATGAGAGCCCCAAAGGTTACATTCTCTGAATTCACTGAACTTTTAAGCCTTTCATTAAATTGAAAGCCAGAGGAAAAGCTCTTTTTTTTTCCCCCTCTTCCTAATTCCTTGTACAGAGAAGTCACTGGTATGACTAATTGGGGGGAGGAGGGGTGCCCAGAAACCTGACAAGCTCTGCACATTTTAGAGCTGCTGGTCGACTGGCAGAAAGTATCAGCTTTGTGGACTGCTGTGATGCCCTGGGGTGTTTGGTGGCTAATGGCCCCTCTCCCTGGAAGTGCTGCTCCGGTTGGATTTAGTGACAAAGAGGAGGGGAATATAATGTGTAACAACAGCAAAGCAGCCCAACCGCTTTTCCAGGACTTGTGTGGCCATTTGGGTTTCAGAGCTGTTAATGTAACCTGGCATGTTAAATCAGACATGATCAACACTGTAAAAGAGCCAAGCATACCAACAGTACAGATGGGTGGCAGATAATGAAAGCAGCCGTGGCTGAGCAGTGTAAAACTGCTGATCAAACCACGTTAATATGTGGGTCTTGTGATTCTGAAAATCAGCATTTGAATAGGTACAGTATAGTGAATACACAGGTAACTGTGTATTCACTGCAGGCACCATCTATAAAAAACATGATTTTAGCAACTTGCTTGTCTCTTGCCCTAGGTGCCCTAAATGCATGATTTTCCCAGTATCTTGTTCCCCCTGCAGCAATGGTGACTCCATGAAGTGGGTGTAAATAGTTTCTGCCAGCTGCAGTTTGAGTTTCTTTCCCATAGCAGTGTCTGAGCTGGGTTATCTACTCCCACTCCAGCTGCAAAGTCTTGATGAGCTTTAAAAATCAGAAGAGTTTCAAGAAAGCCCAAGAACTTGACTGCTCTGGGCTATTTGTAAAGTTGAGTGTTAATTCAAAAGATTTGTTTCACTTTTCTCATCCCGAAGTAATGATAATGGCACTGTTCTTGTATCTGGTATGTTGCTAGGCCAGTGTTGAGATTTTATCATTCGAGAAAAGGTTTTCTGGTGCAGTTCCCTGCTCTGACAGCAGGGATTTGATGACATGAGTGATACTCCCTTTAGAGGTCAGACAGCCTTTCTGTCTGTGTGCTCACACACCTTTCAGAGCTGGGTGCAGAAGTCCATTTCTTATCTCCAGGCTGCCTTTGTGCAGGTAGTAGGATGGTTTTGTAGAAAACCTTAGTGGATTTGCTAAATAAAAACCGAGTTTTTGTGTGGTACCCTGGCCCTCCTGGCGTGAGGCTGCAGCGTGGAACCACCTCCAGATTCCACCTCGTGCCAGCACTGGAGGTGAGGAGAATCCTCAGGAAATGCTTCCTGTGCAGCTGCTGATAAGGGGAGACAAAGAGGGCCAAAGGTCTCACTGGATGCTGATGGAGTGTGTGAGCCAAAACCTGACAGGTGAGGGTCCCACAGGATCTGCTGAAGCAGCAGGAATTTGAGGTTACTCACTGTTGCTGGCACACCAGACAATAATAAAAGCCAGGATCTCCACTGATCCCCACATCTTGCCAACAGGCTGCCCCACTCCTCCAAAACAACAGCAACAACCCTTAGGTGGCCACCTCACCTGTATTACATCTCTATTGGACTGGCAGATTAAATGCTTATGACTTCTTTTTTTTCCCCTCCACCCTCTATCTTATTTATCAAATAAGTTTTCAGACACAGATTTGGGAAAACCCTATGTTTACTTTTAAATGCACTTGGTAACATTTGTTTTCTTAAAAGCTTATCCAATAACTGAACTAATGGGCTCCTGAGCCAGTCTATAGGAGGAGGTGGCTAGGGTCAGTTTAATATTTGCCATGAGTAAAGTACACACTGCTGAGTAAATACAGAGAGGAATTATATGTTATTTGACTAGTTGCTAATTACGGTGAGCTCTTCCTGACTCTGCTTCCTTTTTAAAAGATGAAAGTCAGATCCCTCAAAATTCTCATATTTAGTTCCTTTGGAAAAATTGGTCTGGTAAATAAAACAAGTATTACTGCTCTAGTTTGTATCATGCTTCTTTTGCATGCTAATCCAAAGTTCCCCTGAGATAATTTGACAAGAAGGCCATTAATGCAAATTTAAGCGTGACCTAGAAAGGACTTATTTTTCATGTACCACGTTGATTCTCTGCTATTGTTATTTGTTCTTCTTTCTTTCAAACTGCATGGTGTTTTGGAGTTGCCTTTCCTTCTCTTTATTTCCCATTTTTTTCCTCATGATTACAGTAGCACAACTCAGAAGAAATGCATTGCTTTCAAATAAAATGCTGGAGTCAGATATGAAAGTGTTGCATGTAAAGAACAGAATTTATCTGGCAAACACTAGATATAGTTTGGGAAAACTGTTTTTGTAGGCAATTAACAAAAGTTGACTTTAATTTCTTTCTTTTTACTGGAGAACTTGTGAGTAAATGTGTGTTATATACCTGAGCTTTCCTAGCAGGTGTGGTCTCAAAGCCCTTCATTGTCCAACCATGCCAACTAGCCAGCAGAATGAAGTCAATGCTAACAAACCAAAACTATTGCATATGTAAGGATTAAACATTCTCTTTTCTTCAATGGTTTGTTTCATTAATTTCTAGGCATAACATAATTTTTAGGAACTCTGGCTCTGGCATTCATGTAAGTTAACTATTGCAGAAGAAAGCAAGGGACAGTCCCAAACACTCCAGGATATCAGTGCTTCTGGGTTTGGTTATACCTTTTAAGGAATAAAAGGTCAGAGCTACCTGCTTCCCTTTAGCCCTTTAAAGGTCACTTCAGAAGTCTTACTATAGAATAGAATAGAATAGAATAGAATAGAATAGAATAGAATAGAATAGAATAGAATAGAATAGAATAGAATAGAATAGAATAGAATAGAAATTGAAATAAAGTATGTAATATTTCCCAAAGAGATCTCAAAGCTCTGTGCCATCTTCTTTCACTAAGTCCTTGAAAAATACACATTTGCTCACGGTCAGGAAAAGTAGATCTAGCTGGTTTCCGGATAAAATGTGGCTTGTGAGTCTGTCGTAGTAGAAACCTCTCTGAGTCAGTAGGGTTTTCCTGCTTTGGACTGGTGATGGCAGCAGGAAAACCTCTCCTGTCCCTTTCCTGTCCCTCTCCTGTCCCTCTGGCTGCCGGCTGAGCTGGGAGGGCATCGCTGGTGCTGGCCCCGGCAGCGCGCAGCCAGCTCGCCCCGGGCTTAGTNATTTCCCAAAGAGATCTCAAAGCTCTGTGCCATCTTCTTTCACTAAGTCCTTGAAAAATACACATTTGCTCACGGTCAGGAAAAGTAGATCTAGCTGGTTTCCGGATAAAATGTGTCTTGTGAGTCTGTCGTAGTAGAAACCTCTCTGAGTCAGTAGGGTTTTCCTGCTTTGGACTGGTGATGGCAGCAGGAAAACCTCTCCTGTCCCTTTCCTGTCCCTCTCCTGTCCCTCTGGCTGCCGGCTGAGCTGGGAGGGCATCGCTGGTGCTGGCCCCGGCAGCGCGCAGCCAGCTCGCCCCGGGCTTAGTTCATATTTCTGCTTTCCAGGTCGATGCATCTGCTTAATATTCGGCTGGAGAGAATGCAAAACACTTCCTGGCGTGGCGCAATGGGGACCGCGCTCAGTCCTGAGGCGCAGGGAACTTCGGTGCCTCGGGGTTACGGGGTGATTGAAGCGGAGGCTGTTGGAGGTGCGAGTCCCACTGGAGCCGGGGCTGTGTCCCCTGCCCTGCCCTGCCCTGCCCTGCCCTGCCCCGGGCACTGTGCCCGGCAGCGACACCGCTGACACCGCGCCAGCTCCTGCTGCCAGAGTGCGCATCCAGTGTCCAGCCCGCCTGACCCCCCGTCTGAGCAACTTGTTTTGCCATTTGTCACTGCCAAATGTTTCTTTATTCTGCCTCAGTCACTTGGTTTGCCACTCATTTGACTCCCTGCATAATTAACTTTGCCAGCCAATTGACTCGCTGTGTAATTATCTTTGCCAGCCGCTCTGGTCTCTGCGTGTTAATCACGGTGTGGAACGGCCTCGGGGCAGGCAGCAGCTCGGTGGGGCTGGCAGCAGCTCGGTGGGGCTGGCAGCAGCTCGGTGGGGCTGGCAGCAGCTCGGTGGGGCTGGCAGCAGGTGCTGCCCATCCCTGCACCCACCGGCAGCGAGCCCGAGGGCTGCCGGCGCAGACGGGACCCGGCGGGGCTGGGACAGCTGCAGAGACATGCTGCCACTTGCTGCTTCTCTTCCCCGACCCGAATTTAACTCCGCTTCCCAGCAGTGCCCCCCTGCAGCCCTGCCCCTCCTCGTTTAATTGCTCTCGTTCGGTGTCTCACCGCCCGCCTCTCTCGGCGTCCCCGACGCGCTTCCCCTTGTGCTTCATCGCACTTGCGCTCCCCGAACAACCTGCAAGGCGTCACAAATTCTTTGTTCAGCTTCAGGTGGGGGCTGTTTCGGCAGGAGGCCTCGGAAAAATTATCTGACTTAGAGTGACAAGTGTGAAGAGCAGTTGCAGACAGTTTATACGTCCTCCTCGGGGAAAATAAACCTGTTAGTGTGTGCCATATGCTACAAAGAAGTGGCTCTCGGCCACGCAGCTGAAACACTGGAGCCCTTCCTTGACTCTTTGTCTGCTTGTCTGTTTGTCTTCAAAGCAGGAGCCCCTTACAGCTGACACTTCTTAAGTCTTGTTTACCAAATAGCTGTGGACTTTGTAAATAATGCAAATAAAAGTTTTGGGTGTTCTTGGGAATAAATAACATCATGTCTAGCTTAATAGAAGGATAATGTACTTTGGAAAACTATCTTGCCTGCCTTTCAGAGAGGGTTGTTTTTCTCTGTTGGTGCAGTTTGCCTTTAAAATCTCTCTAGCCTGTGCTTTGTTCTGCCCTTTCTGTCCAACTTCAGTCTGGCCCCTGTATTGCTTGATTAAATTTTGTACAATTTCATTCCCCACTGGATATGCTTTAGCTCTAAAAACATGATTCAGCACCAAAACCAAAGACTTCCAGTCTAATTTTCCCTGACAGTGTTTTCTAGTTTGCCTGGATGGATAAAAATCCATTGCTAGGATTTTGGCCCCTCTGCATCCTTTTTTCGTGACTGGTTATTTCATAGTCCAGTTATTCTCCTTGCTTAGAGGACCTGTAACAAATTCCTGTAAAGAGCTTTTTAAAATCCTCTCCCATTGCTCAGTGTTTTGCATCGATATGTAACCAACAATGTTGTGCAGGGCTTATTTTTCTGAAGTGTCAAGAAATACAAACTCCCAAATGTATTTCTGAGGTACAAAGGCACAGGTCCCTGTGGTACAGTCAAGAATGGTGTTGTTATCTCACCTGAATTTAGTTGAGCTCTCCTTCAGGAGCTTTCCAGGTGCTGGGGTTAGTACAGCTCTGACCCGAAGTGCTTTAGCCCCTCTGCCCAGCCCCATGCAGCCTTGCTCAGAGCTTTCTCCTGGACCTGGCCCCGGTGCCCTGTGGGGTGAGTGATGGGAATGTTTTGCTCATGTCAAAGGGAGGAAAGTATTCCCCCTCCTCACAGCTTTTCTTTCGGCCTCCAGCCTTTACATTCCCTGGCATGTTCCTTGGAGAGCCTGAATTATTGTTGGTAGTGGTTTTGTTTTGCAAGAGGACGAGTTCCTCGGCTGACTAATGCACGGGCAAATCATCTCTGCTGGCTTGGTCTTCCTGAACTTCCGCATAACAAAAGGAGAAGGAGCGATCCCATCGATCCCATCGATCCCATCTCAGCTGTCCTGGGCTCTCTCCCCTGCATTTCAGTCTGGGGCAGGATAAAGGAGCTCTGCTGGGAAGAGATCTGAAGTTCATAATCTGGAATCTTTCTTCTGAGGCTTAGCAAGCTTTTTTTTCTTTTTCAGAAAAAATAATGAGTTCATGTGTGAAGTATGAGTGCTGTTTATTACTATTTTTTTTCCTGAATTGTCTCTGCTCTGCCTCTCCTGACAGCTTTGAGCTGCAATAAACCCACTCAGAACTGCACCAAGAGCCAGCTCTGACTGGTGCAGACAGCGAGGCTGCTGAAATTCGATTTCAGCACAGGAAGTGACACGACTGGGGCAAATTCCTCAGCTTGATATTTAGGAGCAAATATAACATCATTGGTGGTTTGGCTGGGCCTGCTGTTGTTTTGGGCTAGGCTTGGGTCAGGAGGAACCACAATGACAGAGGGGATGTGCTGGTGCAGCCTCACGTTACCTGCTCAGGGACAGGCTGGGGGACAAGGCACAGCTTTGCCTTTTCCCCAGGTCAGTCCCTGCCTGTGTGGATGTACAAACCCAGGGCTCCGTGCACAAGGAACTCCAGCAGAAAGGAGGAAAGAAGCAGAGTCCTCCCACCGAGCTCTGGCTAAAGATTAACCTTGCTGTTTTCATACCCTTGCTGGGTTTGAAAAATGTTAAAACTAATAGACTGAAAAAAACCGGGCTGTATTTTTCCTCTCCACTGGCTGATGGAGGGCAGTGTTGCCACCTGTTTGGGCCAATATTTTTAGATATTAAATAAACCTGGTCTCCTTCTGTGATACAGTGCTGGGAAGCTAATTCAGCTCTATTAGAAAAGTCTAGAGCACAAAACGAGCTAATAACAGCTTTGAGTGTATCCTTAAAGCTATGTTTCACACCCACCCAGAACACAGAGATAACAGTGTTTACTATCACTTTGTAACTCTGGATGACTAAATCAAAAAGTAATGCAATGAGGCTGCCTGCTGTGTTCCCCTTTCCTCTTTCATTTATTCATCTTTCTGTAAAAGAGCCCAGAGTCTGTGATCCCCTCCTCTGGGAAAAGCAGGAGTAGGTTTCCCTCTGGGGAAAGCCTGGCTGTGTTTGGGGAGATGTGGAGGCACAGAATGCTGCTCCTGGGGGGTTTCAGCTCCTCTGGCAGAGTGGGCTTTGCTCAGGACTCCGAGTGTAGCCTCTCCCCTGAATAACCCTGCCCCCCTCCAAACCCAGTGCCTTGGATCCCTCTCTCTATCAGTACTGACAACAGATTGTCAGAGCAAGGGAGGAAAAAGAGACAGCAGAGGAAGGAAACAGGGATGCTGTTGGAAATCATTGGCCTTTGAAGACCTTTTTTAAAGTCTCTCTATTATTGCAAAGATGAGCTTGCTATAAACTCCCGAATGGACAGACAGAGCCTGATGTGCAAGAGAATGGGCCTGAGACAGTTTTCTATTATCTGGGAGATTTCTGTCTTAATAGAAGCTTTCAGAGCCAGCATGAGAGTTGAGCTCTAAAATTATGCCCCCACAGGAACACAGTGTGTTCTGATGGAAAAAGCAAATAAATTGTGTTTTATGATATTGGACACACACAGTATTATTCTGCTGGTTCTCAAGTCACACAGACTCCATCACAGACATCGAGCCTAAATGTCTTCTGTGGCAAAAATCAAAATCACTTTCTCTTCTCACTGGGAAAATGGGGCAATACCTGGTGAAGGTGGGAGCAGAGCTCTCAGAATCTCACAGAGCTCTTCAGAATTTTCATCTCCTCTCTGCTGCTCAGCCCTTTCTACTCTTGTGCACTCATTTTTCTTTTAATTTTTCTTTTGACAGTATCTACTTACTCAACCTGTAAGTGTGAAAATCAATGTTTACATAATTTGAACCAGTTAAAACTAATTAAAGCAAACCATCACCTTCCAGGCTGGGTTGAAGTGGAGAATAGTCTGCCCCAATGCACACACACCCCTTCAGTCCCCTGCCTGTCACACAGCAGGAGAAAATGGTAAAATTTCAGAATCAAATTGGAATGTCAACTTAGAGGAAGTTCTGCTACCACACTGCTACTCTGTGCTGTGATTTCAGCTATCAGAACAGAACTCTCTCTGCATTCAAACCTGTGGTTTACAAAATAGATTTTGTACTTCCAGTCTTGCCACTACTTTATTTACTTCTTTTTTTGCCTCTTGTGGGTGGTGCCTCCTTTGGGATTGCTGGCTATAGCTTCCATTACTGGTTGAACTATTTATCATAATTCCACATTATTTTCTTTTCTGCCAATGGCAATCATATAATAGCAATGGATTACTTACCTCCTTTCAGCTTAAATATGATCTATATATTTCAGCCCAGCTTAATAGCTCTTACATTTACAGTGCATTTTTTGAAGATTTTAATCAGATGTATGCTCCAGTAATCCCTACAACAATATTTCTTTTTATAGAAAAACCCAGGATTCAATAAAGAGGCTGCTTTCATGTTTTACAGGTTTTTAAAAGGAAAGAATCTCATGAGCAATTTTTGGTGTTATACTTTTTTTTTAATCTGCAATTAAGGGAATATAATTACTTTTCACCTTATATTCTGTTTGCTTTTTGCATTCCACTTCTGTGTTTGGGGTATGAATCATGTTTTATTTCACAGTTGGAAAGCAGGCATGGGTGTGCTGCTGATTCCATGTCTGGGCTGTATTTTTGGTAGAAACACTCAGCTGCTACAAATCAACAAAGGAGTCACTGAAGCCAAGTTGGTTTAGATGAGCAAAGGATGTAACCTTTGATCTTCTGCAAGAAAAAGCCCTTGACCCTACTCCTTTGAAAAATCTAATTTCAAACAAAAAAGTACATGACTGTCAATCAAACACATACTGTTGTCTGGGTGAGGGTTTGCCCTTGCAGGCTTTTTTCTTCCTCCAAGGAATGCAGTCGACAGAATTCAGATAAAAACCTGATAGCTAAGAAAGACCCTTCAGCAAAATGTTTGTCCAGCAGTGTTAGAACTTGCCCCTGGATGATGAGTTAGATCCACCTTTGTCATTCCCTCTCAACTCTCACACGATTAGGCAGCTGATCCCAGCCCTCCTTGGAACTCGCTGAGAGTTTCCAGCTGGATCTGCTCCTGCTGACGATCAGTTTGACTCTGCTGGAGCAGAGTGGGCCTGGGCCACCTCCCCCAGGTTGCCTGCCTGTGCTCTGTGCTGCTTTCCAAACCTCAGCCTGTGTCTCTGATGCAATAACTCTGCAGGCTCAGCCGAGCTTCCCCTTGAACCTGCTCTGTAATTAACTCTGTTTCAGGTTCTTATCAGCAGATTAACGTTCTGCAGAAACATTCTGCATTTCCATAGCTTCCAAGCCACAGAGGAACTTGGCCACAGCCTTGGCATTACTCAATATGTCAGCTGGAGTCTTAGAAGTTTTCCAGACCTTTTAATCTTTACTCCTCACATAATATTGTTCCCTTCAAGTAGATGTCATTCCACCCACAGACACTTTGCCTCGTGGGGATCTAAAGCAAGCTGGATTGAGTAAAGACCCATTTCACACATGGGGGAGAGCACAAGAAAGATAAGGCCTCTAAATATAAACCTCCATTTAGGAGGACAATAAAGCCCATGCTTAAATCCATTCCTGTTGTAATTATTGGTGTTATGAGAGCTATAGAAACGACAGCCCTATTTGTACTTGATGTTGTATGAATATATAATGAGGAGGAAGTGGTGTCTCCTGAAAGACTGCCTGGCAATGCAAGGGTAAAGGCAACAGGGAGATCTAGCAACAGACAGGAGCACGGGAAAGTTGACAAAACCTTTATCTACAGAGGGATTCACTGGCCAAAACAAATTACCTGTTGAACAGCACTGTGAGTATTGTAGCATATCCTCAGCCCTAATCATGTATTTAAGTCTAATTGAAGAAATTAAAGTTTAGCATGTGCTTCAGTGCTTTGCTGAATCAGGGCCATAGTGCTGCCACCAGCCACTTCAACTCTGGACAGAGAGGAGCTAAGGACTGTGTGATATCAGAGACATTCCTCAGCAGCTCCCAAACTGGGGACATCGTGTCCAGCCAGGAGAACTGAAGCCTCTTTCTGTGCTGTGATTTTCAACTCTGATTAAACCATCTCAATATACATTCTGATGTAATAGATTCCTTCCAGAGAAAAAACTGGTCAAGCAATGCTGCCAGGAAACGGGAGCCCTCACACTTGGTGCCTGTATTTATTGTAAATATCCTGACTGAAGTCTTTTGTGTGATAGTTTGAGAAGCAGCTTGTTGTTGTCACCCTCTTCAACTGCACCATTGTCCAAGTCTGAAAAGAAATTGGGATCTCATCTGGGGCGAAAAAAAAATCCATTTTAGAAAAGGAGATGAAATACAGTAAAGACAAAAATAGCCTGAAAATGGGTTTTCAGTGGGAAAGAAAGTTTCCTGGAGTTCTTGTCAAAATAATCTTCATCAACAAAGAGTTCTTAAATGCTATGGGATTTTCAGGGGATTTTTCCTGTAACAGTAGATTCAATACATGAATGCTCATTCCCAAAAGTGGTGCTCTCCCTGACAGTATGGTCACAACATGACCCCCAGACCCTCGCTGCAAACAAATTCAGCAGCTTGGCAGCCTTCTATGCAAGGGGCCAGCTCACCTTAGCCTTAGTCAGTTCCCAGAAGCAGCAAAATGGAAGGGGAGTTTTGCAGCTGAGGAGGATAAAACCCTGGAGTGTTTGTGCTGGGTACTCCACCATGCCTGTAGCAAAGGCTTGAGAGCTCTTCTGCTGGAATCAACAAGCCCCTTGTCCCAGTGCTCCAAATGTGCAAGGCTCCTTTATGCATTAAAGCAGCTAAAATGTAGGCAAAAGAAGCAGCCAGTTTTTTGGCATACTAATAGTATTAAATGTCATTATACTGTTAAAGATCAAAGGAACTGAGCTTGGACCAGAGTTCTCCCTTGCTGAAAGCAGTCAGTGACTGCAGGCTCTGGGCAGGCCAGCACCAACCAGAGGGGCACATCTGCTGGCTGTGCTTGGCTGGGAGTCCTCAGCCACAGAATCAGCATCCACAGCTGCTTTCCAGCTACTGCTGGAACTTGTGGGCTTTCCCATAGCCCTGACCACTTCCAGATCCTCATTAAGGTGTCAGAGCTAAAGATGAGGAATGTCAGGTAGAATGTGGGGCAAGGATAGGGCTTAGTCACCATGAGGTGCTCCAGACTTTGACCCTGGGGGCAGGTGGGACTCTGCTCCAGGGATGGTAACTGCTGTGGTGGCTGTGGACAGCCACACCGCCCTGTGGCTGCTGACTGGCCTCACCTGGTAAAAATTATCACAGCACTAACAAAAGAGCACAGCTAATTACCAAAATTGAGAGGGGGATGTCTTAGTGAAACCACACAGCTCACTGGGTGTGCCTTCAGTTGATGGTAAATCCCTCAGTGGAAACATCATCAATCTGCCACCACAGGTACCTTTCTAATGAAAGTGGCAACATCCCACATACATTTCTCAATGTCCAGTGTTCTTTCTCCACTGGCAGTGCTGGTTTTGATCTAGGAGCTCCTCATGATTTGGTTAAAGGCTGCCTTGGGGTGTGCTCCTTCTCCCTCCAGCCACCACAGCAGCAGAGACCAGGGATGCTGTGACAGGGACTTGCTGAAGCCAAACTGCTGGAAGAGTTTTGGGCAGTTCTGTCTTACTGGAATTAATTCCCCTGTTGAGTCAATAAAATCTGGATGTTGAAGTTAGCACAGAGTGTAACACTGAGCCATGTGAGTGGGAACTGAGAGAGTTTCTTAACTGAGGACACCATGCTGGTGACTGTCAGAGGACACATTTTTCCTCTCACAAAAAAGCATGCAATGAATCAGCTGCTGATGAAGAAAATACACCTCATTGCCACCTTTTTACTTTTTATCTGAGAGTCACATCTGCATGTCAAATGATGATGAGGGAGAACCCCACCCTTCCTTCAGAACCCTGCACTTCCATCTGCAGCCTGGGGAACTGAGAGATGTGGCTCAGCTGTCTAGAGAGACAGCAGTGATGAAGATGTAGAACATCAGAAGACCAGAGACTTCTCTCTGGATTTTTTCCATGGTGTTCTGTAGATTCTACCACCATCCTCCCTTTCCTGTGGGAGAAGGTTGTGATGTGACAGGGAGCAATGCTGTCACACAGCTGGGTGAAACTGCACCTTTATGTGCTAGTACCAAAAAGTTCTTTTGTAGGAAGGCAGAAATAAGGAGAGGCTGGGAGACCAATTCAAAAGTATTCTGGGATTTTTGTGGTGTTGTGATGTTTCTTCACTCTCCCAGGTGTCTCATTAAAAATGAATTAAAATGAGACAATTAGCTGCTACAGAGAATTTACAATGCTGCTGCATCAAAGTACTTTGGAGTACTCACTAAATAAGATCCAAGTAATTGGTACCTATCTCTACTGCCTGTTGTAAAAACAATGGACATGGTGAGGGTCCTGGAGAGATGTGGTCTTTATTGAAGAAAGAAAATGAATACTTTAAAATGCTAATTATGAACACCATATATAAACTAATATGATTAACAATAGCTTGACTGGATTTTTCTTTAATTTATCTTTTTTTTTTCCTTGCTTCCTTCCACACAGTTTTGTTCTGGTTAGCTGTAGAATGGGTTTCCTGGTGAACAAATAAGGAAAAGCAGAAATAATATTACTTTCACAAAACTACGGTCGAAATGCCCTTGTGCTTCTTAAAAAGGGAAGCAGGTCAGCTGGAACCCACCCCTGGCAGTCCTGCAGGACAGTTGCAGCTTCTTCTGTCTGTCCTCTCTAACCTTGCTGCTTCTCTGGTTAGTTCCTGAGCAGAATTCAGGTCTTGAGTACCATCAGGACCAAAATTAAGGCCAAGATTTCTCATGTCAAATGCACTGTGAGTGCAGCAGCAGTCCCTGTGTGTGGGGCAGGTCCCCTCTGGCACAGGCACATTTGATTCCTGCACATTTGATTCCTAGCCTGGACTGAGTGATCCTGCCAACCCTCTGCTGTGAGCCAGGATTTACTGCTTTTCCTCATCTTCACAGTGGTCTGGCTGCTTCTGCCTCCCCAGCTCTCTGCTTTGCAGCTTTTCACCCCAACAAAAGGAGGAAAGAAACAGAAAAAGCAATAAGGCAAGGGAGTGGCAGGAGAGAATTTCTGATTAACTCATTTTCACAAGCTCCATTTTTACTTGAGACTATACCAATTCCAGTTTTCCTAACAATGCATTTTTCCTTTGACAAGTGCTTATTTCATTTCATATAGTTGTCTAAATAGTTATCACACTGCTAATGTTTCCAGCCAGAAATTATTCCCCAGTGTGCCAGATCCAGACCTTCCAGTAATTTGTGTATGTAAATTTAGATTATTGTTATTATTATGTTCACATGTAATACTACAGGTAACAAAATGAAAGAGCAGGTACAAATTATCTGCATAAAAATCTGCATAAAATATTCACATAGAGAAACCGAATTTTTCTTGTTTGTAGAAATGTCTGAACATGTGAGATCTATTAATCAATCTCACTACCCATACAGCTCATATTTATTGTGTGAATCCTAACACCATCTTCCAGTAGTTCATAAAATATGATCACTGCGAGGAGCTGAGCAGAATTCAGAACTGTGTGATTATTTGGTTACTACTCTGGGTCTAAAATGTCTTTTTTTTTCTCTCATTTGACAGCCAGCTCAACTATAGTGATCTGGGATTTAGCAGCTGATGACTGTTCAGCACTGCAGGATGCTTAATGCAATTAGCAAAGTTAATAAAATGTTGGACAGGTGCCTTGTACTGGGGGAAAAGGCATTGTTCTTATTTGCTCAGGACCAAATAGTTATGTTACCTTCTTCCTTTTAAGAAAGCATTTATTTTAAAAATGGGATGAAATGAAGAACAGAATTATCAAATGACTTGTTAACTGGTTGAATTTTACAGTAAGTTTCCCTGTTTTCTACTTCCAGGAAAATACAAGCACAATGCATTCAGGAAACAAAACCTACCTATTTGCAGAGGGGCACAGAAACAAAAAGTACACTGAAAAGGGCAAAGCCTGAAGAAGATTACCCTGGAATATCTGAGGAACAAGGTGGAGCCAGATCTGAACCATCTACCCTGAATAATGGGTGGAGGACAGGAAATATAAGAGAGGTCAGAGAGGAATAAGTCCACTGTTCCTCCTCTCTTTGACAGAGTCGATCCTTGGAAATCACACACTTATCAGCTTAACACCTGGAAAGACAGCAGAGAAACTCAGTCAGTGAGAGAGAGCTGGGAAGTATCTGTAAAACTGGGGGGAGCAGAAAGCTCCTGCTGAGAGGTCAGCCATGAAGCACAAGAAAAGCAAGGATAAGGTAAGTGTGAGAGCTTGCTTGTACCTTCTCTGTTTAAGGTGAATGTTCTCCTGCATCTGCCCTTGAGGGAAAACTAAACTAGGTGGTTCTCTGTGAAGTAATTCCTGTGTTGGTTTTAAAGGAAGATTGGGAAGTCTAAGTGAGAGCCTGTAATTATGATGGGCTGGTTTTTAAAATGAAAACAAAACAAAACAAAACCATTTAAAGAAAAGAACTTGAAAGGGAAATTGCAGAGTCAGTCTGTCAGGTTGCTTGTCCTCTGTTTCAAGTCATGTTGTTCCAGGTAGTATTGCTTTTGTGCTTCCCTCGCCTCTTCTATATTTATGTCCTTCTAAGAAAAGATTCTACTATAGCTGAAGTGAAAATGGAGGAAAAGATAGTTTTAGTTTCTTTGTCCCCATCTTGCCTCCTAAGCCATCCACTGCAGAGGCATCTGCTGTCAGGGAACACACAGCTGCCTGTGACACTACACCTTCCCCATGCCTTCACCTCTGGGACCAGAACTGAGTCAAGAACAAAAAGCAGACATCAAAAATAGTGTCTGGAAGACCAGCATCGCTTATATCTCTGTGATTGTGTTGGATTCTCTGTCTCCTGAGCAGCCATGGGCATATTCCAGGATGAGCAAAACCCCAAAGAGGCCCAGCTGAAGGCAAACCAAGGATGCTCCATGTCCTGCCCAGCTTTTGAAACCCTCTGTCTGTTTTGGTCCCTCAGAAATCTGCAGAGCACAGGTGTGAAGACAAGGAGCATTTTACTGTTCCTGCTGAGGCAAAGGCAGAGCTCCTCATGCTGAGACCAGAATTAACACTGATGCAGCTCCAGACTCTGCATAGAGCCACCCCTTTACCCTTTCCATAGGTCCAAAATGGTTCTCTGTTCACAGGTGTCACCTAGGTACCACTGGTAAATACAAAATGGGAGCGTGACTGTCGTTGTGGGCTCAGGCTGAGAAGTTTGTAATTGCTTGAAAGAACTGTAGTCTCACTTAAATTGATAAGAGGTGGTGGTTAAGACCCTGGACTGGGCAGGACAGAATCTCTTTTGGGGATGGGGGAGCTGACTTCCAGCCTGCACTTTGTGTTAACAAGCAGGACTGCCCATCCCCTTAGACACTGCCCAAGCTGACACAAGTACAGATGTGTCAGCTCTCTGCAGCTCCCCTCTGCAACCCTGGGCTAAAAGAATTCCCTAATCCTGCTTATCTGAAGTATTTACACACCTCGTAGTGTCCAGGTGTCAGCAGGAATGGCATGGCTGGGTTTCAGCTTTGAGTCATTGGGTGAAAGCAGTGTGGTCTGGGGCCTGTAGTGACTAGAAATCCTTACCTTGTGTTGGCTGCTTGTCCTCTGCAAGATGAATTTGTGGGCTCGATCCATTTTCCTCACATAGATGTATAAAACACCCACACATCTGACTTGTATTAGCGTGTCCTTATTGGCAATTTCCCTAAAGACAAACCAAGCTGGGGAGAACTGGGGTGTTTTAACCATCTGCAGCTCACCTGGCCTGTGTTGAGAGCACAGGTACAGCAAGGGAGCTGCACAGGGGATGCTGGTCCTGCTCAGCTGGCCAGGCCATCCTCTGCTGCTGAGCTCCTGTTCAGTAACAAGGTCCTTCCTTCCCCAGCGTGTGTGATAACCTTTCCATCCTACAACCACGCTGTTTCATCCTCCCTGGCTACGGGCAGCCCGGTTAAGCCCATGCTCTCTGAGGACACACACTTTAAGAAACAAGTAAATAAGCGTCGTTTCTCATCTTCACCTGCTGGGAGTCAAAAAACCCGCAGGTGTGTGCCCGCGGGTTCTCGGGAGCAGGGCCCTGGCCCTGCGGGCTCCCCAGGGCCGTGCCCGGGCGCGGTGTCGGGGGCGGCCCCGGCTCTGCGGTGCCGGCGGGGGGAGCGCACGGCAGCC
>VZRH01004533.1:300859-357175 GCA_013397555.1 Urocynchramus pylzowi | reverse complement strand
GACGGGGCTTGGGCAGCGCTCCCGGTGCCGCACCGGCGTCCTGCCTTCCTCTGTCGGGAGTCCCGGGCTGGGGTTGCAGTTGGGCTCCCGAACATTTGTTTCAGGGTAGGACTTTACCGGTGTCAATTTCGGAGTTATTTTGTTTCAGTGAATTTGATTTGAATTGACTCGGCGTCTGTGAGAAGCTGAGAGGAGAGTGTCAGTTTGAGGATTGTTTTCTTTATCTTACACTTAAAGATATCTCTCTCTGTATATTCGGTAATCATTTCTTTTTGCAAAATAATTTTGTTGTGCTTTATTAACTCCTGGAGTTTAACAGTCCTCCAAGACAGGCTTGTTAGAGGCTGAAATAATCAGCTCCGAGGTGCAGACAGTGCCCTCGGTCGTAACAGGTGCAGCGTGCATATTCGTGTGAACAATGAAATGGTTTCAGCATTCAGGTTTATTTGTATGCTCTGCATTTCTGTGACTCTGGAAAAATTGTCATGCTGTGTTATGTCAAAGATGTGCTTACGGCGTGAGCGTGTCCACAGTACCCAATTAGCAGGGCAGGGGAGCAGCTGCACAGCCCTCCTCAGCCCCTGGTGGCTTTATGCCCACGGTATTCCTGGGTGACATTGCATAGCCTCGGGTGTTTTGGTGGCTGTTTGAGGACCCACACTGGGCACTGCTCCCTCTGGCACAGCATTAAACGCTGAGAGATGATGGGGGGAAAGAGAAGTGCAGAGGAGGAACCATTTATGCTTTGATTGTGTTCTCTAGACTTGATGGTGTCTGCCCATGTGTTGAGTAGGGTGGTGATGGCACATCGTATGATGTTACTGACACCTGAAGTACTGGCATTTGTATTCCACAGGAGAAATTTCCTGGGCATGTATTTTCCAGATAAAAAAAGATAGTTATTGTTTTAGTGGCTTCCTGGGCTCTTTATTTAAGGCAAATGCCCAGAGTGATACCACAGTTGGGAACTGGCTTAATAGGAGTCACCAAGGAGTTAAAGCTGTAGATCAGGAGAAAATTAGACTGGAATTTAATTATTGTTCTCAGGCCAGTGTAGCTGAAAAGGTGTATCCAGCAGTCCTTGCCCAGGTTCAGCTCTTGCTGTGGGGTACCTGTGCTCTGTGGTGCAGCCAGTGGCACCTCGTGCCTGGAGGTGTGTCTGCCCTTCTGAGCACTGAAAGATGCCCCTTGCTGCTGCTCTGTCTCCAGGGCTCTTTTAATCTCACTGTTTTGTTAGGGATGGGAGAAGGGGTGGGCTGCCTTTCAGGGGTGGGGGAGGATGACTTGGTCCAGGAGTGAGGATGGGGAGTGCATTCTTTGTTGCACTCTGGCTCTTTGTGTACTTCAACGAAGAAGTGGCAGAGCAGAGGAAGAGTCAAGGCTCTAGTCAGGGGAAAGTGCCTGGTAATGAAGTCCTGGGTGATATTAATGGAGGCTCTGAACAAAGCCAAGGCACCAGAGATGTCTGAGAGGGCTGAGCTTATTGTGAGAGATTCCCTACACTGCACAGGCTTGGAGTTATGCCTCCATCACTGTCTCCATCATAGGAGACAGTGCTTCCTCCTCCAGAAAACTGGTGAAAGAAAGTCATGGAGCTGTCATCTGGGGCTTTCAGCCCTCTCCAGAGGGCTTCCCCAGTGCTGGGGTCTGCCAGATCATGCTGGTAACTGCAACAGCAGTGAACTTTGTGTTGCTTTGTAGTGTCTGCAAACCTTGGGACAGCAAACTGTCTTGCAGAGGAGGTGGAGAAATATAACCAGGATTCCTTGTGGTGTCTTAACTTTCCTTGGACTTCTTACAGCCTCACCCAGCATTCTAATTCCATCCCTCAGGCAGGTGAAGGTAGGGATTTGCTCTGCCTCCTTTGAGTCAGGGCATTTTGTGTAGTTCTAATTCAGCCAAACAAGGAAGATAAACACCTTGTTAACCATTTGTAAGGTGTGACTCGTACAGCTCCCTCTGGTTTACTAAGGTGAAAGTGCTGTGTACTGTTAAAATACAACACACTTCTCCAAAGGGCTTTACTTAAGAAAATGCTTCTTTTATACCATCAAGTCAATTTCATCTAATGATGTTTGATTGAAAGTATTTATAGCATTTTTAAATCAAATTTGAGGACAGTAATCTTGAAGGATTCTTTAAAAATCCTTAGAAGTAATTAGCAGCCTTGTTTAACTTGGAAAATTTATGCCGGTGAGGGAGTGATTTGTCCTTTTCACATCGCTGGCAGAACGTGATGTTGCTGTGAGTAAGCTGGATAATGTTTATGGGTCTGCTACGGCAATGAAGCTCTGCATAGTGGCCCTTTGGTTGCCTCGGGCTTTTCTTGCTGTACATGCTCGTTTAGCAGGGTTTGAAAATCATCTCTGGAAGCCAGCTGTATGTCCATGCTGCAGATGCTCGTGTGGCCAGGGCTGTGTCCAGGCTGCAGCTGTGGCTGGAAGTGCTCTGCTCTGCAGGAGTGTCTGACTGCGCGGGGCTCGCTGCACCCTGACACTGCAGCGCCCCTGCTCTCGCCCTGCCGAGCTCACCTGCACCAGAGGAGCTCTGTCCTCTCTCCACAGACCTAACCCATCTGCAGGAAAGGGCTCACCTGGGTCAGGGAGGGCTTGGTGCCAGAGCACAGACTCCTGGACGCTCTGGCCAGCTGATTTAGCAGAGTGGTAGCCCCAAGCCATTAGCTAGCCCAGGAGTTGAGCAGAATGTAAATTGAGTTAGATGCTGCAGATAGTGAGGATGAGAGAGCAGCATGTGCTGAAAATGAACAAGGCTTTAAGGGGAGGGGGGGGTCCATTCCTTTTGCTCAGTATTGTTCCTTTCTGGTACAGTTATGAGAAGATGCTTTCTAGGTGCTGCTGAAGGCATATGGAATTTGTGAGGACTGGCTGGCAGTGCCTGTCCTCTGAGGAATGCCTCTTCTCTTACAGTAGAAAGTTAATAAATGAATGCATTCTTTTGCAACTAAATCTATGTGGTGAATTTCTTAATTAATTTCATTTATTCTGTTTTCTGATTTCCTTGCTCAAGGACTGCTCTGTGTGTGTAAGAATAGTAGGTCGCTGCTCTGGGGTGCTTCTCTCAAATATCACCATGCTGGTTATTTTAGAAAGGTTTTGTCTAAGCAAACTCACTCTGGACACTTTTCCCACCTGCAGGTTTCCTGAGGGATGCAAAAGCTTAGCAGGTGTATACTGAAGGCTTTTCCTTTGCTGGCCAAATGTTTGCTCATGTCCTAAATATAACTTCTGGGAATTTGTGTTTGTTTTGGAGCTGGGGAACACTTTTCTCTTTTACTCTCTTTATAGATTCAGAGAATTTAAGCATATGATTAACATTAAACTTGTGAATATTCTCCATGGACTCATTTTTTGGATCAAAGGCAGAGTGCTCAGTCTGTTGAGAGGATGGAGCCCACAACCACTAAATGCAGGGAGCTGATCTGCTGCTGTGCCTGTCTGAAAGAAGTATATGATATGAGTGCTTTGGATTTGTGTCTGTCTGTGCCCCAAATCCCTCTGCTAACTGCTGCCTTGATGTTGCTTATCTACAAAGTGCTTACAAGCATTAACAAACCTTTGTGGTGCTGCTGAGACATGCTGTTCTCCCCCTTTTCCATAAGGGGATGCTGAGTTTGGTGATCTCCTGAGATCACTGTGGGTTATGGACAAAGCTGGGCATTGAACGTGGGGCTTTGAATTGCCACCCTGGAAGGGGCAGCAGCAGTTCTCTCTGGGGGGCTCTCTGGCAGTACTGGGTCCAACATTGCCATCTCTCACGCTGCCAGAATGCTTCCCAGATTTCCATCCTGACACAGAAGCTTCTCATGTCATCTGCTGGATCAGGCTGCAATACAAAATACAGCCTGTCTGCAGGAGTGAGCAGTGGCCTGTTAAGGGAAGGAATCTCAGAGTGAGTTGTGTCCATGCTGGCTCTCAGCCTTGCTGGGTGCTACAGGCAGAGCTGATGTGTCAAGATTCTTCTAATCTGAGCTTAGAGAAAAGGGAATTTTTCCATCTACTCTAAGTACAGTGATTCTTGATTTCTTGCTGATTTAAAAATACTCAGAGTGCCTCTACCAAGCAGGGAGCCTGAGTCCATGTATATAAATATAGACACACTAGGTGTGTGTGCCTGTGAGCTGGCAAATGAATCAGTTTCCAAATCTGAACTTGGCGTGGTGTCACTTTTGGCTCCGAGGTGGTTGTTTTTCATCTTCCTGGTTTTATTGTGTTTCACTTGCTTAAATTAGAAGAATTTCTTGCAAGAGAATGGATGAACTTCAAACATGGGAGGACATGCTTTGCACCGATCTCGCTGTGCTTGTGCAGAGGTGAGAGGCCAGTGCCTGCCTCCTTCCCTTTCCCCTGGCCCATGAGACCCTCCTGGACCACTGCAGGATTCCAGGACACTGGGAAACTCTGGTGGCCAGGCAGGCTGGGTCCAATAATAAGGCTTTGCTGTGACAAAGGCAAGGTTCTGTGTTTATTGAATTTTTCCTTTAGGAAATGCAATTCATCAAAATCCGGTATTCTGTAATATAAGGCTGGTGACAAATTTGCACCAATTCTCAAGTTTTCCACAAGACAGCCATCTGCTGTACCTGCACACCCAAACATGTGAGGGACTGACGAGCCCTAATTGGGAATTTACTACCTTTGTGTGCTGGGTGAATGAGCCATCCTGAGCTTTTGCATGTATATAATGGCATCTTTTCTTCTTTCCTTTTATCCTCTGTAGGGAACCTGTGTTCTTCTAACTAATGTTCCCTTCCATAAATGACCCAATCAGCCTTCATCACTGCTTGTTAGATCAGAAACTTATTAGTTAATAGCAGTGCTGTTCTTCCTTTTGGTCCCTTCCACAGCTAAGCTCATGGCATTTACAGACAGACTTGTTAGTCATTAATATTCTTTGTATTCTTCATCTTTGGCTTCAGAAGAGAGGGCCTTTCATCTTTTGCCTTGCTTTGTTTTTTAGAAGAAGCCCAGTTTGACTGGAGGAAAAAAGAAACCAAAAAAACATTTCTCTACTGCTTTCTTACAAGCAGTCTCCCCTGCTGACTTTGTACTTTTGCAGTAGACAAACATTGACTTTGTTTTCACAGAATATAGCTGATTTTTTTTTTCCTAGTTTGCCTTTTTAGTTATGTCTCAGTAGCTTGACAAGACTGGATTAATTAGTCAATGACACTGTCTTTTGCTGAAATTCTCATTCTTTATTCAGTTTTTCCATCAGGTTTATTGTACCTGAAACCAAGTTGGTGTAGAGAGAACGTAAGCATGTGTCTAAATATAGCAAAATTGTGAAGGGTTTCCCTGGTTTGGAGACTAAAAGATTACTGAGATTGATCTGTGGATTCTTGTTCTTTTCTTTAAAAGAAACCCAAATGCTGATACCCAGGAATGTGTTTTAAGTCTGTGCACTGGGGGTGACATGTGCGTGGGCAGGTACAACAGCAAATCGTGTTTCTCAGATGGGGAAGGCTTTGTTAACATCACTAAATTCTCACTACTTGTAAGTGGTCAAATCCTTTGCTAACCTGCAGTGCAAACTAAAATGAAAATACTGAGAACAGCATTTGTTGTCTGTGATCACATGAAATCTCACACCTTTCTGAAGAGCAGGATCAAAAGATAAAAACTTGGTGGCTGAGTTATGTGTTTTGTTCTTGGGGTTCATGAAATGCTTTTTTGAGTGTGCCAGTAGTTCATATCCATTCTGCTCAGGTTTCCTCACGCCCAGCTCTGATGTGGTGCACATCACAGTGTGATCATTAAGTGTGATTACTGCATTTTTGACCTATTTAAAAGTGTCTGGCTGTGAAATTCCAAAGATTCTAATTTAAACTATAAAACAGATTATTAATGTGCCGCCGCTCACACATTTCATGGCTCATTTCCTGATTACAGCAGTTGTGAATGTGTACATGTAGGCTGCTCCAATGCACGTGTATCAACATCCTGCACCGTGTTCAGCCTGGTCACCTGGCTCAGGAATCATGTTCCACAGCTTAAAAACAAATAGTAGAGAAAGCCACAAGTGCAGGAAGTTGGGATGTTCCACGTGGGTGCTGTCTAAAGGCCTGATGCTCTCTGCAGGGCTGGAGCTCAGGACAGGGTGCAGGAATGGGGATCATGCAGGGGTGTGGAAGCTGAATAAGGAATTTCTTCAGACAGTCCCCTGCTGTGCCCTGTGGACTGGAGAAGGTGCCCTCTGAAAGCATCAGGGATCCATGGATGTCCCTGGATTGCTGCCAGGAGACTTCAGCTGTACTGAAACTGGAACACAGACAAGATGCTGAGTGTAGTCAGTGGATCTGCAGAGAGAAAAGATGGCTGTTGAGATCTGCAGTCTTTTCCATTGCTTCATTCAAATCTGTCAACTTGTTTGTGGAACTGAAACTCTGCAGACCCTCCCTGGATGGGTGCAGAAAGAGTTTGGGGTTATGGTCATGTGGGTCACTCATGATTCAGCCAGCATGGAATAATTCACCAGGGTTACAGGTGCAACTGCAAACAGTGGGTCCAATAGAGAAATTCAGGTAAGAAGATCAAGAGCAGGTGAAAGTGTTGCAGAAAATATCCTGTGAGGCACTTTGTGCAGCTACATTGAGTCTTGTCCTGGTGAGGACGTAATGAAAACCTTGTCTGCCTGTGTTTTGTAGGATTAATCACGTGTTGAAAACCACACCTGGAGATTTCTCTCTGAGTTGGGAACATGTGTAAAGCTAGGTGTGTGACTGCCTGAGTTTGGTGCTTTGTTCCAGAAGGGCTGAACCCGGTCCTGCAGGAGCTGCCAGATATGGATATCTCCTCTGCGTGAGATTAGCAGTGATTTTATACAAGTTTCAGGTGCAGGATGAAAGCAAGGTCTGGAGCAGGTGTGCTGCTTTGTACCAAGGGTGGGATTTGTGCTTCTGCTCCTGGTGTGTGCACACACTAAACAGCACTTCAGTGTGTGTTGCTTCAGAACTTTATGAAGGCAGAGTTGCTGCCATTTGTGACTCAGTTGCTGGAACTGATTTGGATCCTTTGGCTCCTTCTGTCTGTCTCCCAACTGGAAGGTTGGTAGTGAGGCTGGCTGAGCCCAATGAAAAGGTATCACTGCACAGTGTACACAGCTGGGAAAGCAGCAGCTTGTCGTTTGCAGTTGTCTTATTTCTTAATGTGGTGTAGTAAATTATAAATGTACACAAACACCTACGGAGTGTTTCATTCATGAGCTGCCAGACTGCAGCGTGCTTTTTGAAAGTGCTGGTTTGGGGGTTGTTTTTGTTTTGTGAGATAATTTCATTATCTGATACCAGGCATTTCCTAAAAGTAAATGGATCACATGAGGACTCTGTGTCCATTAGTGATTCTGCTAATAAAAATTTGGATTTTTTTTTTTTAATTCTGTTAAAGACCTTCTGTACCACAGCCTTTTTATGCTTTATGGCAGTTATTAACTGTTACCAGGTCATTTTAGGAAGGTCATTATTTGCTAATGGGTGTGTTGTGGGGCTTGGAAGCATATGCCACAACATCCTGTGGGCCAACAGAAGTATTTGAAAGTATAGATTGTAGGAAAATGTGCAGGAGGGTTGTATAAATAGGGATGGTTACTGAGACTCCTCTTGGGACATTTCTGACATGCCTCTCTTCTGGGCTGCAGCAGTGCTAACAACGATCCCATTTGTGTATTAAAGCAAGGATCTTCTGAAGTGGAACCACAAATGACAGCAGAATTAGGATTAAAGGGCGGCCAGTACCCATGGCAAGCCCAACATAACACACAAGCCTGGCTGTGGTTAGGAGAATGTGCCCATCTAATAAGCAGCTTAACTTAGTGTATTACTGTGAAATAGAAAGAACCATGGAATATGTGATGTGAATAGTAGGCTGGATTTCCCTGTCACTTTGTATTTATGTTCCTGGAGCTGCCCTGGTTTTGCCTGGGTTACTTCTGAATTGCACCCAAGGGGATGAGAGGTGGATTTCCACTTCTCAACACCTTTCTTTTTAATCTGGAAACTGTACTATAATTTCTTTGGTTAAGCCCTAGATTTGAAGTTTTCATATCAGATAAAATGTGTGCTAAATATCTTAGCAGTAAAACTTAATTGGTCCAAATGTTTTATTTTTCCAGTTCAGCTGCTAACTGATACAACTTCAACTCTGTTGAAGAAAATGGGCATTATTCCTTTCTCACTAATAGAAGTTGAATCGGGCCATTAAAGGCCAATTCCAGGAGATATATTAACAAATACTAAGGCTTGATCCACAGCACTTTGCAGTCAATAAATCAGCAATTGCTGTCTATACAATAGCAGGTCTAGCAGGGTTTGAGTGTCTTTGAGATTGAGAGCCCTCGTCTTGAGTATTGCTTAAGTTTCCTGAAATCAGTTAAATAGAGATAAAGCCAGTGACTTCTGCATGTCTGTTGGAGTTGCTCAAAATTTATGTTCCTCACTGAGAATAGACTGTGCTCTGGTGTGGATTGGGGAAAGTGGAAACTTTTTCCCTTGAACTGTAAATAGCCTGCTGAATAGCTGTATTCTAAAGGTGTTCAACCAGCCACTGAAACTGTATTTCCAGTCTGCTTAAATTACTCCCTGATCGTTTCTGTTATCCATGTTTTACTTTTTGTAGGCTTATACACGTGTGACGTTTCCTTTTAGGATTGTTGTGTCTCCCTTCCCTCCCGTCAGGATTCTTCCTTACACCCACATCTCAGGGGTATGTTGTGGAAAGAAAAGCCTGTTGGTAGCAGGCTGTGTGTTTGGGTGTTTCAGCAAAGACCACGGGAAACAGGAGGTTCTCTCCTGCACATCTTTCATCCCGATGTCTTGACAAGCCCCATTTGAAAGCTCTTATGGCAAGTGATTTTTATGAGCACGTGTGGAGGGGAATGTGCAAAGTGCTTGAGATGGTAGGGACTGGAAGAAGCATGACAACTGCTTTGTGTAAGCTGATCTGTGTTCGGAGGAACAAATGGTGCACTGAGATGACAAATGGAGCAGCAGAGGTGCAGCTGGGCAGCTCCATAGCGGGGGCACCGCCAGGCAGCTCCATGGAAGGAGTTGGTAGTCGATAGAAACAATTTCCTGTTAGCTTTGAGCTTTCTGATGAATTAATGATATAATTCTCATTGATTTAATTAAATCAGATTCCAGGGGCTTGATCTGCAGAGTTTTCTGGTAGTAGTTTTATATCTAGGTGGACAAATAAATGGCCTTTATTTTCTTGCTGGCTAGGTGGGGTGTCTGGTGATAATTACTGCATTTATCAAAGTGTCCTTCCATGCTGGAGACGGGCTGGTTTCCACTTGTGATAGAAACAGGGACAGTGAGATTCTAGGACTCGTCCAGTGGCTGCTGTGTGGTGGGTCAGAGCACAGGAGTTAAGTGCTGGCACCCTAAAAGCCAGGCTGGTCCCACAAGTTGTGCATTGCTCATCCTTTGGGCCACACTGTGCCTTTGTCCTTCCTGGGGAGGGCAGACAAACCCCAGCACAGAGCTGGCACTGCTCCCTGCCCCAGGGCGTTGCTGCTGGCACCAATTAAAGCTCCAGTGCAAAGACTTGAGGTTTGGTACCATCCCAGCTTGGCTTCTCACCTGGTGAGACAACGTGCAATGTCACATTGCTCTAATTGGTTTTGGTTGCTCTCACACGAGTTTGAATGTGTATTGGCTTTTGTCAGGAGATCAGGAAGGAATTAAAGCTGCGTTCTACTTAATTGTTCCTCAACAGTTCAATCATGACAAAATTGCTCCACCCCAACTAGTAAAATAACACTTAAGAAGACTTAATTAGAGTCAATATCTGAATTTTATTTATATGTATCTTTTTATTTCTGCTAATTACTGTGTTGAGTAACAAGTTTAATAAGACCAGCTTGCAAGATGAATGACAATAAAAACAGGGGAAGAAGAGAATGCTTGGGTTTTTTCCTGTAACAGGACTGGAGGAATTTGTACCCATGGGTTAGACTTGCAAAGCCTCCAACCCTCCCCTATTGGTATTTTTTTTCCTAAAAACAAAAATGCTGTCAGCACAAGTCACCATGTCTCCAGGAGGGTCTTTTACCTTTCATAAAAAATAATAAAGGCCTGTATAAATACTCCCCATATGCTGCTGCTGGATTATATTAGTGAAATATGTCAGTGTTTGTGGCGTGTGCAGCCCCGTGTTTCATGGCACTGCTTGGAAAATGAAAGACATTCACGTGAGTTATTTGGAAGACAGTGACAAACCTATTTGGCCAAGCAGTGTCCTGAAGGGAGCATTTCCAGTGTCCTGAAGGGAGGGTTTCCAGGCTCCCAGCAGAGGCAGATGTGTGTGACCAGGCACCCCCAGTGCTGGGGGAGCTTCAGCCCACGTGCTGCTGGAAGGATGGGTGGCTGTGGGGCTTTCCAGTTTGCTGGGTTTTCCCAGTGTGACCTGTGGGACCAAGGTACAGGAGGCACCAAGCCTGTAACTGGTGGCCATGAAGATCTTTTCTGCTTGTCTTCCAGAAATTTGAAAGCAGGGAAAGCAGGGTGGTTGTTTTTGGTTGTTTTTTTTGTGGTTTTTTTTTTTTTTTTTTGTTTTGTTTTGTTTTTTGGTTTTTTTGACAGTTTATGTGCTGTTGGGTCTCTACTATACCTTGGCCTTTCTTAGCCATGTTTTACTGATCTTTTTGGATAATCTGTGTGTTGCCAAGACGTGCTGCAGAGCTCAGCAGACACAGCAGACTCCTCAGCTGTGGTTAACCTCTAAAGCAATGTGGACTTCCACCTGACAGTGCTGGCTGGAGCAGGTTGCACCCCTGTACATCTGGTGCCCTGTTCTGCTGGGTGCAGATTTTTGCATTGGTGACCAGAGTTGGTTTTTTGAGCCAGAAGAACAGGGGTGCTCAGGGACAAGCTGGGTTTGGATTTGGGCAGCCAAGGAGAAGGTTAACCCAGCCACCCCTCCTGCTGAAGCTGTTGTGCTCTGCCTTCCCCATCCAATACAACAGGGACAACTGGTAGTAAAGAGCAAGCAAGAAGCAGCTTTTGCTTGCATCTTTTTATGATTTTATTTAGTCCCTGAGCCTTCACTGTATTATCTCCTTAAATCTCTGTGCCTGACACTTTTGCTTTAGCACAGTTGAATGTATGACTGTCCTGGGTTGTAAAAGAAGAGCTTGTGCTTGCAAGCTTCCATAGGCTTCCTGGGAGGGTTTGGAGTAAATCTACCACCGTGTAGCTGCCCACTCCAATTCTCCCTTTTCATGTAGCTCTTTTTTTAGCAGTGAACTATTGTGAGGATAAGTTGCTATATGCAAATTTGAGATTAAATCTTTTGTGTTTCCAGCATTTTCTGTCTGAGTTGCTCAAAGAGTGGTTGCAGGTTCCCAGCTTTGTGCTCTGGCTGTGCAAATGCCCCAGCTGAGGGCTGGGAGTGTTGCTGCATTCAAGGCTCAGGTTCCTGGGACAGTGAGTGACAGGATTGATAAAACCCTTGGGTGGGTGATTTGTACTGCAGGCAGCAGCAGCACAAGGTGGGGGCTCTTTTGGTTAATGAATATTGAACTTCTCCTGTCTAACAGCAAGTTGTGTCGTGCTCTGCAAATGAGCATCTCTGCAAGAGGCTGAGCTGCAGGCAGTGGGGGCTGCTTGGGAATTCATCAATTCCTGTCTGGGTGATGGGTGTGCTCCAAACAGGGCTCTGCTGGTCACCACCAACAGTTGGTGCCATGCAAGATGACTTTTTCTTTTTTCAGTTGTTCAGTTCTAATTATTGTCCTCTCAAAAATCTTTACTCAGGGTTGGATGCTTTTCTCCGGATGTTTTTCTCTAGCTTCCCACATTGCATTTTCTACATGACAATGTCCTCAAAGAATTGATGTTATAAATTTGTCCACTCGGCAGTCCCTAAATTCAGCTCTATTTGTGGCAGGAGTTTCAAAGGGCAAATGCATCTCAGAAGCATTGTGACTGTTGCATGAAATGGTAATTGTAATGCATGGAAGATCAGCTGCTGATTTATTTTTATTAGTGCAGATGAAAATGACTATGATGTTTCAAGTAGGGCGTAAAATAATATCTTTCATCTCATTCCAGTAGGAATATTAACTTCACATTTTATATTTCTTTTCTTTCCCAAACACTGAAAAATGCTTAGTATGTGACTTGAGTGTCTGTTCTATCATGTTTATGTAGGAAGGTTTCTCTTTTTTTTCATCCTCATAAAAGTGTATTTTGATTTGTCATGTTTTATGTGGCATAGAAGTTCCAGTTTCTTTGATCAGAAAAGTCTCAGTTTTTAAGCAGAAATGTGCATTTATCCCCACAGACAAAAGCACATTAGGGAATACTTTTCCAAACAGATCACTGCAGGTGAAATTCAATTTAAAATCCACCTAGAGTCAAACATTTGCTATCAGCAGGAACACCTGGGCAGCCATGGTTTGTGGAAGGGACAGTTTCTACTCTTGGTTTCCTACAGGTGAGAACCAATTTTTTTCTGGAGACTTCATAGATACACAAGTAGTTCCCTGGAAGGCTGACTGTAAATTGAGGTTCTGAGCAGTGTCTGTGTGCTTGAGTCTCCACTTGTGGAGTTTCCCCAGCTTGAGGAAGTCTTGGCATGAGCTGCAGGGAGCCTAAGCCCTTTGTAGGGTTCAGCTGTGTTCTGTCTGTGGCAGGTTAATCTCCTGTTTGGGGGTGGTTGGCAGCATGAAACCAGCCCTGGAAATGGAAAGTAGGGCTCCTTCCTGCTGCCACTTCAGGGCAGAATTTGGAGAGGTGAGGGGCACGATGCTCTAGCACCCCTGCAGACTGTGCTGCTGCTGCTGCACAGCCCAGGTCATTCTGTGAGTGTTTACTGATGGCACTGGCTGTGCCAAACATCCCTGGAGAAAGAGTGATGATTCTGCCAGCATGACTCAGTACTCCTGCTCTGAGCTACCAAAACAGAGGAGGGTAAGCAGAGCTGTGAATAATTAAGGGTTTTCATCCCTAGATAAGTTAACAAAAACATGATTATGGGCAAGCCAGGACTTCATACCTGCGTGTGAGGACATGAATGTGTTTTTCTGTCGCGTTGTCCTGTCTCTGAGTGCTGCTGTAAGAGCATTAGGTAGCAGTGGTGTTTCAGGGGGGTTAATTGCTAGTCTAAACAGCATTGTGGGGAAAATTGTAAAAGGCCTTGAAGAGAATATTAAAGGATTCAAGTATTGCTTAAAGCATTAACAGAAGATGCACATGTAGGTGTGTGCATGCATGTGTGTAATTGACAAAGCAAAGCCTTTGAATTGGAAATCATTGGTACAGAAATACAGTTAAGGGTTTAGAATGGACTTAGTTCAAACAGCCATAGGGAGAAGTCAGCAGTAAAAAGATGTATGGCAAGGCATTCACTTCTTTATCAATTTATTGATTATACTGAAGGTGGAGTGTGTGCAGAGATGGGTCTTCTGGTAGGAAAGGAAAATGTATTTTAAGAAATAGGAAAAATCACTGAAAGTGCTGTAAGATATATACTACAAAAGATATTCTTAATACATCTTCCCAAAAGTCTGGAGAGGGTCCTTGTGAGTTTTGCTCTGTGTTCCAGGAAGTCGAAGACTGTCCTTTGTCTGGGAAAAGTTTTGCACAGGTGAAGAAATCGGTGTGGTCTAAGACTCCACAGGTATAAGAGAAGGAAAGTAATGATATGAAAATATTTATAGTGACAAGAAATTGTACACTGCTGAAGTGACACTTCTGCTGTGAATAATTTTCCATAATGAAAGTCAAGAGTTGGGCATCCTGGTGAGTTGACTTTGACTCTTTGTAGTGAGAGTGCTCAGAGATGTTCCTGAGGAAGCCAGGTTGGTGATTATTATTCCATAGAACAACTCAAATAGACTTTATCAGTAGCACACAGTCTGCTGAGGGTTATGATCAACTGGCCTGGGGAAGTGAACACCTGGAGTTGTGTGGTCAAGATGTTGTCTATCCCAAATGCCTTACCTGCCTTGGAGCCCTCTGAGCATTCCCTCATCTGGGCTGAGCACTCTGTGGGTGTAAAGCTTTTTGTAGGCAAACCCTGGGGAGGAATTTTGAGGAAGTGGCTCTGGGAGTGTTACAGGTTGAGCTGGGCAGAGACCTGATAACCCACGCTGCACTTGTGACAGGTCTGTCTGCTGTTGACCTTGTTAGTGATGCCCCTGCCCTGTCCCAGCAGGTTTAGGGTGTCTGGGGGGCTGTGATGGAAAGCTGCAGTGGCTGTGTGCTCCAGAGTGAAGTGGGAGCAGGTCTCCATTGGTGGTCTCCACCACTTCTGTTTGCTCAAGCTGTGCACTCACCCACTTGTTGTTGGTGCCCAGGGCCACTGTGGATTTCTGCACGGTGCTGGGGGTGCTGAGCCAGTCTTGTCAACACCCTGCAGTGGGCACAGTGCACAAATGCTGTTAACCCCATCCAAACCAGCTCACACTGTGGCTCACTGTTCACAGGAACGTACACAGTGGCCCCCAGGTACTGATGGTGTGAGATGTGATATCTGTGCAGGGTTTGGAGCCAGTCCTTTGCTTTCTACTGCAGAGCATAAACCTGCCCCAAGAGCCTTCTGGTCTCAGGAGGCAGGTCATCCCTGTCTCCTGAGCTTTTGTGAAGCCAATAGGCTGAGCTACTGTGGGGTTTTTTTACTACTAAGTGCTAAATCTTTGAATGTACCAGCTCCTGTAGGAGGTATTGGTATTTTTAAGGATTGCTTGGTTTCCGCTTGCAAATACACTGCTTGTGTTCCTGGATGAAGATATTCTTGGAATACTTCAGTGTGAACCCTCCAGTGGGCAATCTTTTATTCCAGAATAATGGGCCTTTGTCCAATTTAACATAATGTACTTTGGAAGTGGAAGCCTGTAGTTTGTTGTGCAGGAAATGCACTCATTTACCAAATCTCATTAATTAACTGGCACCTATTTAAGAGAAGTCTCTTCTCTCATGTGGTGTTTAAAACCTCATCTATCATAAAAGCAGCTCTTTAGTTTTTTAGATTTCATCTTTGATTTGACAAATGATTACTCCTGCATATTAAAAGTAATTTTTCTGCTGTGAAAAAGGGACTTCAGCTTTGTGGATTACAGTTTAAGCTGCTCAGAGTTGTGTGGCAGCTCTGTGCTTGCTGCCAGAAGCTGGGACTGTGCTCAGGACACTGCGTCTCTGCCGTTCCACAGAATATTCTACGTGATGAAAAACTAAAGTAGCTATTTTTTTATTCTGTGTGTAGCCCCCACCACTTCTGAAAGGTACAGCATTAATCTTCTGGCTGCCAATCTACAGAGCTGTGCCCACAGCAGAGACATCCAGCAGTGCCTGCACTGCACCAACAGTGTCAGACAAACCTCCTTGCCTCTCCTCAGTGCTCTGTAGAAATAACTGTGCAGATGCCTCTCCTCAGCCACCTCGTCTTTGCTTCTTCCCTTGCTTCACTTTGTCATTTCCAGGTCACTTCCCTTGCCTTTGTCAGCATGTTTAGCATTGCTCCGTGTAGGCACTGCCCCCAGGAGCACTTTCATGCATACTAAATCCACGTCTGGGGCCACGGCGTGGAGTGGCCCATCCACTAGCGAGTGAAATACAGCCATAGGGAAGAACAGGCAAGCTGCTGGCCTTCTGGAGGTCAGCTCTGGGCAGCCACACAGGCACCTTCTGCTGTCCTCCCAGAGTCAGGGTGCCAGGGTGGCCCTTGTGCAGGTGGGTGCCCTGCTTCTGCCACCCCTGGCTGCTCTGACTTATCTTCAGTGGTGCCTGAGCCAATCTATTTCAGTAATGCAATTATTCACATTGAGCTTAATCAATGAGCCACAGAGCAATCTACTGGTGGCTCCAATCAGTGGAATTACTCAGAAGGATCAAGATGAGCTGCTCTTTCTGAAAATGAAGCTGTCGTTCACACAGGAATGAGTTCAAGGGAGCCCTGTTCTTTATGCAGGGCATGCTGTGACTCACAGTACCTGTTCCTGGAAGTCCTTGCCTTGCTGTAATGTAGGAGTAGGGCTCTGTGCATTTTTGGGAGGATGAGGATTCCAAAGCAGAAGGGCCAGGGTGATAACCTTACTGAGAGAAGATGAGTGAAGGGCTGCAGAGAATCCTGCAGTTTGCTGTCTGCCTGCCAGCAGCACCAGGGCAGTGGATTAAAGGTTGTTCCAGTGGGGCCCAGCTGAGTGTCTCCAGGACAGTGTGGCACAGCCCAGACTGTGATCACTGCTGAGGTGGAAGCTGGTGCAGCTGTCCAGCTGTGAGCTGCTGTGTCTGTACCTGCTGGCATGAGCCTGCTGTCCCCATGCAAATGTTCCTCAGACCTTCAGCACCAGCCCCCGAGCACTCAGCATGTGGGCAGCTCCTCCTGCCTCTCTCACATGTGCTCATCCTTCCAAATGACAAGAGTACATGGAGGATTTCAGGGGGTGGGGAGGGATTTGGTGTGCAAGCTGGCACTCCTCTGTGCTTGGAGGGCTTTGTCCAGGCTCACAGCTGTATGAGGGGAGGCCAAATGTGCACCCCTGTGTGAGCGTGCCTCGGCACAGCTGTGGGGAGCAATCCCACAGATTGCCAACCCCATGCTGTGACTTTTATGGGCACATCTCTGCCTGCACTGGTCATGTGTTGCTCTGCAAACCTGCCTGTGTCTGCTGACTCGACCCGAAATCCCACAGCGCTGTCTCCTCCCCCACATGTGCTGGATGCCACTTGCTCACTGAGAGCGTGGCTGGAAGGTTTTACCCTGCCCATGAACTGGTGCCAAAAGGGAGCCTCTTTCCTCTTTTGGAGCTGTGAATCTCCTCCCTCTCCCTTGCCTCAGTTTGCAGGTTGTGGGACTGACAGCAGCGGGCTCATTCCGTGGGCAATGTTTGCTTTTGCTAAGGGGCAGGGCAGTCCTTGGAGGGGTTTTCACCTCTTAGTGTTTTCATTCTCTGCTAGATTAACAGATGGAACAGCTTCATCCCACTTTCTGCCAGTTGCTGTCTGTTGCAAGGAAAGCAACAGGCAGCAGTGTTAGAGCAGGATCTCTCCTTCACTCTCTGCACAGTCACACCACGTTATGTTTAACATCCAAATGCTGTCTTGTCTACTTCTTACCTTGGATGTGACTGCAAGTGGAAACTGCTGAGTTTTGGTATGATTAATTCTGAGTTCTGAGTATAAAAATGCAGCCACAAATAGCTGTTTGGCTCTATAAAGCTAAAATGTTGGGAGTATGTAGTGATTATTTATTGTCAGACTCTTCATCTGGCTGGGGTGAGTGAGAAGCTGATAGTGAGATCCAAATACTTCCACGCTTTCAGACACCTCAGTTCCCAAGTTGGAGATTAGGCCCAAATATTCATGGTGATCCTTCCCAAAATGCCTCATCCCAAAGCTGTAACACTCCCTGCCCATCACTGGGCCTTCAGCTCAAGTTCTTGAGTTCAGTTCCTGTCCCTGGTCATCCCATCCTGTCCTGCAGAAATAAGGGGGAGACAAATCTGAAGGCATTTTGAATTGCCAGAGCCATTTGTATCTTATGTATTTGAAATCTAGCTGGGGAGGAGGGTTTGTTCTGCTCTACATTACTGTCATTTTATGGGATTGGTTTGGGTGTTTGGACAGTTTTCGTGCTTTATTTTTAATCTTCTCAATAGATGTTTATGTGACACCAAAAACCTAGTCTAGGATTCCTGCTGCTCAGTAAAAATAAAGGCATAATTGAAAAACATCCAATTGGATCCAGTTTTACAGCTCAGTTCAGATCCCTGATTAGGGAACCCAAAATGTGGGTGAGAAAGCCAAAGTGCAGAAGTAACCAATGTCTCCAAGACACCAGGCTGCCTCTGAGCACGTCTCTGGCATTGCTGTTTCCCATATTTATTGGAGTAAGCATGGTAACATTGTGATACGTGTTGGCAAAATGGTAACTTCTCGTGGCAGCCTCTGCAGGCTTCAGGCATCAGTTCAGCAAAACACAGAACCATCTGAGCAGCTCCATCTCTGCTGGATGGGATGTTTATATGTTTACTAAACTTTGAGCACATGAGGAGCTTTGTTGGCTGTTGCATTTGGAAGCACACATTTAAATGATTTACTGACCTGGGGCCTACATGCAGATGTGAATATTAAAAATTAAAATTAAAGCATCCAGTCCAGATTGTGAATCTGAAATACATCTTTTCAAGGCAGTCTTGAGGATTTAAGCAAACATTTTCCATTAAGTTTAATGGAAGATGCATGCCTTAACTCCTATAGACTGCTTAGAAAGGCATCAAATGTTGCAGGGAGAAGCCCTAAATGCTGGATGTCTTTGCATAGCAAGTTCTCAGCTCTGAGGATCTTGTAACATCTCCTGGTCACTGTTTTGCATCAGGACTCTCGCTGTCCTTGTCACACTGTGTTGCCAGGCCCTGCAATTTTATCTTTAGCTTCATAGTAAAATAACAATTCCTCATCCTGATCAGTACAGTTTCAGTTTCTAGTCTTATTTCCATTTAGCATTTGTTGCAGGGGGTGATGAGCATTTACAGCCTTTACATTCCTGAGGGAAGCACTTGAAACACTTGACAGCATTAACCAAAAGCACTCTTATGGTTAGGGAATAGGAATTTGATAGACTTGTGCATGTGTTTTTAAATCTCAAGGCTTTACCATCAGTCTCCTGACCTGTTGCATTGCTGGGGGAGCATTTGGTGCCAGCCTGGCACATGCAGCTTCACAACCTCCCACGTGGGCATCAACCAGACCCGTGCACTGGGAGACTGGGTCTGTCCTGCTGTGTTTTTAGCATGAAGCTCAGCTGGATGACTCTCCTGCCTGTCTTTCTGGAAAGCACTTGCTTTGTCCCAGCTTCTCACATTTCTCGATGCTCTGCCTTCTTCATAGTGGTGCTCCAGGGATTCCAGATTGGTGCAGCAAATGTAATTTCTGTGTGCTATTTGTAGAACTGCTTTGGTTTTTTGGAGGTAAAACTGTTTTCCTTCAACTCTGCCTTTTGTTCATAGGCACGGTGCTTGAGGCAGAGCATTTCATTAAAGATTTATGTAAAGCAGGGGCTGGTCTCTGAAGCAGGAGGATAAAGCTGTGCTTCAGAATGCTAATGCAGAGCTGGAGCAGTTTGAGACGTGCATAATGCAGCAGCACCGTTGGCACCAGCTGATGTCTCATCCAGGAGAGGGAAACTTGCACCATGTTGATCTTTGCCACCCTGTAACTTGGAGTATCCTTCACGTTTCAGTGTAGATGAGGAGACAGAAACATCCTGCAGGCAGGCCCTGCCAGGAGCCCTGAGAGTGCACAGGCTGGGAGGAGTGAAGGGGGTTTGGCTCCAGAGCAGCCGCTGCACTGAGCTCCATTTGTTGGAAGGAAACCACAACCATGTGATTTTGTTCTCCCTCTGCCCAATCCTCCCTTTTCCAGCTGGCATGAGCAGAATGTGGAGGTGAAGCTCAGCTTATGTTTCCTTCACTGAAATCTCTCTGATAACTTCTGCAGTGTCTGAAACGGGGGGAGAGTGGCCTTTCTTCTGTCCCTGGTTCCCCAGTGGTAGGGAATCCAGGGACTCTGCCAAACATTGAGACACTTGTGAAAATTTACAAGTGCACCCAGAAGCATGGGTGTGAGTGGCTTCACTGAGTACCTGGCAGCTGCTGCAGTGCTGCTGGAAACCTGCCTTGTGGGAGAGCACGTGTGCTCCTACAGAGCTGGAGCAGGGACTGTCCCAGCCCCATCCCCAGCAGCTTGTGCAGAGCCCAGCAGCCTCTGTCTGGCAGCACTAAGCAGAAATCTCAGAGCATATGGAGCTTCCCCTGGGCTCCACAGTTGTGCACAGGAGCCCACAGTACTCTTTCACAACAGTGCTGTTTACTGTTCATGGCAGGTGCAGCTCCTGTTCCCCACTTTGCAGGCAAAGCTCCTTCCTGTCAGGAGGCACCCAAAGCTCCCAGGGCCTTGCCAGCCTTCAGCCATGCATTTATGTATTGCTGAGCTGTTTATTTGGATGTAAAGGCACGACAGGAAATGGGGCTTGTATTCATGGAAATGTAATTATGTATGTTGTGTAAACTAACTAGTAAAAGTAATTCTGAGCTCAGAACAAGATTTGAATACTTATTAACCAAAACAATGGCAGTTGCTGTGTAGGTTGGAATAAACATCTTTATCCAATAGGAAGGGCTGTGTTGTCCTGTCCTCCTTTATAGCCCTGGCAGCTGGAAATGGCCATCCTGCAGGTCTTGTGTAGGAGGCTTTGGCAAGTGTGGTTCTGGATTGTCTCTGCTGTGTGGAGATCCTGCAAGTTACAGGGTAAAAGACCGGATGGAACAGGCTTGCCTGCACAGGCAGTGCCCTTCCAGCTAGTCTCCTGAAGATAGGATCTATATATCCCTTCAAAGTCATTCATGGAGAGCCATGATAACGTGGAAATCTCTTGGGCTGTCTCCTTCTGCCAGCAGCTCCAGCTGGGCTCACGGCCAGACTGCTGCATTGAATGTGTGAGGAGCAAATGCTGCTGGAGGACTCTGGGCATGCAGAGGGTGTTGGTGGTGAACAGCCTTGTCGAGGGATGAACGGGGTGGGGTTTGGCTTGAGGCTGAAATTTCAGCCAGAACAGCGTTCACAGCTCGAGTGTGGAACAGCTCGAAGTGGGAGAGCCCAAAGGTGTGGTTGCAGATGGTCCTTGTGGTGTGAGCTCCCAGCTTACATCAGCTGTATGAAACAGCTGCACTGCCTGTCACTGGCTGTCAGGCCCAGGACTGATTTGTTTCACTAATTTCACCATGTACCTGAACTAAAATAGCAGACTCTGACGCTCTCATTTGCAGTTTGTTTTGCGGTAAGGCTGTCGCAAATTGGAAAGTCCAGTCCCAGTCCTCTTCACATCAATCATCTGCATGGAGGACACCAGCCAAGTGTGTATTTTAACAAGAGCACACCTAGAGAAACACCTGGTGGTTTTTGCTCTGCATTTGCCAGAGGCAGGTAATGCCAGCTGATAGCTTTTATAAGGGAAAGTTCTGAGAAATTCGAGTTATTCTGGTGCAAATCAACTTGGTTGCAATGTGAGTAGAGCTAGAGATTGGCCCATGTTGTTAATCCTAAGCAAGGGATAGTTTTCTAGTTCCTCTAAACTGTCAAATACAAATAGAAAAAAACCCAAATCTATTTCTTCATTTTTGTGGTCTCCATTTTTGGGCAGTGCCTGTGATATAGGACAGCGAAATGTGACCTGGCTTACCTGTTGTGTCTTCAGCAATGAATGCAGGCAGCCATCAGCTTCCAGTGGCTTTCAGCATCTCTGCAAACAAGCACTGGAAATGGCTTTGCTGATGTACAGACAATGTCAGATCTAGAAATAACAGGTTGGCAGTGTCAAGTTGTTGTTTCCCAGCAGCTTTGGAGGACGGGGTATACTTGAAATAAATCTATCAGGTAGGATTTCAAATTGGCCAGGGCTGTAAGTAACAGTTTATTGAGCTTATTTATGATGTGGCACCTAGGAAATGAAATGGAGAAATGTCAAGTGCTTTCAACACCAGCCAGCTCAGTTTAATGCCCCCTCCCCCTTGCTTGGAGGCTCTGCCTTGGCTTCATGCCAGAAGCATATTATTGTAATAAAACACATTCTCATTCTAGGTGGTAAGTGGAATTTACCCAATAATTAAAACTAGAAATAAAATAAATTCATTCATCATCTTCATTCCCAGCATAGCTGACATTTTATACCACTATATATGGTATAAAAATGTGCACCTTGGGTTTTTTAGCTGTTCATGGTGTAATGACCAAATCCATCTGTGAGAGTCTTGGGAATTGAAGCTGAAGCAAAACCACACAAAAGCTAGATCTGAGCAGTTCCCATAAAGGATGTTTCCACAGTCTCTTCTCCTGAATTTGGACTTTGGCCCAGGCTGAAGCCATCTCCTTCCAGACTGCTGGTTGTTACCATTGTACAAAGACAGAACGGCCTCGAGTTCCTCAGCTGAGTAACCATCTGTCTGCCCTCCCACACAGACACCTGAAGATGAGATAATGTTGAAAAGAAAACAAATAATTTAAGTAATTTTAAAGCCTCAAATGCATCTTTCTGCAATCTTTAAAATTTCCAATAAATGTTTTTAATGTGTTAATAGGGTAGATATGTTCTTAGAGGTAAAGTTTTCTTGTTACATTAGAATTATACATTCAGTTTGATAGAGTTGTTTCATAGTTGTGCACAAGGTCTGTACAAATACACAAATGGGTTGGATTCAGTCCTGAGGGCCAGCAGCCCTTCTGCAAACCTGGAGCCTGGGAAGAGTGACATGAGCCTTGCAGTCTGCTTTGCAAGTTATGTCTCTTTGTGCAGTCTTACTGGGTAAAGCCTTAGTAAGCAGTCAAATAATCCAGTACAAGCAGCACAACTGAGCACAGCAATTTCTTTTCAGAGGAGTGCTTGCTAATATTAGGATAAACTTAGACAAAATAGAAAAATTAAAGACAACTTTGAAATGAATCCTGAAATGCAGCTAGAGGGATCTTGGATTAAAAACCTCTTGTGTGCTGCTTTATGAACAAACAACTTCATCCGTGATAGATTGTGAGCCCTGAGCATACATAACAAGGCAATTAAGAAAAAGCACAGTCAATGGAATAATATTGCATTATCTTTTTGTTTCACATAAGTCCTGTATCTCCTTTCTGCTGCCAGTTTGCTGTAAATTGCACCTTGTCATTAATAGGATTATCGATAACTCTGCCAAACAGAGCTTCTGCAGAATTTAGTGTTTGCTAAAATGCCTCCTTCACCATTTAAAAGTGTTACTAATATGCTTTAAACATAAATCTTGTACTGTTAATACTCTAGGTTACAGCCAGCAGCAAGTAGAGCTCTGTGGATCACTAAAGCTGGAAGACAGGGACACACTCCTGTTGTGGGATGAGGTGTGTCCAGCTGCTGGAATTTTTTTCAAATCTCTAAATGCTTAAAAGTGAATTTGCCCTTCCCCCATGGGGCAAATTCAGGGGTGAATTCCACCCTGGATAAATTGTCTTGTGCCACAATCAAGTGTTCACCAGACAAGTGGTATTTTCCTTTGCTTTCACCCTCTCCTGCAGCTTCCTTGGAGGCAGCAGCTCTGGTGCAGGTGGCCCCAGGCTGTGCTGCTGGTGTTGGCTCTGTGGCTGGCTTGTGCTGGCCTTGGCCACAGGGGCATGGTGATACACAGGTTCAAAGTCTGATGGCCTCTGGGTGGGCTGAAGGATGGGGGTTCACGTCCTGCAACACAAAGTTCTTAACCTCCTGCCAGCGAGGCTGTCAGCAGTGGGGCTGCATGTCACACATGTCTCTCTGCTTAGACCCGGGGGGATGACTGCAGGGCCTGGGCTCATCTGGGGATAAAAGACAGAATTGTGGCTGGAACTTTGTTCAAACCATTTCTCTTTGCAGAGTAGCATCGCATTCTGCAGCTTGGGTCTGGGTTTCAGCCAGCAGCTTCCTCTCTTTGTCATCCTGTCCTGTCTGGGACATCTTTGTGGCACCTGTAGTGTGGCTGTGCAGGGAAAAGGGTCAATGGCACTGGGTTTCCTCTGCCCTTTGACAGCTCCCCAAATCCTCCCTGCCTGATGTGGTCCCACAGGTGCTGAGTGGGATTCCAAAGCAGGGCTGGCAACAAAGGTGCCATTGCCCCTCATCATTGCAGTTTATTAGGAAGAGTTGTGTTGCAGGATTATCCTGGACCACTTTGCTCCTGCTGCAAAGTGCTTTATTACTGACAGGTCTGAAAGCTGCAGAGGATTTGTAGAAATGAAAATAAATTACTTTCCCATCTGTGATAAGAGACAGAGATCATCTATCACTGCTTTTGGTGTCCCACCTCCAGCTTCAATCCAGGTTGCTGTCTGGACCATGAGCTCATTCAGGTGGTCATTGCTGCACCTTGTGTGCCCTGTGTCTGTGTAGTATTCTCTTGTGCACAGTCCTCCTCAGACTGAAATAACACAAATGGATTTAATTGTTATTTGGTGGAGCTGTGTGGTATCCATCCACAGACACAGACGTGCTGTGATACCATCCTGATGTTTTCAGGACAGTGACCAAATTCAGGCCAAGCAAAGATGGTGCAGAGCATTTCCTTGAGATTTTCATTACCAGTGTGGTGATGTTCAGATACTGTTGAAGTCCATGGCCTGCATGGAGTGGAGCAGTGACCACTACGTGCTCCTGCAGTCTCTTCTCTAGCCTGGGTAAAGCAGCGATTGAGGCCTCCTGCTCAGTCATTTAGAAGATGGTTGTTCTTTCAAAGCAGCAGTTTGCCAGACTGTAATTTTAAAATTACATTGTGTTTTTCTAGGACTTGGCAGAACTTTTCCAAGACTTTTAAAATAGTACTCCAGAAAAGCTCATTCCTGGTGCAATTGAAAATGAAAAGAAGGAGGAAGAGTGGTTTGAAATGAACTGTTTGTTTGGGAGCTGGGTTTTTGTTTTGGTTTTTTCTAAGAGAATGGTGCCTGAAACTGTCACTTTTGAAGATGTATTCCCATGCTGAGTCACATGCAGGGTTCCTGCAGAACAGCCTGGCTGGTGTTTCAGAGGTCAATATTTGTTGACTATTTCAGTGATGTTGCCGGTGCACAGCAGTGGTGTCTCGCAGAGGAGGGCTGCAGGCATGCCCTGAGATAAATTGATTCAAAAGGTAGGCACTGCCTCTTGGCTTTAATTTTCCTCCTGCCAGGTTCGCTGTGCTGGTGTGATTGCAGCACACACCAGGCTGGAGTTGCCATCTTTCACTGGGTGACAAGGACAAACATTTCTGCCTTCAGAGAGAATGAAGGTTTCTCTATTGTGTGTCACTGTGTCTGGGGAGCATGTAACTGCATGTCACCTGTGACAAACGCAGCATTAGAAATAAGTCTGCTGTGGGTTAAGAGCCTCCATCTGGAGGTTATGTGGCTGTTATGCTACTAAATGTCACTTTAACTTACAGAGTCTCACTCCAGCCTTATTTCTCAGTGCTTCAGTTGGTTTTGTTGCTGCTCCTCGTGAAGTGCATAACTCAGTGTGAGTAAAGACACCCATCTGAAACCATAATGTCCAACTGCATTAGGCCCCATTAGTTAAGAGTCAGACTGGTGACAAACGAGGGTGAAATGGCCATTTCATCGCCTCTGTCTCTTCTCTGTGGGCGTGTTTAATTCTTTGAACAAAGGGTGGGGAATTAGGAGCCACCTCTGTGACACAGTTGGTGCCATTTTGAGCCTGCCCAAGTCTGGGAGAGCAGTCGTATTTTCATCATCTCTGTGAGTCATCACAAGAAGTGCCAGCTCAGGTTTGATTGCCGAGATTGCATTGTTGCTGAAGTGTGAGACGTGGAGTAGAAGGAACACAACGTGGTGTTTAGCTGCAAGACTGAGCTCAAGATGCTGACAGTTTGCAAAAGCTCGTTTGTGACTTCGTGTGCCAAACAAATTTACTGTCGGAAGAGGACGCTGGCCACGCGATGATGTCATTTGCACAGAGTCACTTTACAGATGGTGCCTACAGCTCAGCAGAAGGCTTGGTCTGAGTACAAAGACCTCTTCAGGGTTCTTCTAAGTCTCCTGGTTGGATGAAAGCCAGTACTGATGTGATACTGAAGTGCCTGCCTGAACTCACTCACAAATCAAAAGTGTCATTGAACTGCCTAGAGAAGGTGAAAATTATCAAAGATTTGCAGATGTGAGAGAGAAGGAAAAAAATACAAGGATTCTACAGAGGATGGAGACATGGTGCTGGACCAAACTCTTTCTTTGTGGAGGGGTCGTTTGGAACTTGGAATCTCCTGGAGGCCTTTGTAGAAATGAGTGTTGAATAATGATGGACTGAGCTCCACAATAACCTCTTGACTCTGGCTTCTCATGGTGTGTGGTGTGGCAGTGAAGCAGAATGAAGAGCTGGTGTGACATGAAAAGCTTTAAAAGTGGAGGATTTGGGAATTTTGAAATTGAGTTCTCACAGAGAAGTCAGTCAGCTGGCAAAATGGGCTACAGTCCTGAAAAGTGGTGGTGGATTGTACCATATATGAGATGGAACTTTTTTTGCTCCCAGGTAATTGTGGTAGCCATCTAACTGCTCACTATGTTAATACAGATTTTAAACAAGAAAGCAATTATGTATTTATGAATGGCAGGCACACACTAAAAAATGCCCTGGTCAATCAAGAAGAATGCTGGTCATTAGTGTGGTAAAAGATGTATAATAGGCTAAATCATTTAATTTCCCCCACATTTCTGGATTTGGCCAGTGGGAAAGATTTCACTGAAACATTCACAAAACAGACTGAGATAATCTTGGCCAATATCCTCCTTTTTGACAAAACAGATTCTAATAATAAAATCCTGCATTTGATCAGTTATCCCAGTGAAAGGCTTTTCGTGGTCCTTCCTTTTCATGGTGTTTAATAGGCTGTAGCACCATTGCCAACCAGCCCAGAGCAGGAAGGAAAGGAGAGCTTTGTGCTGGCCTTGGCAGGAAGGTCAGGGCACAGATCTGGCCAGAGTGCAGTGGCATTTGCAGGGACCAGCTGGGAGCTTTATTAAATGTGTGGGATGGAAGTGAATGGGAGCATTGGTGTGAAGGGGGGAATCTTCACAGATACTTCAATTTAGAAGATAGTTCTTGAACAAAATGCTTGTTACAGTATGGAGGGTATTCAGATGTGGGTGAATTCCTTCTATTTCCCAAAGGGATTCCCATGCCAGGACTGATGGAGTCTCTGGGCCCCACTGAGATATATGGAGCTCTCCAGGTGAGGTGATGTGACTGCAGGTGTGCACTGCTGAGCAGATAAGTAACAATACATCTCTGCTTTTGGACAGTGCAGCTTCTTTGGGGTTTAATCTGCTAAAACTCTTTGAAGAACTTAAATAGGCAGAGAGCTCTGTCTAGACCTGAATTATGTCTTGTCCTGTTCATGTAGCACAGTGTGGTGTTTTCAAGCAATCTCTGAGTTGCTGGGTTGTTTTTTTTTTGTTTTTTTTTTCACTGACTATTAAAAGGCATCCGATTCTACCATGTTGTTTTAAAGCTTGAGTATTTCAATTTTGTGGATATTTTAAGCTGGCATCCTTGAAATCCCTAAGAAACCAGCCTGTTTCTCTGAGTCCCAGGCATGTCTTCCAAAAACCCTGTAAATGTCATAAGAAGCGATTTCCCTGCACGGCTGCCCAGAGCAGACATATTGATGTTATTTAGCCTTCACTTGCCAAGCTGAGTGTTAGGATTGGGTTTTCACATGTGAGGCAGCTATCAGCTTTACTGATAGCCATATTTTCATAAGCTGCATTTGGCTGTCACACCTTCTCCTGTAATTTCTTGATATGCAAACAAGTCTCAGTTATATATGCTCCTGGCGTATAAACTGATATCCCTGAAGAGTTCATGATTATCCTTCCATTAACTTTTACTCTCCTCTGTCTCCCTTGGGGAGGTAACAAGTAGTCTTTCCTCCATCATGGATTTCCAGCTGGTTACCTTCCCGCTTCCCTCCTAAATAGGTTCTTTCAGTAGGGAAGAACAGCCTGTGAAATTTCAGTGCCATCTAAAAGTACAGCAGGGACTGCTGAAATGGGAATTTGAAAATTTGAAATTCAAGGAGGGCATCCTGGATCTGAAAGTGCCCTCCCAAAGAACAGAATAGCCATACATGTCTAAATGCAGCGTTGTAGTGAAGCCAGGAGCAGGGGCTTTGCTGTTTGTAAATGCTGTTTCAGCTCCTCAGCTGTACTGCTGGAAACTTAATGGAGGCTTGTGTGAGGCTCTGCCATGCCATTCTTACATTTTCTGGTCTAATTAGTGTCATTTAGAAACCACATTCAGCCCCACTTCTTGGTTTCACTCAACACTGCACACTTCACAGCATTCCTCATTTCCACGGTTTTCTCTTTATGGAGCTCACATTGGTTTTTAATCAGATTCCTGTGCCCTGTGTCCATCATAGCTGCAGCTGGGACATCCTAGCAAAGCATTCAGCAATGAAATCTTCACTTGTGCTTGTCCATCCTCCTGCAAACTCATGCAACAGTAGATGTTTGTGTGAGTACAGCCTGAGTCCTGTTCCCAAAGACTTGGTCCATGGAGGGTGTGCTCTACTGGGAACCCACCCATGCAGGTTTTTGCACATGCTCCTGGCTTGACCCCTAATCTCTAAGATTATTTAAGTTCTAAGTGTTCTTAAAACAGTTCTTGGGGCCACTCTGTGCTATCACGTATTCCTACTTGGATTATATCCAGTTGACAAAAGGCCTGTGTGTATCTTCTAGTTACTGCCTTAAAGTGAGCATAAAGCAGGATTCTTGTCAATATTCTTTGTTTGCAGCAGGATGCTGGCTCAGCCTCTTTAGAGTTATTCAAACTTAAATAATTATTTAGTTGAATAAACATTTCAAGACAAGTTGCACATTTCTGCTTTTGGTATTAGCACTCCTAGAAAGCTTGCAAATACCAGAGACTGGGTTTTTGAATGTGATCTCTAACCTTGTTGCTGTAAATACTGATGTGAGCCTTCGGTTGTATTTGGGGAGCAAAGGTGACTCCCCTTACCCACATGAGCAGAAGCATACTTGTGGAATGCTCACATTGATTTCAAGAGCTTTTGGAGGCCACAGAACAGAATTAAGATGGCAAGGATATGGTCCCAGCTATGAGCTGATGCCAGACCTAATCTGAGCATGTGATTCATCCAATTTCCCATGTGGAGTGGAAAGTCAAGGGTTTTCTTCAATTGCATGTATAAATCTACAGGCTTGAGATATTACAGGTGACATTAGGCTCTTCCTTTTGCAAATACTCTGTGTTTGCATATCTGTAGATGCATAGTTTACCAGAAATTCCCCTGTGGAATTTAAAATCCTGTGTCTGTCTGTGCAGGTCTGGAGCCTGAGAAGATTAAGTAAGGGTGAGACATTTAGCCACAGGGTAACAACTCTGGTGTACATTCAAATTTTGTATCAGCCAGTTTGTTATATTATTAAAATAGTGCAATTTCATAACAGTGAGAGTTGCTCCTTTTAAAACCTCACTGTAGCTCAAACAATATGCAAAATGAAGGCATTTATACAGTTTTTGTATGTTGGATGCTATCTGTAGACACAAATTGGGATTTTCACTGTCCTTGTACAGCATATCCTTTTCCAAGCATTCCAGAGGGGTGTCTGTGTCCCCATCTGGGCTGCCTGAACCTTAGGCAAGCCACTGTCCTGCAGAATTGAGGCTGGGGGGAAGAAAACCCATGTGTGCTGTTTGGGGCTTCTCGAAGCACCAAAATAATGAGTGATTAAAGCTCTGTGCCTTCTGACAGGCCACATATCTTTTTGATCTACAGGATTTGCACCCTTGACACCATCTTTTGAGGAGCACTTCCAAAAAGTATGGAATGAATGTAGATTTTGTGGGAAATGTCTCAGTAGTGTGCTCACACAGCTCGAGTCAGCACAGTCTCCCACTGTTAACTGGACATGTCCTTTATGGAAATTGGCTTTGTAGCCCACATTTCAACTGCTGAAGAGTTATGAGGTCAGCAAGTGCAGTTCAGGATTTAGCTAATTTTGTGTATATCTTGGACCATGTTCACCCCGGGTTTTATACCACAAAAATCAGTGGAATGATGCCAAGGAGAAATTCATCTAATATTCAGAATCAGCTCCTCTGACAGGAGTGTATTTCACTGAGCTCCCTGCCAGAGCTCTAGAAGGGTTCTGGTCCTGGTTCCTGAGAGTTATAATTTCTGCATGGGCACTGAGAATCACTAACAAGAGCAACTTTTGGATGGATATTAAACCCTGTGCTTCAGGGAATGAACTGTTCTCCTAGCTCAGGAACAGAAAGAGGCTGCTGGAGTGGGCAAGGTGTTGTATTTCTGCCCCTGTAGTGCTCTTGCCTGTCTAAGATGCACCCAGTGCTGGTGGCCAGCATGAGAGGCAGGTGGGTGAGCTGGATGGACCACAGGCAATTCCCCTGTTTCTCTGAGAGCAGATTGTTGATCCCAAAGCCAGGGCATCACATTGCTGGTGCTTTGATTGGAAGCTAAGAACTGATGTCTGCAGTCCTTTTTAATGACAGACTTTTAGCAGTGATCACAGAATTATCTTGCAGAGTTAATTTCAGCTAATGAGCAATTAGTCAGCTCAGCAGTGACTCTCCCTTGCCCGTGGCCCCTGGGGAAGGGGTGGTCAGGGCTTAGCATGGTGCTTTCCTTTGGGAGCCCCAGCATGTGGGTCCAGCACCCTCACCTGCCTCACCTGCACTGCTGCTTGGGCTGCAGCTCAGATTTCCTCCTTCTGTAGCAGAGGGATTTATTTTCCAGCTACAGGCTTGCAGTGTTATCCTAAATGTCAGCAGTCTCCTCTTTCTTTCTTTCTTTTTTTTTTTTTTTTAAATACTTAATGCAGCCAGAGAAAATCTGTCAGCCCAAGACTCCTTGCCTGCCCAAATGAAGGGTTGAACTTGTATGGGCTGGAGCATATTCCAGGGTGAATGTGTTTAAATTTGGGGATAGCCAGGGATGCTGCTGCTGCTTCCAGGGCCATGCGGGGCTGCCTGGGGTCACGCTGCAGCAGCGGGTGCTGGGACTGGGAGAGGCACAGATGGTGCTCCAGAAGGGGAAATCCAGAAGCTCACGAGCTCATTTCTTTTAGGGAGACGTGTCCATATGTCACCCATAGAGGATGAGAGCCTGCTCATCAGTCTGGAGCACTCTGAGGCTGCTGGGATGAAACAACCTGAGCCTGTGTCTAAGCTGGAGCCTGGTGCTGGCTGTGCTGATGGAGCCCCTGTGCTCTGTCCACCCTCCCTGCCAGGGAGGGAAGTCCTGAATGTCTGAGTGTTCAGTGCCTCTCCTGCCCAGGGCTGAGGGGGCACTTTGCTAGGGCGCCTGCATGGCTGGATCCATCACTGACAGGCTCAGCTCTGACCTCTTGGTTTTCCTGCCCACAGTCCTGTGCAGGAACACCTCCTGGAGCTGAGCTGAGGCTGGGGATGTGAGCACCATAAATCAGGAGCTTGCTTTCTATCCCCTCAGCCAGGCACTGCACACCAGAGCATGGAGATGCTCCACACAAAGGATGCCTTGCAGCTGGACATAAATCTCAGGCATGCCTCCAGACCCTGGCAATTGGCACAAATGTCACTTAAATTTTTGCTCCTAATCTGGTAAGAGAGCATTGCTTGAACACACTGTAATGAACAGTGGGGATAAATTGACATTGGTGACAGTCAGAACTTATGCTGCTCTTCAGAACATGTTGATGTTTCCTGAGATAAAAATGAGACCCTCTTGCATTTAATATTTTAGCAAATTTGGGGAAGAAAATAGGTCAACAGAAATTTTGTCCCACTCAAACTGGAGCAGTGGTAAGGAAGTTACTTGAATTTCTGTATTTACATATTGAGGAGGAGGGGTGCACTTAGATGAATGTGTGTGTCTCTATATAACTGCATTTACGTATGTAACACCCAAAATACATCATTATGCATTCATAGTCACATGTGGTGTCTGAGGATGTATGTATAAAAATATTATTTCTAGGTTTTTAAACCTCCCTGACAGATTCCAGGAGACCAATTTCTAAATGTATGCCAAGATTTTTGACTAAGAGACAGGTAGCAGTAGGTGCTAATAAAGGAAAGAACTGCAAGTAAAATGTTGTGACATCCACCTCCCTGAACAACCTGCAGAGCGCTGGCAGAATCATCAAACCGAGCTGAGAGTAATCAGCAGGGACTGATAAAGCTGCTCTTGTAATTATTTGTTTGATATACAGCTTTCCTTCTTCCTTCTGCATAAATAGCAGAATTGCTTTGCTTAGTGTGGGAGGTTTTTTTATTCCTGTCAGGGCTTGTTCTCACCAAGATGTCATGAGAGGAGGGCTGAGATCTGCATTTTTGTTTTATTTACGGGCTTTCCATTGCAATTCTGACAGCATGCGGTGGAGACAGCATTCATTCAGCTGGGGAGAGGCAGCCTTGCTCCTGCAAAGCTGTCAGTGTGGCAGGGCCAGACTCTGCCCTGCTGCCTTTAAGCCTCTCTGAGTGCTCCAGGCCTGGCCTGGCAGGAGCTGCTCTGGGAGGAGGCGGCTGCTGAGGGCTGGAGGCAGGCTGTTGGGATGTTAAATACAATTTCCACGGCGGCTTTCTTGATTTTAGGTGTGAGTTTGATGATGCCCCAGCCCCGGCTGCCCAACGAAACCACACAGCCCTGCAGGTTGACAAGTGTGAGTTATCCTTACATAACTTCCTCTCCTCGCCACTTCCACTGCTGAAGCAAGAAGATCCAAGCATTGACCGATTTCCAGGCAGTCCCAGTGGTGGCCCATCAGCGATGACTGAACTGAGCCAAAAGGCTCCTGTTGATGTCAGTGGTTTCTGGGAATGCTGCCTGCGTGGTTTTGTTCCGGGATTTCCCTCTCTGTCCATGCCTGGTTGAGCTCTGACTTCACTCGGGGCAAAGTTCGCAATTTTGTGTTTAACAAAAGGTGCAGTAATTCATTCCCACCCTAAGCACTCTCATTTTCCTTTTCCCATTTATGTACTGTTTAGCCTCTTTCTTTCCTTAAAAAAGGAGGGAGAAGGATAATGGATCATTTCTGAGCAGATAAAGAAAGGATAACTACTACTTAAAAAAAATGCTATGCACCAGAATAGTTTTTATATTGTCTAAGGGTTTTACCAGGATACCAGGAGCTCTGGAGGAAGGGGAGGCATAAGGAGAGAGAGAGCAGAAAATAGATTTCCTAGCCTAAAGAGAGAAATCCAGACTGCTGCCTTTGGCATGCATTTGAATATTGTCAAGGGCATCTGGAATATGTTGATAGCTGTTCTCCTTCTAATAATTCTGAAAATCTGCTAATGATGAGGCACAGATTTGCCACGGGCCGTGTCTGCCACGTGCACACCCAGCACTGGGAAGGGTCTGAGACATCAGAGGCTGTGTTGCTCTCCTGGCAGGGTCAGCACCAGCTCCCTGTTACTCAGGAGAAATACTTCAGACTTGAACCAGATTAATGAAAAGAGAAATTGCTCTGAGACTAAGAAAAAAAGCTTTACACCCATTGCAGTGCTGTGGGGGGTTGTTCTTGAGCGATTACAGCTCATCCTTTCAATGCCTTCTGATTCCAGGCAATGATGGCATTTTAAGATAAATAAAGTGTTCATGGCTCTGCTTGTTATTGAAGGCCTTTTATTATTGCTGATGTTACATGAAAAAGAAAGTTATTAAAAAAATGTGGCACTAACAAATTGAAGCCCCCAGGGAACTGTTGCCTGAATGGGATTTTGATTGGAGTTCAATTTAATTGGCCATAAATCTTCTCTTTTCTGATTTACATTCTACTTCAGACCAGTCTACCAAATTCATGATAATCAGGTTTTCATTTTTCTCTATTGAGCAAAATACTCTGACATGAGCATAAACAGAAACATTCCTTCAGCAAGGTGACCTTGTTCTTGCTTGCACCGTGCTGGTAATTGATTTAATGCCTCCTTACCTATAAATTGGGCCTCTTTCTGAGGCATGTCCGTCAGATTTCGAGGTAATTGGTTAGCATGGTTGTTTTTCTGACTGCAAGATATTTCTCATAAACCTTTAGTACAAGATCATTTTACCTCTAGGATCATTTTACTGACATGATGGAATGAATGAGGCAGACATACACTGGCTGTGCTGCAGCTTTGAATGCACCTATGTGCATTTCTTGGAGAATTACACAAGATCTTGTTCTAGCCTGGAGTAAATCTGTGGAGTTATAGAGCCCAGTAATTTCTGTGGAGTTCAATTTTGCAGAAGAAAAAGAAGAAAAGTTTTCCAGGCACCCTGAGGCTCCTGGCCCACATCCCCTGCTCTGGAGTGTTGTGTGCCACAACACATCACAGAGCTGTCCTGTCCTGTCTTCTCTGCCACTCAGCTCTCCTTCCTTTACCCAAGGTTGCTTTCTGTGACTGCTGGTTTAGATTTGGGAGGAGTTTTCCTTCCCCTCCTCCTTTCCCTTAGATAGTCTTCCTATCTAAGAAGTCTTCACTGGGAGAACTCTTTAGGGAAGTGATATGTGTGGGTGGATGAGTAAGAGGTGAGAACCAGGTGGGATCAAAGGAAACAAAATTGTCATCTAATTCTGATTAGATATCCAAAGCCATACATTCACTTGCTGCTCTTGCAGCCTCATTCATGGGAATCTCAGTGAACTCCTCAGCTGCTGCAAGGAGTGGGTAGGGAAGGGGAGGGAAACTGCATTGAGATGTAATCATCATTATTGAGATGGGAGAATATTGCAGTTAAATGTTTTTCCCCACTGTTCTTATCCCTTGTGCTTCCTTTGTGTTTCTAACTCAGGTAGAGGCTTCATTATATTGCTCATTTAACCACTTCCAGCAGTACTGGGATTGACAGGTTGAGTTTTCAGCAATCTCACAACTTCATGGGCTGTAAATTGAATGTTTTAGGGCCTGGTGAAAAGGTGATAAGAAAGTTACATCTGCTACCACTTTCCTAATTACATCATCATCAAATACATTGAGTTTGTTAATGCCAGGTACTCTTGCTGAAAATACGTTTATAACCATGGCCTTGGCGACTGGAAGCAATTACTTTGCAGTGGTTTTCCTTTTGTATTCTGAAACACCAGAATTCTTTTCTTTCCTCTGCTTTCCTCCCTACAAAAGAAGCAGAGAAAAATCTGAATTTTAACTTGTTATGATTATCTTCTGATTTTTTTTTTTTTTGTCAGCAAAGATGAATAGCTGGAAGATTACTGAAAGTAATGTAAAGAAAAATGAGCATCTGCTACTGAAGTTTCTGCTGAGCTCAGTGGTATTTGGGGCTTGTGTGACAGCAGTGGGCAGGTACTGAGGCTGATGAGACCTCAGTGTGTCTTGTGCTGTTCTGACAGGGGCTGCAGACAGGGTTTGTTCCCCAGATTGTGATGGCTGGGTAGTAGACCTGGTTACTAAAACCGATCAAGATGTTTTTCCAGAAGGTTTTGTTGCGAGCTGCCTTCCTTTAGTTATGGTTTTGGTGATTGTTTGATCAGAAAAGACTTTTGCAGGATTGAGATGGGATGGGATATGTCTCCTGTCTTGATTCCCAGCTCACTCTGGATTAGGTATGTTTGTTAAAGTCTGTGCCTTGCCAAATCAATGCTTGGCTCGGGTCTCCCACACCCTTGGTTTGTCCCCTGCCCACGCTCCCTGAAGCTGACTTGCTAGAGTGACCCTGGAGCCTCCCTCATGGCACAAATGGATACCCCAGCTTCCTCACCTTCCCTTACCACCCTCTCTAGGACCTGTAATTCTGCTGGGAGATTGTCAGAAGCTTGTGCCTTTCATCCCTGAAGTGGGAAGGCTTTTATTTATTTGGTTAATCCAAAAGTTAAGTGGGTGGGAAGATAAGTCGGCAGCCCGTTCCTTTTGTCACATGGTACCAACTCTTGTTTCCCCTTGAGAGAGGCAGAGCAGATGGAAGGCAGAGATGAAATGAAGATCAAAAGTAAACAGTGTGATTAGGTTTTTGATAAAGGATAAAACACTTATCACATCAAAGGCGCTGAAAACCACATTAAATGTTTCCTGAACATTTCGTGTCCACGTAAGCATTCACTGTACTTGCCATGGGGGCACTTGTGACAGCGAGTGGTGGAGCTGGGGGATGCTGGTGGGTGTTTACCCTTGTGGCTGTGCTGCAGGTCACCTGGCTGGCCCAGGAAGGCAGAGCTGGCAGCTGTAGCTGTCCTCTGGCACCTTGAGCCTCTCTTGCTGCAGATCAGGCCCACGTGCATGCTTAGGACTCCTTTAAGCCTCCTCAGTCTTCCAGGTCTGGGCACTGGTTTTCACAGATTTCAAAGCACTTGCAGCTGTAGATAAGTGCAGAGTTTGTGGGTAACTTTTCTCCCAAGCACTGGTGATCCTTTGGTTCCATGCTTTAGCTCAGTGAATCAAGTCCTGAAATATTTTGTGTAAGCAGTATCATTTGTAATGAGAAGCATCTATGTCTTTTTTCATCACTGTGGTGGTGCTGGCCAGTGAAGGAAGATAAAAAGGTGTATGTTGCCATTAATTTTTAAATGGTGGTGCTGATTGCTCTGGCCACTGCTGGTGGACATAACATTTTGGTAAAATTAACACAAAATGTTACCAGCCCAGCCCAGCAGCATTTGGTGCTCCTTTTTCCAGGTAGTGCTGAGTCCAATCTGCCTTTACTTCCAATTTATCACCTTGTTTTTCTGTAGGCAAGGAAGGAGGCACATGCCCTGCCTTCTGCTACATGGGAGGTTCTGTGTAACAGAGACCAGTCCCAGAAACAGTCTGCCCCTGGATTTTCTTTTTGGTTTTTTAGCCAGAGCAGAAACATTTTCCTTGGTCTCAGCCCTTCAGAGCACAGAGGTAGTTTAAATGCTGTGTGTGTTCAGCCACATGTATCATCAGTCATTTTGCATGTTGGGGGTGGAAGTTTGCCATTCACTAACATCTCACCATCTCACTTCCTCCAGAGCACCATTTATCAACTGAAATTGGCATCAGATTTGCTTCTGAAATGAGAGGAACAGCAAAACATTGTGTGTTGAATTGGATGAAAGTTCACAGAAGCACCTGCTGAATGTTCACATGCTTAAATCTCATTGACTCCAGGTTAAGGCCAAGAGGTTTCCAAGTGAGGTTTTGAGTCATTTTTACCACATTCGGGCTGTTGTTTCCAGAAAAGCAGAAAAACCTTTATCTGCCAAGACAGACTTCTTTACAAATATCTAATAATCTGGGCTCAATTTTTACTTGCCAGGGTTTATATTAAAAAGCTCAGAATTGGGCAGTACTTGAATGGAAATGTGTTAGAGCCACAGAGAAGCTAATCAGAAGCGACCTCTTGCACTTATTAGTCCAAGCTCCCACTTGAAGCAGGGCTTGAAGTTCACTCAGAGTCTTGTCTAGTTGAGTTTTGAAAACCTCCCAGGATGGAAATTGAACATCCTTTCCAGGTCCCTCTTCCACAGTGCTCAGGGGATGATTTTCTCTTCAGTTGGAATTTCTGTGCTGCTGCCTGGGAGTGCTGCCTCTCATCCTGTCACTGTGCTCTTCAGGGAAGGGTCTGCCTCTGTCTGTGCTGCCTTTTCCATCATCCAGAGAGTTCAATAAGGCAAATCTCCTTGGTTGTTTGCTTGTTTGTTTTCCTCTCAGTGCTTCCCTTGTTTCTGTATTCTGTGAGTGATTGACAGCAGAACCTTGTCTGTGTATTTGGGCCCTTTCAAAGAAAGATCTTGTTTCTATTTAGTACTCTTGAAAAGAGAACTCTGGAAATGTATGAACAGAAAAAGGAATTAGGTGGTGTGAGCAGAGAAGTCCCTGTCCCGAATTCATGTCTGCCAAATGCTAATGTTAGTTATTTTTGAGCTTAGTAGTGCAAGAGGCTTTTATCCTTTGTACAGCTGGCCTCATCCTGCTGTGAATGTAACATAAAAGGGAGCAAAAGGCATCTGTTAAAACCTTCAAGTCTTTTTTGGTGGCTAGTAAGGTGGCAGTCATGCACCAGCTCAGATATGACACAGGCCTTGCCTGAAAACTTGAGGTTACTCAGGAACTTCATCATAAATAAGTCAAATTTAATTTCTGGACAATACACAAGACAGATGTCTGAGTGACAGTTGTACAGCTGTTTTATTTCCTTTAAAAAATTCACTTTTTCTTAAAAAGCATTACTATGTATTTCAGCAAGATTTCTCATTTAATAAGATGCAAAAGTTCAGGCAATATCCTGTTTAGATGGTTTCTATCTGATAATAAAAATGGCATTGACAGTGAGAGATTACACCGAATAAATCATTAGTTGGGAGTTCTGTTTTATGCTGCAGCCAGGATGTGTCCTGTAAGTTCACAGCTGTTCTAACTTTTTCTTTTCCTCATCTAGACAGCTGTATGTCCATGAGATTTATTTCTTGATCTATGTGGACATGAAATCCTTCTTGGGATTATTGCCATAGAAACAAGCCATAACATAGAGTGTGTTAGAAGTAACAAATGGGATTTGGCAGTCCTTCCCATTTACTACACAGAGTCTGAGCTATGTGCTACAAAAAGCAGCAATTACTTGCTCTCAGAGCTTTATTAACGGGCACATCTGCACATTCATTAGAACTAGATGCTTCAGCTTCCATCCTGGCTGGGATGGCATTTACATATTCTGGTCCTTAAACTAAAATCCAGCATCTAGTTTATTTTCCAGTCAAGGTAGGAATTGGTCAGGTTTGACATTTTGGTTCCTTTTTGTTGGTTGCAAATCCCAGAGGCAGCCCATGTGAGCCTCCTAGAAGGAGATAAGGGATGGAACTGCTGGCTCCAGGGAACGCTCCCTCCTTTGAAGGATGAAGTCACCCAAGTTTTGCTTGTAAAGCCTGATCTCCCACGGAGCTGGGACTCGGCTCCCAGCCTCTCCCAGGGCTTCACACCCTGCCTGGCTTTCAGAGAAGATTCCCTTCTCCTTGGTGGCCCAGGGTGGCTCTGAGCTGGGGGAGTAGATGGGCTGTACCAGGCAGGGAAGGGTGTTTTGCAGGAGTGAGCACAACAAGCTGTACCTGGAGCTGAGGCTGAGCTGAGTGTCTGGGTCACAGCACAGCTGCTGATATACATGGGAGAGAAAGGCAAACTCCAAATTCTAAGCCAAATCCATGGGTCAGCTTTTGGAATGGTATGGGATAGTAAAGAGGCAGAAAAGCAGAGGGAACAGAGTACAGAAAAAGGGCAGAGGAATATGTTAAACCCCAAGGTGTGTCTGCTGGCTGTGTGTGCCCAAGCCCTGGCAGTGCTGTCACCATGGCCCTGGGCCTTCTGCCATGGGAGGTCAGTGCTGGCTCAGCAGGGCACAGGGTGCAGATCTTGCTTGGCTCTGGTGCTCTTCTCTTATCTCTTTCCTAGCCTCCCTTTTATGAGGTAAAATCAAACATGAAAACAAATAGTCAGGTCACAGAGGGGTCCCTTGCTCTGGAGAATGCATTTGCAGACCTGCAAGGGAGCACACACTGTTCTTTTCTCATCCATGTCCTATAATGCTGCCTCTAGCTGAGAGAGGAGCAGCTTCCAGGAGGGATTTCAGAGACAGCTGGAGATGCTTTAAAGCTCTCAGGGCAAAATCTCTCATCCCTCTGCAGCAATTCAAAAACAAAACAACTTTGCTCAACAGGAGGAACATTCAAAGCTGATTGTAAACCACAAATTCAAGATGAAACCTAGAATGCAACCCGAAAAACCCAGATAACTGAAATGTAGGGATTTGAATGTGGGCTATGTGCTCAGAGTCTGCCTGGCCTCCTTTTCAGAAGCACTGAGGACTGAGCAGCTCTAGTGAAGGCGATGAGTGCTTGGAATTTCTTTGAAACATTTATTTAGTACCTAAGTATAGATCTAGGACTGACTAACTTCAGGCTCCAAATATAGTTCAGGTATCTGCCTTCTCACTCTCCCTCATTTCTCTTTTCCTTGCTATTTAATCTCTTCATCAGCTCCCACATTCTCTGTTTCCTCCAACTCCCTTAACTTTTCCATCCTCCCCCAGCTGACTTCTGCTCCTGCTTCTATCTCCTCACTCACTCTGACACCTCTGCTGTCCCATGGGAGCCACAGGGCATTCTCCAAGCTCTGGGTGGCACCCCTTTTCTCTCCCTCACACCCTAAATTCTCCCTGCCTCGTTCTCAGGGGGGCTAAGGTTCAAACAAACTGCTTCATCCTGTTCAGGAACCTGATGAAGTTTTAAGTCCCAAGTATCTTTCCTCTTCTGTGTGGGTCTGACCAGAGATGGCAGTGAAAAGGGAATCATTACAGACTCTCTTCATTGAGGGGGGAGCCCAAAGCAGCTGCCATCACTTTCTGGCCCAAAAGCATAAATCAAAATGTTCCATTTTCTGTGTTCTGCCCACTGCAGGCACGCTCTGCCAGTGCCAGCAATGGAAGAGACGTGGAGGTTATCAAGAAGGGATCATGTTAATTTTGTGCACAGGAAGCTCTCATTAGTGGCTGTGCTGTTCAGATGAGCCAGCAGGCAGCTGTGGCTGTGGATCTGATGGATCTTGTCCCTGTCTCTGTTGCAGGAAGGCATGCCCCAAACGCTGAGTTCTACCAGTATGTTTACCCCATGTGGCTTCAGCCCTCATCTACATACTTCGAAAGAAGGTGAACAAGGAGGACTGATCTTCCAGGATGGAAACCTTACCTCAGCATCTCTGGATGCCCTAATCCAGCATCTGATACCTACCACTGATTACTACCCTGAAGTAAGCAATTCACAGTATAATAAATGGTTTAATTTTGATGAATTGGGGCAGCACTTTATGCAAAAGTGCAAATGTGTTAAATTTTGAATTAAGAGGGCTCATTTAAAAGCTGCATACAATTAAAGCTTGGTAAAATGATGCATTGCTTTAAATGCTGTTTCACTGCTCTATAATTGTTCCCATGAAAAAGCAGATCCCAAAGATGATACTGCCTTTAAATAAGAGAACTGGGTGGGGGGGGAGCTGTCGTGGTGATGAATTAGTGATGTAGCAGTTGGAGCTTTTCAAAAATAGCAGCACTTCCCAGAGAGGTTTAGAGGAAAACTGAAGCAAAAAACTCCCAAGTCTGAACTGGCATTAAATTAGCTGAATTTCAGTGGCTGCTGAAGTCATCCAGGTTTGTCTGTATGTACAGAGCATTCCCTTGGTGATGACAGAGATGCTTCTTCTGGTGAGTTTGTAATTCACCTGTATTGTATTCACAACTTTGCAGTCACTGCACAGCATAGTCCAGATCCTAATCCTCGCTCCATCAGTGGAAATTAAGTGTTTCCTCACTAAGAGTGTGAGGATCTAAACTGGAAGCAGGTTTATGGTCCTGCAAGCTATTGACTTCACTGGATTTTGCACATCCTCAGTGGAATTCAGACAGAGTTTGACTGGAAGACTTTTAAGTGCTAATATAGCTCCATGGCTTGTATTTCAAAGCACAGAGAAGCATTGACTTCTGGGTACTTGAGGAGACTGGGAAAGTTATCAATGCAGAGCAGGCAGCATGTTTTAAATTACCCGGAGCTCAGTTTCTGATCAGCTAAAAATAAGTAATAAAGAAGCATCTCAATTAAAAAAAAATAAGAAAAAGGAACAGAAAGGCAATAAAAATAGGTAATGGACAGATCAGGCTGTGAGATTTTCATTAGGCAATGTTTGATATGTAATATTATACCTGCTGCTTGGGAGCATGGCTAGGGCTGAGTGAAAAGAGATAATTCAGGTGCAAGGATGCAAGGAGGGGTCAGGATGCAACAACTGAGACTTCATGCATGTATTTTAAATTCACTGCTGGAATAATTTGAATAATCCAAGGATTTATCCAGCAGACCTGCTTCCCACAGCTTCACAGATGTGGAACTGCATATGATACGACTTGGCTGATAGAAATGAAATTTGGGAGTTAATAGAATAAATGAAATATTGCTTAAAATAGGCTGGGTGATATCTGCAGGGCAATAGCAAGATGTGGCTGGGGTGGGAGTGTCTGCACCTCCCAACCCAGTACAACACAGAGATTCCTGCCCATTTAGCTTTACTGTCTCCAGCATCCTGGTTGTGCTGTCTCCTGTACCTGGGCTTGTTCCTGCACACTCTCTTCACTGGATGTTTGCCCAGGGTTTAGGCAACCAAGGGCTGGAAGTGGAAGCTATGGAGGAAGGAGATGCTGCTGCCTCCTGTGCCCAGTTCCATATTTAGGGTCAGGAATTGTTACATCTTTTAGATAAAAAGGTCTTGCCAAGTAGAAATGAAAAGCTGTGAAGTTCAGGGCTTTTGCAGTCAATATCACCCACTGTGCAGCTGCTTACAGTAGGTCTGCTTGTCTTTCTCCTGCAGAAAGCCTATATCTTTACATTCCTGCTGAGTTCCAGACTCTTCATCGAACCCCATGAGCTTTTGTCCCGAGTTTGTCACAAGTGCATTGAGCAGCAGCGGCTGGATGACCCCGTGCTGGACAAGGTTAGTTTACATTTACAGCTGAAAAATGTGAGGCATTTTCAATTAGTAGAGGATTCTGGGGCTCTGGTGTGTGTCCCTTGCCTTTCTTTAGATTGAATGAATCTTTCTCATAAAGGATTTGCCACTGAGATCCTGCCATGGAGGCATCCTGGTATCCATGTCTGAGAGCAATGCTTCAGGCAGTAGTCACTTCAAATCTTCTTCTAATTTTCCCTTTCCCCCTGTCTCAGTCTTCCCAGGTGACTTTCCTTCTTAACTCCTTTAAGGCTCTGGGGAAGCCTGCAGGATGCAAGGAGGTAGGACATAACCCTCACACACTGTCAAGTGCAGATGTCCACACACCCCTCTCTCTCCCATTTTTACTTACTGTCTCTGCCCCTTTGCTTTCTTGCTCCTGGTACAGTAATATTTCCCCTTGGCCTTCCCTGTCACTTTGAGCACCATGTAACAGGGGGCAGGTGCCCACCACCCTCTGCCCTCAGAGCAGCACCAGGGGAGCACCAGGAATGGGCAGGAGCAGCAGTGGGGCCCTGGCAGGAGAACAGAATGAGAAAATCCAAGCTGTTCCTGCCTCAGCACTCTTTCCACTTTGCCCCAGGGGCTGTGCAGCCTGGTACAGTGTACAGCAGCACACGTGCATCCTCTGGCAGTGCCACAGACACTGCAGTGTGATGGGTCCCACTGGATGCTGCTCAGTGCTGGGCTCTGCCAAAGCTCTCCTTGCTGCATTGATGAGCACTTGTTTGGTTTGTTATCTGGAGCAGGAGATGCACCTTCAGAGCAGTGGAGGGGGACAGAACATGCATTTGTTGGAAATTTCCAGAAACCCCAAAATTCTGAAATGGTTTTCAAGATCAGACTTTCCAGCTCTGAAACTGTGAGTTTGGCATTAAATACTGAGTCACCAACATCTGACCATGTGCTTGTTTTTGCACAGGCAACTGGTTCCATGAGTAGCAGGAGCTCTGCCTTCACTGTGGGGAGCCATTCTCCAGAATGCTCAGCAATCCCAGACTTGGGTTACCCATAAATTCAGTGTTAATAGAAATATCTGTATGGGATGAACCATGCAAAACAAGTTTTCTAAGGTGTGAGGTTCTGTTCTCCAATTCTATGGCATATACTAGTTTAGGAGGATTAAATGTGAGCATTGCAAAGTTTTGCTGCTCATTAAATTTTTAAGAAATGAAAAACACTGTCTTATTATGAAGACTTCTTATCTGCCTGAAGTTGATCTGGGTGTTGTAGCAACACAGGGCTGGTGGGGCACAGCTGATTTTGTGTTCCCGAGAGTGGGGCTGATTTTGAAACTTTGTGCACAAGCAACCTGCCATCCCATGTCCTGTGACTTGCACAAAGTCCTCTCCATCAATTCATAATGCAGTTTACACAGCTGGAGCAAATGTCTCCCCAGACCTTTGTAGTTTCCAATAAAGCTTTCCCTTTAGCAGCCACCTGCTGGTCTTTGAGCCTGAGCTTAATGCTAGCTGACAGCAGTTATTTTTAGAGATGTGGTTCATTGAAACCTGTTGTTGGTGGAAAGCTGAAATATGCATTTTGGCCACCTTGGTTGAAAAACAAAGAGCCAGGGAGCTTAAGAGTATAATTTTTCCTGATTACAGGGTACACTTCAGCTGCAGTACGTGGGGATGCAGAAGAAGGCTGTTTGTTTCAGTCTGTGTTTTCTGTAAATAAAAATGCAGTTTGTTTTTTAACACCATTTCCTTTCACGTAACAGAGGATGAAAGCTTTGGGAGCAGCCACACTGGCTGTCTTTTGAGATAACACTAATGCACCAGTTGTGCCATTCCCTGCATTTCCCTCCTTGCCCCATCCCGACTATTTCCACTGCCACATCCTCAGATAAATCTCCACCAGAAGTGGGCATCAGCTGTATGCTGGGTCAGTGTCCTTGTCCCATCATGACCTTGAGCTCATGTGGGAAGGGAGCAACATTACCAGCAGCCCAGGTGAAGTTACAGAAGTGCTGCTGCTCTGTTCATCTTTTTTCTTCATTGTGCATCTCCCACTGGTCACTAAGCAGTTTTTTTCATACAGCCAGAAAGCAAAGGAGCAAAAAACCTCTTTGATGGTCAAGAAATTCATTGCAGTTTTTCAGAGAAGGATGGAAATATAGAAGGGTTGCAGGTACAAAAGGGAAGAACAAATGGTTTGAATCAGCAAAAAGGCCAGATGTTTTAAAAAAAGGTATAAAGGTTGCACCAACAAAATGTCCATCCAGCCATAAACAGGCCAATTGCATGTGCAGAATACTTAAATCTGCATGTAAAACAGGCAGTTGTGCATGCACCTGAATTCTGGTACATTTTGCATGCCAAAATGCATTATTTGTGTACCACACTCTTTGTATGCATGTGTGCAGGTTTTGCAGGTGCAACACAAATGCCTTCTTTGAAAACCTGGCCCCACGTTCAGTGACACACACAGTGAGAGGCTTTAATGGGTAAGCATGTGTCAGTCCCTGTCCATCATTCAATGGTTTGCATTTCAGGCTCGAATCAGAAAATTTGGACCCAAAATCTTACAGTTGCTGACAGAGTGGACAGAGACATTCCCGTATGACTTTCAGGAAGAGCGGATGATTGCCCATCTCAAAGACATGATTCACAGGATAGCCCCATGTGATGAGGTGAGGATGCCTGACTTGGGATGTTCTGCTGATACCTTAAGTTCATTTTCCCACTTGGTTCCTCCTTTTTCCTCTTTTTTCTGCATTCTGCTCCATGCCTCTTCCAGGATACTCCCAGAGTTTTTTTCTCCAGTGATGTAAAAACCTGTAGTATCTTGTCTGAAAACCACATCTCTCTTCAGGTGCTCCTGGAGCAGTGAACATTGGAATTTATCTCCTGCACATCAAATTGTAGGATAACATTCCCATTTTATAGAAGGAATATGTGAAGGCATAGCACAGACTGAATGTGCTGGTGACAATTCACATATCAGCAGAGCTGTGATCTCCCAGGTTAGAATCATAGAATCACAGACTGCTTTGGGACCTTAAAGACCATCTTGTTCCTTGCCATGGGCAGGGACACTTCCTCTAGACCAGGTTTCTTCAAGGCCTGTACAACCTGGCCTTGAACACTTCCAAGGGTGGGGCATCCACAGCTTCTCTGCATCCAAGTTCTTATATTTAAAGAAAATACTAATATTAGTGGACATGTAGCTTGTCTGGGAGCGTGGAGGTGGCAGAAGACAGCAGAGTGTGGCCTGCTGAGCACAGACTCAGCCTAGAGGTCTATATGGTCCTGGGGCTCAAATATGTGAGCTCTGTGTGTGGCACAGTGGGTCACAGTGAATGGAGCCTCTGGGAGAGGCAAGTTCAGGTGGGTGAACCCTATAAATTAATTCAGAAACATTAAAAAGACCACGAAGTTCATGAAAATAACAAGCAAATAGTACACTGAGAGTCTCTAATTACTTCAGTTAACCATGGGATGTGGAAAAATTCAGTTGCACTGGGTACATGAAGGCCTGGCCTCGAGCCACAGAGGGGTGCAGTCCAGTAGAACAACAAGAACATACCCAGGAGGATGAGAGAGAGAAGAGTGGAGAGTGGACAGAAGGAATTAGCAGGGCTGCAGCACAACAGCAATGAAATTGGGCTCTCCTGTGCACATGAAATATGTCATAAATGGAAACAGCTGCTCTTGGACTGGGTTGGCATCATGTCTGGCACTTCCAGGGAGCTGTAGGTTGGCATGGATTGATGGCTGGGCTGGGCAGCCCGTGGGAGAGAAGGGGTAGGACAGGGAAGCTGTGAGACACGGTGGAGGTGAAGGCAACAAAAAAACTCAGAAAGAGCCAAAGTGGCTTTAGTTCCATTAACCAGAGTAATAGAATTCCCTCAAGGGAAAGAGGCACTGGACTTGCTCCTGGGCAGCCACAGCCTTGCAATCCTTCAGCATCAGAAGTGAGGGGAACCCATGCAGACCCTCCAGAACTGTGTCCACTGGAGAGAAGGAACCAAAGGGTGGAGAACAGGGACTTAGCATGTGCTCTTCAACAACAGTAGTTGTCCTGCTGAAGAATCATAAATGTTATAAATCAACTTTCTGCATGCAAAGCAGTGGTTTATTTGCCTAACCTGAGCAAGCACTGCACACCTTTGCTCTGGAGCGTGCACAGCTGTGTACAAATCCTTGTGGGTGCCCTGGGGGGCCTCAAACTGCATTAGTTTCAAACCACTGTTTTCCAGATATTACTAGGCACTGTAATTGCAAGTGATTATGCCTCAGCAAAATCAATAATTAATTTAAGAAACAGCTCATATCCTCCAAATGCAAATTTCCTTTTTTTAAGGGACAGCACAGAAGAGTGATGGTGACCATTAGTTTTTTGGAAGAAACTTGTTCCCATTGTGAACCACAGAAGTTAAAGACTGAAAGATTTGTGATGTCATCCAGTCCATGTAGGTCAGTGCAGGATTTTCCCCTGCAGTGTCTGCTCCTGTTCTTTGTAGAGTCCACTTTCTAAAGGCTGTGATGTGCTTATAAAGGTGTCCATGCTGAGCAGCATTTCTTAGTAAGTGCTGTGATTTGCATTTAGAGTTAGAAATTTTAATTAAAATTTGAGCTCCTAAGCCACCTGCTGAGGCCTGCTGTCTTCAGAGGAACTTTCCTAGTTAAGAACGAAACATTTTCTTTAAATATTAAACAGTAGTGTGCTTCTTTTGACTGTTAATGTGGCAGTGAAGTGAAATTGGTTGATAAGTCCAGCATGCAGCCCCTGTACGGTGGGGGGTCACTTTGTGGCAAGATAATTAACAGCACGTTGGAGGTAATGAACAATGTTGTTTTCAGTTAGTGGATGTAGTTTGCAGAAGGCAGGAAAGGCTTTCAGAAGGGCAAAATTAGGATTTTTTAATTTTTTTAAATTTCTCTCTCAATGTGCACAGAAAAGCTTTCTAAGCAAGGGTGCACCCAACTGATTTCCAGTGAGTCTCTTCAAGAGCTCTGATTTCTGTGTAATTGTTTGTGTCCTTTAAGTGTGTCTCTTTTTTTTTTTCATTCTTTATTAGGTAGTTGGCTTACCTGAGTCTTTATCTATAAGATATCTTTATCTTTATCTTTATCTATTTTTGTCTATATCTATTTTTGTGCCATATTCCCTACAAAATGAGGTGAAACTAGATCTCTTGATAAAGATTTTTTGAAAGACTGGCTAATGTGCATGTCTTTCAAGCAATTTTATGCAGCTTTTTGACTTTTTGTCCAAACTATGAAGAATTTGATGCTGCATAGACATGGCTGGTCCAAGATTTTTCATCCAAACTCCTTTTAGAAAGAGGATCTGGGTTTCCAGACAAGTCTTTTAGCCAGATGGTTTTTTTTCATTAGAAGGCTTGGCTTTCATTGCTGTCCCCCCACCCCCAAAAAACTTAGTTTCCCATTTACAAAATAAGTTCACAAAATGCCAAATATGTCAATATTTGAATTTTCACTAAGAAATCACACTTTATTCACAGAGCTTCATAAGCTGTGTTGAGATTTGCAAACACACCTGGATGTAAGACAGAGAAATATTTAGATGTTGGTCAGTAGTTTTGGTCCAGAACAGTCTTTGTTAATCAGAAGTGTGACCATATGTTGACATGAGGATTTACATGAAGGAGGCCTTTCTTGGAGCTAATATACATCAGTAATAAATAAAATCTGAAGGAGTGGGGTTTTCCCCAGTCAATTTTCACTCCACCTTTGGGATTTGATTCCAAATACATTTTGTGTTGTCATTCTCCAAGACATGTCCCTCCTGCCTTCTGGGTACCTGCTTCATTTCAGACTTAACAGCTCTGTTTTACAAAAAAGATCCTGACTTATCCTGCTTATCTGGTACATGTTCTAACCCAGCTCAAGAGAACATCTTCCTTCAGTGAAAGGAGACCAATGTGAGTCCAAGAGAGCAATGTGAAACCTTCTGTTAGGAAAGCTGCATCAAAGTTACAAAGTGTTGTGGCAAAAGTTGAAGGACTGGGATGTTCTAAAGGTCTCCAGCCTTTCCTACCCTGCATGAAAACAGAGTAGATGTGATAATTTATTCTTCACTGTGAAGCAGGAGGAGGTGCTATCTCCAATGTGCAGATTGGATTCTGTGCAGCTGAGAAGAGCACTGACTCTGGTTTCTGGTTCCTTGAACACTTAAAACATGAATGCTGTCAATGCCTAACACTGAACACCATCCACAGCCTACAAACTCTGAAGACAGGGGCTGGATCTAAACCATGGGATTACTTCCCAAAGGCTCACTTGAGCTGCATCCAGCTTGGGACATGGCACACACAGGTGTGTGTCGTTCTTTGTGGTGAGGCACAGTCTAGCCAAGGACATTTCCAATTAACCTTCTCCTTAGAACACATCCACCAGTTCTGTTATCTCACTTTTATGATGTCTGCATCTGTCAGTCATGAACAGTTGAAGTAATTTCTTCCTGCCCATCCTCCATGGCCAGACACTCCACTCATTGTCTGTAAAGAGTTGCTCCAGCTCTGAGAACAACCTGGGCAAGTTGGTAATGATGATCCTGCTGAGAACATGGCTGTGCTTGGAATACAATATGAGCTTCCTTCAGTAGCAATTAACATTTGGATATTAAATACTCAAAGCTGCACAATGCTCCAGCCACTCCAGCTGGGTAGCAAGCAGCTGCGAGCTTCTTCTGCATTCAGGTCAAAAGGATGGAGAAAATAGCATCAAAAACATTTCTTATTCCTAATAAATAAGAGTTGACAAAGCAGCATTAACAGGTAGAGCTCTCAGCCAAAATGTAGCTGACATAAAAGGTAGGTACCAAAAGCTGCTGTGCTCCAGAAAGCTGCAGTAACTCATATGGTAACATTGCCTCTCCTTTGAACCTGATGTTGGCAGGAATCTGGAGTATCAGTGCCAGCCCAACCCACCAGTCCTGCCTGCCTCTTCTCTTGACTGCAGTCTCTGTGTCCAGAGCACAGAATTGTAATTAAGCCAACTGGTTATTCTGAAATAGGCTTGTTGGAAATAAAATTGTAACCTGTTGCTGGCTTAGGAGTATTTTGCAGAAAGGAAAATTCAGCACAAAAAAACACTCCTATGTTTTCTGGGTGGCTTATGTTTCTCTCCCTGTCTCTCCAGGCTTACTGGAAAAAGATGAATCAGCTTTTGCAAGCCCTGAATCAGAAGCTTGCAACCCTCAGCCATGGGCAAGAAGGGATTGTCAAGATCAGTACTGCTGTCTCTGATAAGCTGGTTGCCTTTAAAACTAAACCTCCATCAATTCAGAGAGAAATCCTGAGTGTCTGCAGTGACCCTTACACCCTGGCTCAGCAGCTGACACATGTGGAGCTGGTAAGTGGGAATGGTTCCCAACTTCTGCAGCCAGAGATGTTATTTTAAGCCATCAGCTGCTAAGTATTCCAGACATAACCAAAAAATGTCTGCACTGCTGCAGCATATCCCATGCTGTATCAGCACTGCAGCAGGAGGCAGGGTTTGACAGGTTAAGAGATGCTTGGGAAGCAAGCTATATATCAGAGTGCAGCTTGGAGCAGGTCACTGTACTTCAGCTTGCTTATTTGTGAAAGGAGAATCCTCTCCCAGCAAAGTCAAGTTCCAGGAATGTCACTTCTATAAGGTGTCCCAGCAAAGTCAAGTTCCAGGAATGTCACTTCTATAAGGTGCTCAGAGCCCCACAGGCTCTGCAGGTGCTATTGAAATGGCTGGTCATTAACCCTTTCATAAATTTGAAAGAAATTTTAATCTATTTTACACAAAGCAGATACACAAAGCAGTGGGTTGTGTGTGCCTTGTGGTTGATGTGCCTTTCATTCTTCCCTTTGGGATTTTGTGCCTGGACATAAAACGTTATGCAGATACCACCCCCACAAATTCCTGCTGTTCTGCCTGTGCTGGGCTGCAGTCTGCTCCCAAACAGGCTCTTGTGTGAAAAATTGCAGTGCTGAAGCCTTGGATGTGCTGTTGTGCTGCACACCCTTCTCCCAGGGTCAGGTCTTCCCCACAGACCTCCTGGATGTGCACAGAGAACATAAAACATTGCTGCCCTCTGCAGATCTCTTGTTGCTCTGGTGCCCTGCTGCCCGTCCTCCTCCTGTGGACTCTGCTCATCCTTCAGGGGAAGGATGGAAAAACAAAACATGAAATGCACTGTGGACTGGAGTGAGTATTAGGAAATCAGCTTTTGGATTTCTGAAGATAGTTTATATTCTATTTATCAAGAAGTGGCATGGATAGTTTTCAGAACATGCAGCTTTGGCTCTCTCTGCTTTATATAACTTAAGCCAGAGAGTAGAAGTCCTTTTGCATGGAGTTTTTTCTTGCTTTTGTTTTTTTCCTCTTTCACAGTGCAGCTGTCTTCCAAGGGGAAATTCCCTCTAACTGAGGTATCACTGCCTTTTTAAAACAGATGCAGCTAGAGATTTTAATTCCACTGTAGTGTAATCAATTCCCTCTACTTTCTCTTTCATTGCTATGTCTGATATATCAAGTGCTCTGCACTGAAACTGTCTGATGCTTATTTGTTAGTAAGAATTATTTGATACTTATTTAAAAGAGTTATTGATTAGTAAGAGCCCTATACAGTTATCAGTGTTTAGGTGAGAGGCCCAGAGAAAAGGCATAGGACTAGACATAAAATTTTCCCTTGACCAGAATTACCATTTATTTTATTGTTGCTTGAGTATTCTAAGTTTGGACTGTAGGAATTGCAAAATTCCTCCTCTGAAATACCCTTGTGGCCTACAACCTACTGAAAATGTTTATTTTTCTAATAAACATGTTTAAGGAGAGTGAAAAGCCTAGCAGGAAGGTCAGTGTGCTGTTGGAGCTGCCACATTTTTTCAGGAGCTGCTGGAGGTGGCCTCTCTTTTACTAAGAGAGATTTGGATGCTTTATTCCTGTTTTGCTTAGTGCCTGGGACACTCTCCAGGGTAAGCAAAGCTTTTAATTCATGTGCATCCTCAGTGCCTTCCTTACCCAGTGACCCAGAGCCATCAGGCTGGGCAGCACCTGCGGGTCAGTGGGCAGGAGCCAGGGCAGAGCCCAGTGTGGGCAGCTGAGCAGGGCATTGCTGTGGACTCAGACAGCAGCATTGCTGCCACTGTCACAGCTGGGAAACAATTTGGCTTTTGGGTGGTGCTGGACCACAGCAGGTCTGAGGGAGCACCAAACAGAGCTGATGTCTGCTGGCTCCCAGATGAAGCCCTGTGCATCCAGCACAGTGGAGGGGACTCTCACTGTGGTCTCAGTAATGAGACATATTTATTCTAATCTTTCTGCTGACATAGTTCTAACTGTTATTATGAATTTTAATTTCAATGTTAGTTGGCTGTCTACCAGTTCAGTGACACCACTCAGAGCTGACAGAAAATGATGCTGTTTTATCAAGAGAAACAGAAAATATTCTGGGGTGCTTGCTTATTTTTCCCTCTCTCTTCCCACTCCCCTACCCTCAACAGGAAAGACTAAGTCACATTGGACCTGAGGAGTTTGTGCAGGCATTTGTACATAAGGACCCTCTGGATGGCACCAAGGTACGGTTTCTCCACGTACAAAGTGTCTCCTGTGATCACAGTGTGTCCAGTTGTGACAAGGTCCCCAAGACAGGGCCTGAGTCACGAGCTGACATGGGCCAGGCCAACCGGTGACCTCTGTTGTCATGGCAAGGATGGGAACCCGTTGGCAGAGCTCACACTGGCAGGTCACTGCCATTCCTCCCTGGTGACAACCTGGCCACCACCCTGGTGTGCTTTTGGGCTTGTTCCTCCCAAGCTGCTTTGACTGGGACAGATGGTTGTGGCTGTACACAGCCAGGGAATGTCTGCTGCTCTGGTGAAGGACTAAAGGCTCTGGGTGTGATGTCATGGCCCCAGTGTGTGCCCAGACACCACAGCCATGAGTCAGTGCATCATGAATCAACTCTCTGCACAATAACCCAAAGCACCACAGGGAACAGAGGGCCTGATCAGGGCTCTATCCAGAGGCTGTGAAAACCACTTGGAGTCTTTCCCTGATTCCACTGAGGTTTGAAGTGACATTTCAGTGAGTGCCTCAGAAAGGAAAGAGGCTTCCTAGCTGGAGAGGGAGAGTCTGAGATTTCACATGCTGTCTGAAAAGAAAGGGTGGATAATTCTTGCCCTGATCTGTGTAGACATTCTCACTGAGATCACACATCAATGGCTGAATTTCCTCATTAGATGCCAAAGGTATCAGGAAGACTTGTGTTTGTAGTGCTGCACAAAGAGCACCAAAATAGCTTCTAAAGGTGAAAAGATGGATGGATGGATGGATGGATGGATGGATGGATGGATGGATGGATGGATGGATGGATGGATGGATGGATGGATGGATGGATGGATGGGTGGAACATGCAACATTGGGCCCTTTCCTTCTCGTCTTGGACTTGTTTGTTTCAGGGTGAGGGAAATAGGCAGAGCTGGAGTTCCAGGTATTCTGGGCATTGATCACATTCCTTAGAAAGGAGCTCAAAGGCAGAAAAAGTATGTCAGAAACACAAGGTACCAAACCAGCCACAGTGAGATTTCAGCCACCTGGGCTCCAAGGCAGCAAGGCTGATCACAGGGCGGGTAGTCTGGATCTTTTGTTCATGCTCTATGTGGTTGATTTAGCAAAGCTTCTGTGCCAAGATAGTGCCCAGGGGGAGAGCATTGCACACAGAATCATAAAATAGTTTAGATTGGAAAAGACCTCCAAGATCATCGACTCCAGCCCTTAACCCAGCATGGCCAAGGCCACCACTGAACCATGTCCCCAGGTGCCAAACCCTTACATTTTTTTGAACACTTCCAGGGATGGTGATTCCACCACTTTCCTGGGCAGCCTGTTCTAATGCCCAACTACCCTTTCAGTGAATAAATTTTTCCTGATATCTAATCTAAACCTCTTCTGGCACAACTTGAGGGCATTTCCTTTTGTCCTGCTGCTTGTTACTTGGGAGAAGAGACCAACTCCCCCCCGCCCTACACCCTCCTTCCATGGAGCTGTGGAGAGCAAGAAGGTTCCCCCTCTTTATCTCCAAAGTGAGCTCCCTCAGCTGCTGCTCCACAGATTTGTGCCCCTTACCCTTCCCCAGCTCCTTTGCCCTTCTCTGGACACATCTTTGGACAAAGTAGCACAAACCTTATGTGGAGTCATATTCCCTGACCCATGAAGAACATCCCTGTCAGACACTGGGAGTTGGCTCAGGTCTGAATTCCCTCCAGCTGGAGATCATGTTAAACATCCTTCTTGCAGCTGGGCTTCAAAAGGCTTCACTTATGAATGTTTATCAAGCATTCTGAGCTGCAGATGGAAGATGCTTGGGAGGTGCTAAATATTGCTGCCATTTATAAAGCTTAACCTTTAAAAAGCAGTCTGTCTCCACTTTGCTGTTGCACATTTTTCACAAGTTTTGCGTTATTAGCTGTGGCTCTTACGCCCTGGCACAGGACAGCAGTTCTGAGATGGAAATGCTATTTTCAGAACAAAACCTGGGTTTTGTGTACTTTTTGCTGTAATAGGAAGCAAGAAACAGAGCACATGAAAAGCAGCTGCTATGGTTAGACTGGGGCTGATTTGGGTTTCCTTTGGGTTTTTGATATTTACATGCTGCTTGCTAACATTTACTTTTGAGATGCTTTAAAAATACACTTTCATTGTGTTTGTAGTCTATTCATAAAGCAGCTCAGAATTTCAGTCCTGTTAGGCTTTGCTCCTCCATAGCATGGTACTGTGATTTCTGTTCCTAAGCATGTCTGTATACAGAATCACAGGTGAATATTTTCTTACTTTGTGTTACCTTGGGAATCATATTAATCCACATTTCTGAAGGGGTTCTTAGTCACTGTTTTACCTTACATAACATGGGTGATCCCATTGACATTAATGGATCTTTGCTTATGCATTATGATTTTCCTCTTAGTGGCATGTGTTTATGGTACCTCTGGGAAATGATCGTCCTAATAAAACAAAAATCAGTATTCTCTGGTACCCTCTAGTGGATGTTACTGAATGTTCAGACAAATCTCTTGAACCTTAGAGAGCTGAGTGTCCTGAATGGATTGTCTAAGAGTTTAAAGCTGGGAAAAGCACTTGAATTCTTACAATCCCAAGCAACATATTCAGGCTTTGTGAACTGCCCTATCACTCCTCTGAAGTCAAATTTTCTGCTGATGACAAAGGAACTGGAAGAATTCAGCCAAGTATCTGCTCACATTATGGGAATTTACGTAAAGTTTTATATAAATAAATGAAAAATATGCTTATTGTAACGGCTCTTATCAGTGAAGTGCCTCTGGCATGTAAGTGACCTGTTCAAAAACAGGCATCCAGGCAGAGCTGGTTGCTAAGAACCCATTTTTGAAACAGGTTCTGAAAACTCACTAAGGAAAATAGTGGGGTTTTTTTCCACAAAAAAATGAACCAGAACTGTGTTTTCTCTTGTTTATTTCTTGTACACTTCACTAGATTCTGGTCCCTCCTCTCCAGAAAAGGGCTGTGGGTGATTTTATTTACTGAGGTGGAGGAAATCCTGGAATCAAAGTCACAAACTGAGCCTGCTGTGGAAGACTGTGCCTGTCTTATTTTGTCTGCATGTCCTTGTTGGTGGCAGAATCCTGCAATGCCTCAGCTGTTCATATCCCAGTGAACAAGGGTCAGTGCAGACTCTCAGTGAACACTTGCTGCAGGCAAAATGGGGCTGTTTTCTGGACACCAGTGTGAATTGTGCAGTGTGACACACCCAGGTATTCACAGGATTTTTAAAAGGGGCCCTCAAATGCAGTCTTCCATGAGCAAGAGAGTGATGTGGCCAGTAATTACCTTTGTGTAGTATTTATCTTAGTGATCAGGTCACTGACTGGAGCACAGTTATATCTTCCTGTGCTTTTTTCCCCCAGACTTGTTTCAGTGAACAGAAGAAGACAAGTAACCTTGAGGCCTATGTGAAGTGGTTCAATAGACTCTGCTATCTCGTGGCAACTGAAATTTGCATGGTGAGTTACAAGTATGTGCCATGTTTTACCACATACCTGAAGTACCACTCTGAGATTTTATATTAATAAGCAATCCTGGGGATTTATTTTTTATGACCCAGCTAAGCATCTGATGGTAAATTTTAGTAGTGTTGCACTTGCAGAAGAGACCTGATAAATGACAAACACATTGCAAAACAGAGGTGGTGGCACACAGGGGAATGCACTGTTCTCTTGATGTAGTAGAAGCACAGTGTGGAATAATGAACCCTGCAGGGAAAAAGAGAGGAAAAAATAAAAATCTCTCCTGTGAGATTTCTGCCAGCGAAGATTCTAGCAGAGCCATATTTGTTATCTGTCATCCTAAAGATCTGCTGTGTGTGTGAATTCCCACTGCATGGCTCTCTGTCCTGCTGCCCATTAGTGTAGCTGTGGCTGTTGTTTCTTAACTTGTAGTGATTTTAGTTTGTTTAACTTGGTCCCATCAAAATGAAATTCATATTTTCCTCTTTGGAAAGGGTATGGAAGGGAGGAATGCTAATAGTTTAGTGAGCCAGGATAGTCTGTGACACACAAGAATTACCATTTGAAGATCATCTTTGGAAAAGCTAGGGTGATTCCAGTCCAATTAAAATGTGTATTTTAATGCTATCATTTGGTCTGGCCCTATTGCTAAAGGGACAGAAGAGTGGGAAGGGATTAATGCAATGAAACAAGCTCTTTCTGAGACAAAGATGCGGCTGTTACAGCGGTGTGAAATCCTGCCCTTAGGGAAGTCTGTGCTGATGAGCCCATGGACTCGGGGAGGCCACAGGGAGCTGAGGCTCTGCTTGGGCTGCCTGTTCCAGCACTGAGACAGTCACTGGGGCTGGGAATTGTGTGAATTTCTTCTGTGTCACTGCAGTGAAAGCTTTGATTTCAGAAGCTGCCAGTCACCAGCATCCAGTGGATTGCTGGAACAGAATTAGGGCCAGTGACTGAAAGCAGATGGCCCAAGCTGTGCATGAAGCCACGCTATGCGTGGAACAAATGCTTAGGATGACCTCCAATTCTGCATATGCTCATTACAGATACTCATTTATTTTAATTTACAGCCTGCAAAAAAGAAACAGCGAGCACAAGTCATTGAATTCTTCATCGACGTTGCCCGAGAGTGCTTTAACATAGGGAATTTTAATTCACTGATGGCAATCATTTGTAAGTACAGCTTCTAACCAGGTCTTCCATCAGCTGCCACAGATGAAAAAGGAAACCCAGCTCTTACCAATGACTCTGTTTTTCTCTCTCTCACTCATAGCTGGAATGAATATGAGTCCAGTTTCCAGACTAAAGAAGACTTGGTCAAAAGTGAAAACAGCCAAATTTTTCATTCTGGAGGTAAAAAAAAAA
>VZRH01004533.1:279808-300807 GCA_013397555.1 Urocynchramus pylzowi | reverse complement strand
AAAAAAAAAAAATTCATGACACACTGCTTTAATTATATTCAGGATATTTTTGTTTGGGAATTTTACATTGTTATCCAGTTGTGAGATATCTGGGGACACATTTCAGAGGCAGAGAGCCTGATTCTAAGCTGAAATACCCCAAGTGTAGTGAGGAGGGTGTAAAGCTGATGGTATGTAGAGGGAATTCAGAGTACTCAAATAAATAAGAGGAATTGAAACAAAAACCAAATTATGAACCTTTTATGCATGCCACAGCACTTCTACTGATGCATGTTTTGTTTGGCCATGGGCACAATGCTGAATATAAAGCTCCCAATCTGTACCTTGGAGGTTGAGTGAAGACCCCATAATATTTTGTATTGAGAATTCCAGGATTTGGCACACACAGAACGTGCAGTGCTTATTCTTCCCATAAAAGCTCAGTAAGCTGTCAGTAAAAATATCAAAGGTGTAAACAGCCATGGGCTGCAGACCTCTCACTGTACCCTTGGTGCATGGGGTTCTGCAGGCATGTGGATTTTGATGATGTACATTTTGAAGATGGAGGCTCTGCTCTGAGCTCATGCTTTGCTACAACTGAGTGTAAAACTGTCTTTAGAGGGCCCAGGCTACTTTCTAACCAACGTGTGTTGTTTTGTGCATGTAGCACCAGATGGACCCTACAGGCAACTTCTACAACTACCGGACAGCGCTGCGGGGGGCTGCCCACAGGTCCCTCACTGCACACAGCAACAGGGAGAAGGTGGGTGTGACCCCAGCCCATCCATCTCCACAGGGCTGGGGTGCATTTCTGCTGGCAGTCAGTGGCTCCCACACGTGATGCAGATGCTCTCCTCCCTTCCATGAGTCACCAGTGCAAGGCCTGTGTGCTTCAAGATGCAACNAATGTAAAATATGGAAAAAAAAAAAAAAAGTGATTGAAAGAGTCTGGATAGGATCAAAGCAAATCTTTGTGGACTTGCTGTCAGACATTGGGAGGCTTAGAGAGAGCAGGACACACAGCATGGAGAACTTTGTTGCAAGTGTCTTTACATCCCTGGAAAATTCACACTGTTTAGACTGATAAACCTGATGGAACAGGTATTCCAGACTGAACAGACTTTTATTTTGGTGATGGAGCATGAGCCTGACAGAGGAAGGTGGAGCTGTGCTTTGTTACAACTGGGCCCCGAGGCTCTGGCACAGAAGCCCCTATTGTGTGAGGTGAGGTGGAGAGCAAAGGGCACAGCAGTGGAGGCGAGGTGGATCTCCATTTACATGAGGGAAAGATGATTTGCCACAAGTCCTGCAAGGAAGTCTGGTATAAATCCATTGCAGCAAATTTGGGGTGATATTCTGTCCTTGTGAATTTTCTTTTCATTTGGTTGTTGCTGCCATCTCAGTGAGCAAGAACTGAAGTGTTTTATCAGTGTTCATGGCAGATGTGGAGCTTTCTGACATGTCACTGATGCTGCAAAAATCAGACTGACAAGATGTTAGAGTGTAGGATCCTCCTGGTTTGTGCCCCAATGTGTTTCTTGTTAATTTTCTTATTCCTCCATTCAATTCTTTATTTTTTTGGTATATGAAAGAGGTTTTATGTTTTTACACTGCAATTGCCCATAGTCATAAATGGGTAATCTCTGTACTAAGCATGGCAGAGCTAAAGTAGATGCTGCATGAACAAGCACAATATGGAATTTAGTATTCATTCACTAGAGGAGCCAGGCCAGATGCTAATCTCACACCCCTGTAAATTTGATGTAAATCTGCTGAAGCTAATGGAATCTCACAGCATTTACAGTGAAATGAGATCAGCATCTGGTGGCAGGCTGACTCAGCTGCAATGGGAGTGCACTGAGTTGTTCTGAAAAGCACTTCTCTATGCAAAGGAGAGATCATTTGGGTATTTGTGACTGGAAAAGCAATTCTTTCAACTCTCACACACTGCAGTAAGGACCTGTCAGTCTGAGATACTTTTGCAGTTTAGCTCTTCTGCAACCATTATAGATATTCAAACCAGTTGCTTTATTGTTTGACTTAATTTCCTGTGAAGTTAGCAATCTCTGTCAGATCTCTACCCCCAGCTGGTTAGTACTGATGGCAGAGAGGTTATTAGACTGAAAGGAATCTGTTTTACATCAGAAAAAGCCCATATTCTGTTTTCCTTGTGTAGACAACATTAGTTCAGTAAAATGCTCCAGGATATGATTTGGTAGCTACTCATACTGGGTATTTTACAGTGTCAGATACAGCAGATCATGTAATGCTTTCTGTAGGATTAAGGAATTTTGTTTCTTTTTATAAGCAAGATTATAATTTATTTGTTTTAATGGACTTGAACATATCCAAAAGAACGTGATCACTTCTTTTTGATAGAAGATGTTACATTGTTTTTCAGCAAACTCATAGAGAAGCTCGCACTGAAGAAAATTTTTATCTTCAAACTGAATTGTGCTTGCAGAGGGGTGCACTAGTTAGTAAGCAAGTCTGGTTTTGTCTGTGCAGTCAAATGACCTGTGACAGCTCCAAAATGAAGTCATTCCACTGGGATACTCTGCATTGTACTCATGGCATAGCTCTGGCTTTGAAATGTTGGGAGTGTGTACAGCACAGTGCTGTGTGTTGTTGCTGTGTGATACTCTGGAGCAAGAACACATCAGATCTCATTAACTTTCTTCTTTCTGCAGGAGGCAATTGTCCTTCACCATGTGGGTGGGTTGGATGGCATGGAAGGGGGATAAAAATGGAGAGAAATATGAGTTTCTGGCACTAACCCAGGTTTTATGCTAGCAAAGTGCCTGGAGTGAAGCCAGTATTAGAGTATAATTGTAACCACTTTTGTTGTTTTTCCTACAGAAATTTGGAAAGCAAAACATACAGGGTAATATATTTTTATTGGGAAAATAAATGATGACCAAAAGACAGCAATTCTATGGAAATGTGTAGAGAATTGGTATTCTTGGGTATGTCTTTTTAGCTCTTTTTGGATGAGATGAGAACAAGCTCTGCCATGTTCTGAGCTGACTGAGGGCTCTGTAGCTGAATTACCCTGGCATCCAGCCCACATTTGTGTACCTTTCCTCTCAGCAAGGCTTTTCCTTCATGTTTAGTACCACTAATGGTGCTGACCTTTCTCCCAGGCAGTGGAGCAGGACAGAACAAGCTCACATCTGCCTGCAAAAAAAATATGTAGACAGAACCTGGCAGTGATTTCTAGCTGGGGATCAGTGTCTGGCTCCAGCTCTCTCTATCTTCCCACCTTTTGAGACCACACACAGGTTAGAGAGTCATCAACATTTTTGGTAGAAAACAAACCACTTAGAGTGAGTTGTATTCTTTACTACAGGTTGATGATCTAGTTTGGGTAATATGAAAACAAATCCTGAAACATATTTAGCTCGGTTTGACTCAAAATTGTTCCACCTGATCCTAGTAGGAGGGCTCAGCATTTTGGAAGGATAAGGCTGTGCTTTGTTTTCATTCCTGAGTTTTATCAGTGGAATGTATCAGGATAAGTATCCAGTGGCTCTTGGGGCATCAGTCCAGGCTTTTTTATGGCTGTTTGCAGTGGCATTACAGAGTTTATCTGTGGCTGTCCCATAAGAAAACCAGTAGAGATGCAGATCTTTAAAAGTTTACTGGATGTGGTAGTTTAGCTAGAACAGAAATCAGCTTCCATTTTCACAACACACACTGGCAGTAGCTTGTGGACTCCTTGCCTCAGTGTTTTCACTTCTATGGCTTGTTCACCCTCCTTGGAGCATCACAGCGTTGTAGCATCCATGTAGACTGGAAAATAACAGCTGCCAATCCTGTTCTGGGTCCATTTCATATCCTGTTACAGCTGATGTACAGCATGAGATGGAATAATATTAATGAGATGGAATAACATTAAATGCTTTAGTAAAGGATTGCTCTCTTGGCTGTTCCTGCTTGCCATGAGGGCTCTTTGGCTCTGGTGCTGCTTAATAATCTCCAGTTCAGTTAATATACAAACAGACCAGTGGAAACATTTGGACACTGCCATGCAGTGTGTTTTCATTTGTGTTCACGGTGCTTGAGTTTGTACTTGGTGGTTTAAAAGACAGACATTGCTGCCACAGGAAAATTCTCACAGGGGCAGCTGCTGACCTTCAGCTCAACCCCCCCAAGCAGCCTTTTGCTGTCCCAGTGTCACTGCTGGAGAGGTGGGCAGACTGAGGTTTGACTGTCAGCTTTCGTGGACTGGTCCTTTGTGTTATCTTGCTTTTCCCTTTGAGCTGTGAGACAAAGGACCTTGAGAGAGTCTGCTTCACTCTGGATCTCTGCTGAGGTTGAGGATGCACTTCAGGAGCGCTGTTACTGCTTTCTGCTGTGGAACATCTGCCATGAAATTTATTTATCCTTGCTTGTAATTCCATCAATTTCAAGAGTCCTGCCCAGACTTCTTTTATAGCAAATTATGACCCAACTCTGATGGGTTAGAGGGAAGGTTTGGATCACTGCTACATAGTGATGCCCTGGATGATGGCCAGGGCTAGTTTTGAGAACTGCAGTGGTCTCTCTGGCTACCGTTAGCAGTTTCCTGTCAACCAGCTGAACATTTTCAATCCTGTTGTCTGCAGGTTAATTTGGAGAAGCAGGTTGTACTAATCAGGCACCAGGAAGGAAATTACATGCCTCACGAGGTAGCCATGCATGGAGCTGTTGAAAATGAAACAGCTCCTGATTAACTGTTTGTAGACAAGTCCTTGGTCATCAAATTTTGTGCTGTCTTTCCTTGTCCAGGGACAATATTGGTTCTTTGGTTCCCACCTGTGTTTAAATTGCTCAATTTTTGTGTTCAACATCTCTGCTTATAAGGACACAACAGGAAAGGGAAGAGTTCTGCAATGTTATTTTGCTCTTTGCTGCCTGATGTTGTCATCAGACAGTAATGTTGTTGATAATAAACTGGGCTTTTAGCACTTTCTTAGTCATGTTATTGTGCTTAGTGAACATTGTGTTCAGTTCACTTTCATCTCAGCATACATTCTCCTGGTGGCTGAAGGTCTCTCTAGACACTACTGCCCTTTTGCTGGCCTGTAGCTGAACAGCTTTTCAAGTGCACAGCACACTGAAAAGTTAATACTTCTTTATTCTCATCTCTCCCAATTGAGTTGTTCTTTCATGCAGAGAAAATACTGAACTGAAAAGATAATGGTTATGTCATTTCTCTCCACAGATTGTGATCCCCTTCTTCAGCCTATTGATCAAAGACATTTATTTTTTGAATGAGGGATGTGCTAATCGCCTTCCAAATGGACACGTCAATTTTGAAGTAAGATCTGAAAAATGTTTTTACCTGTCCTATTCTGATAGCTGAGGGACCATCTGAGACTATTAGCCTGCAATTTTCAGTGCAGACCATAAAATACTGAATATGAGGTAATATTACTATATCTGAGTGGAATGATTTTATGTTTACAGAAATTCCTGGAACTGGCTAAGCAAGTGGGAGAGTTTATAACATGGAAACAAGTGGAGTGTCCATTTGAGCAAGACCCTAACATCATCCACTACTTGCACACTGCTCCCATTTTTACTGAAGATGGTAAGACTCTGTACAATCACTCATCACTGAAAAAGTCTCTCTTCATCACTACTAATTAACACCCTGATCCATGCTTTGGTGATGCCTCTCACGGACCAGTCCCAGCTGTTTCCTGGCTTTCCTGCCAAACAGCTGGTTTATGCCCAGTCTATCAATGTGGTTTTGTAAATACAGCCTTCTAGCACATGAAGCTGCAGCCTGATAGCTTTTCTCTTGTCTGTAGCTCTCTATGAGGCACTGTCTAGGAAGCTGCCATTGTGGCCTTATTTTTTTAATCATGACACAAGCGTGTCATGGGCTTCTGTGAATGTCAGCTGTCCCTTAGCCACTCATTCTGTGATTGATGGAACCAGAGCTAATCTCTTTCACAAACCAACACTGTCATCTCCTCAGTAAACACAGCTCAGGGCAATGCAGTCCAGCTGACCTCCTCCTCTACAGCAATGACTTGTTATGTACAGAAAAGAATTCTTAAGAAAACCTTTTCTATTCATTTCAGCTGTAGCTATGAAAGCCCTGTTCTGAAATTATTTCTCTGGTTGTCTTTTTATACTTTTCTGTCCTTGTCAGTTTGGTATCTAGCATGTCAGTGTGTGTCACTTCATACTGGTTTGTGGCAGCTGCCTCTCTATACATTGTCATGCACAGAATTGTCTATAGCAACCTTCCTGTAAGCTATTCTGGTGGTGGGTTTATTTTTTCTTTATTCTGTAGGCCATTTTCTGTGCTAATCCAAGGTAATCAGACCAGACAGCTTTTATTTCATAGAGTACTTCATAAAGCAAAGTACTGCTTCCAAAATCCTGCCTAAATCTTAAGAATGACTGCCAAAATAGAATAATTAATATGATTAAAGTAATACGTATCAAAAGGAGATAGGATGAAGGCATTTCTTCTTGTTTTAGGCTCTAAAGGGACAGAAAATGAAAGTCGGGGTAAAAGTACTGTTTTCAGACTACTGGACTAAAAAAGAGTGACCTCAACCCACTAATTGTATGCAGATTTTCTCCCTCATGTCCTTCCCTATGTTCATGCTGCTTTTTGTGAAATGCCCTTTGCAGAAGCCACAGGAAACCTCCCCCATTGCCCAGGGGCAGTTCAGAGTAGAAAGAGCTGCCCTGAGTGAAAGGTGGGAAGATGGCAGAGAGAGACTCAGCAGTGGCATGGGAAATGCAGCTGTACTGCGCTTGTCACGAGGGGGAGGAATGGTGGCCAACACTTGGATATTAAAAGACAATGCATTTGTAGCACAGACTTGAATGGTGAAATGGTTCCAGCATTAAAGAATAAAAGCATCGTGAAACAGTCAAATGAGGAAATGTGTGTGAACACAAACTACAGCCTGTGATTCTGTGGAGACAGTGAGATATTAATGCACTGCCAGCTTTTGCAGAGGAGACTCTACAATCTAGACTCATTTTGGTGTCATAAAATGCATCCTACAGTGTAAAGATTTGAAGGGGGGAAAAAGGATAGATTTATTTTCTTCCATTGCATTCCTTCTCTGGTTTCTGTAACTCACTCTTACCTTGATGACATTTTGTATCCATTTAAGATACCATGTTCCCATAAGCTTTCACAAGATTCAGGAACATAAAGTTGTGTTATGTGATGAGAATATCCTTAGTTTTTAAAAGCTTTTGTGTTTAGGTGTTGGCTCTCACTGTCTCTTTTTTAAAGCTCATATAACTCTTGAGTAGCAGTGTTGTGATGGAGGAAATAGGCCCAGATTTCCATATGCAAAACCAGAGACCATTCAACTGTTTAATATTGTAATGAGAAGGTCATGTTAATATATTTTAACTCTGGGCTCCTTTACTGTTCCATTAAAATTAACATAACAGCTTTTCAAGGTAGACATGTGAGCTAAACATCAGTCTCCCACTGATTGCCAGCTACCTGAGGGATCATGAAGTTTTAAAATTTCTCTTTCTGTGTGGTACAAAGAATGCAGAGGGATGGGGGTTACCAATGCTATTGGAAATAACACATATATTTACTGTTTCCAGGTTTGTATCTGGCTTCCTATGAAAGTGAAAGTCCGGAAAACCAGACAGAAAAAGACAGGTGGAAATCCTTAAGGTAACCTCTCATTTTATCAGCTCATTTCTAAAGTACCTCCAAAGAGCTGCTCTGATACCAAAGCTTGTGAAGTCCAGGTGTTTAAGCTGTGACCCCTGAGGGAGGTCTCTTTCATTTAAAACTAATTTGCAGAGCTAAGGCTGCACAGAAATGAGTAAAAGCTCATTTTAATCTCAAATTATCCCCCCTGTAAAGAATACCCTCAGCTTGCTGTACCCATGCACAAGCCTGATGCACATGAAGAATGCCTCGGGTCAACTGGATCTTCCAACAGTTTACAGCTCTTCTAAGAGATGTGAAATGGTTTGATATAAATGAGAAAATGAAGAGAGTGATTAAAACAACCCAAACCTTTAAATTTGCTTTTTTTAAAAAACTGTCCTTATGTTTTACATTTACAGATCCACTATTTTAGGAAAGACTTGAAGATTGGGAGATTATTGCAGTAGGTCAAGGAAAAGAAATCCGCAAACATTTTGCACTACTGATTCCAAAGATGCCTGTTTGGGATTTAGACAATTTCTTTTGTTTGAGTTTTTTTGTTGGCTTTTTTTGACTGCCTAACATGATGGATGAACTGGATTCATCCACTGAAATCAACAGAACTGTGTGCACAATGATGCTTTTCTAACTATAAGACAGAGAGAGGAAGGACAAACTATTTGTGGCTGTGCCCAAACTGCGTCAGGATCGCTGTAATTTTGCCTCTCAAGAAAAATGCAAGAAAACCAGGAGCAGGGAGAATCATGGTACTGCAACAGAGAATGGAAAAGGATAAAAAAGGAAAGCAAAAATACACAAGAGTATTTCAGAAGCAGGTGCTTCAGACAGCAGTTCTTTAAACCTTTGAGGATTGTAAAATTAAATCAAAGACAGACAACAGCAATCTGGCTAATTGCTGAATGAAGAAAAAAGAACTTAACCTTGCATCAGCAGTCCCCCAGCCTTGTTGAACAAAGCACTGACTGCTGCAGGTTGGAGCTTGCAGGGATGAGGACTGACACCACTCACACACACGTCTGTCACATATGGACCACGTCAGCATGGGAACATTGTCCTGACCCCATGGATTTTTACAGAGCAGCCTGGAGTGTGACTCTTGCTTAGTTAATCTTCCCACCGCTGTTGTTGCTTTCCTTACTGTGAATCTGGGCCGGTCTAAGGAAGGCACAGAGGGTTGATGGTGCTGCTTAAAGACACCCCCACCACTTCTGAGGTTGAATGAAGAAGCAAATGACTCTCAACTTACCTCTATTTAATGTATGTAGTGTATTCCCTAAATTTATTGATGCTGAGTTGCATCTTTTAAGGGGTTTTATCACACTCAAAGAAAAAAGGTACTGCATTACTATTTCTATCAGGTTCCAATTAACACAGTACTGTTTATTTTGTAACATGATACTTAGGAGGATGGGGGGTAATTGCTCTGAACTTGGGAACTACATGGTATGCTTTAAGAAGACAAAGGGTTTCAGACTGGAATGAATTTAGAATTCACTAAAGAATTTGTCATTCATGAGCAGATAACCATTTTTGTCTTTTTTACTTTTAGGATGTAAAGTTCACAGCTTCCTTACAGATAACATGAAATAGGGACTATGTCTTGTGTTTAAAGTTGTACAATAATCAAGGTGCTACTGTAATAGATACATTAAATGATAATGAACTATATTAAATTCAAAACTAAGCCCTAACAGTAGACTTACTGTTTGTGTGTGGGAGCAATGTTCCTAACTGCCCCAGAAAATATCTCAAAAAGCTTAAATGAAACCTAAATGTCACATCATACTGAACTTTGCATTTCTATTACTGACTTGGTGCTACCTTTTCAGATGTCCCAGTCCTTCTCTCCCTACAGCAGAAGGATATAACCCTTTCTTTGAAATCAGTAATAATTTTATTTCAGCACAGAGTGGTTCCAAGTGGCTGTGGTGTTTTGAGAAATTAGGGTGATCACAAAACCTGGCTGTGTTGGCCTATTGGGCCAGAAAACTGGAACTGTTCCTGCCCTCTGCCAGGCCTCAAAGTTGTCCATTCCTGAGTGAGCTGTTGGCCTGGGGGCACAGGCAGGCTGGTGTTTGAGGGCAGCAGCCTGGGAATGCTCTGTGTGGTGCAGCCCAGGTTTGATGTGTCTGCAGAGCAGTTCTGTGTTGGGTTATGGCCTGTGGGAGCCCAGTCTGGCTCACTGAATCCATGTGTGCTTGCTGAGCTGAGCAGGATGGATTTTTCTGGATTTGCAAATGGGCTTGAGGCAGAACTTCAGGTCTCCTTTTCCTGTAGATCTATCAGCACATGAATTCAGATGGGGGGGACATAAAACTCTAATGTTTATTTGAGCTTTGTGTGGAAGAACTCAGTGTAAGGATGGTACAGCATCATTGCAGCCACGGAATGATGACTGTTCTACTGATACTCTGAATCTGCTGTTTGTTAATTTTTGTGCATGAGCTGAGAGCTATACTGAGAAACTACACACATATAGCTGTTCCTTCAGGCAGAACCATTTCCAAAATGAAGCCATTAAAAGCCTGTTAAATTTCAGATGAATCCAGAGCAATAACCATAAACGTATCTACAACAATGCTAATGTTTAAGTGTGTTTCCTAAATGGTAGTTTTTTCTTACTATCTGCATATTTTTAACAGGCACAGTGTGACTTCACAGTGGAAATATGGGGGTTTTGCTAACCTGAAACACAGTGCAGGTGGATGGGCCCTTTCTTAAAACCTGCTTTTTAAAATTGAAATCCTCACTACTTTTCTAATGAGCCACTACAGGTTGGTACAGATGAGATTATAAAACCGTGACAATTAATTAAAATATTATTTCTTATTATAATTCCTTATATTTTGGGGCACCTTCCACGAATTTGGGCAATTTTGTAAGTACAAGTTAAATTCGATCTCCTAAAGTTTATCACTGTTGCAAACTAAACCACTTTTGTAGTCTAAAACTTTCAGACCTCAGTGCTTAAAATGGAAACATAAAGGTCAGGTCTAGGTGGGTATTAAGGGCTTAGTGGGACTGTCAGAAGCACTAAATTATTCTTAAGCCTTTATGTAGTCACACATTTAAAGGGTCTTTTTTCAGAGGTGCTAAACATCCTCATCTCTTGGGGAGTAGTGAAGCAATTGTGCTTTATAGAGGTGCATGGCACATTAATCTGTAGTGTTTGATCTCCAGAGACATTCACTGCTCTTTGCAAAATGACTTGGAGATGAGAGTGCAAAACAACTTGAAATGAGAGGACAATGCTTTTAAAAAACGGACTTCAGGAGACATAGCTTGTCTTCACAGAATTTTGTAGCTGAATCCTATTTAAACAGAAACAATGTAAGCCTTAAGTTGCAGCCGTCAGTTGCATTTCCAATCGATCTGTGGTCTAACCAGTGTGAACAGCTCCTGGCAGGAGCAGCTCAGAGCCTTGCTTCACCAACAAGCACCAGTACAACTGAAAGCAAAGAATGACAACTTGGGCAATAAGTTTCTTCTAAAAATGTATTAATATTACATGAAAATGAGAACATATACATGTCCAGTAATCTATTTTTCTTGCTATAAAGGCATAAAGAACTCCTGCCGTGATGAAAAGAAAGGATCACTTCCCACCAAGCACTAAACCACTGTAAGGTGTGCAGCCATTAGACCAACTAGAGAAGTTACTTGTAGTTATGTTGTGGCTTTCTAATTCTGCTTCTTTGAGTGGATTCACTCCCTGGCAGCTGCTTGAACTAATGCTACACAGAGAACAGAGCAAAGCTAGACCTGTAGGTCTGCAGTGTTGGTATCAAATCCCTAAGCTGGTACGATGTGAATGTGACACAGTCTTGCAGAAGCATTAACTTAGTTTCTGGTATACAGCAGTATTTTAAAAGACCCAAATACATGAAATCGCTTCTGCACCTCCTGCAGTACAATCAGAATGGTAGCAAAAGTCCCATTTTTCCATTTCTTGAGCGTGCCATCCCGCAATGCGGGGATAGGTGTGAAGCTCAGTGGAAAGCAAGGAGGGAATTGTGTGCCTTCAGCTTGTGTGAAGTCAGTGGATGAATGCTCAATGCCTTTCGGAAGACACTTAATTGTACAATGTTGCCCTCAATTTCACATCTGCATTGATCACATTACCGAATTAAAGGTGCATGGGTATAGGGCAGCTGGGCACAACTAAATTTTCAGGGCAGAAACTCGAAATGACTCAAGCACTCAAGTGTCCTGTGCACCAGAGTACCCTGATTAGACTGTCATTATTCCCCCTCTCAGGCAATGAACACAATCCTGTTGTACATCTCTGGAAGTTCCCCATGTGGATAGAGCAAACTGCAATCTCAGCTTCTGCTGAGGTGTCACTTTAAAAAAGTGTGGACAGCTGCTGAAGCACTTCAAATAAGAAACAATTTAAATGTAGAGATATTTTTCTGAGCTCAAGAATATTTTATGATGTGGTCAGTGGTGATAAGATAATCACTCACTTAAAATTAAGCCTGTCCCTTCCTGATATCTTGGTTATTTCATCATGTTTTATTGCAATAGTATAATGCACCTTTTTTTAAAGCACATGAGCACTGGTTTGCACATGACTGTAAATCCAGTTTAGAACAGAGCTCAGATCACTGAATATGTAATTGGAATTATCAACTGAAAAGACAGGTTAGTAGAAAAAATAGTTATGCATATCAATGTAAAAATGTTACACAGTTAACAGTCTCTGGCCTAGCAATAACTGTGTTCCGTGGAATGAGACTGATTCCAAGCACAGCAATGTGCCAGAGGAAAAACTCCAATTAATTTTGATGGCTTCAGAGCAGTCCTGCAATTATTAACTGTAGTACAGTTTTTTATTATTCATAGGTATTAAACTGTATTGCCAGCTGGTGTAGTCTCTGTGCCAGGTGCAACTCTCAGATGGGAGATGCACTTAAAAGGGTGAAAGTCCAGCCTTAGCAAAGGTTTTCTTTGACATTGTTGATGTTTCAGCAGCAAATTCAAGGACTAAATCTAATCCAATGAATTAATTCATGTTTGAGAGCAAAATTTGACTTTCTGGCTTTAGAAACCTTTTTCTCTTTTTATACTGATAGAAATTAGCTATACTGTCTCAAATTACTCTCTCATTGGAAATGAAACCCCCTTTGATTGTGAACTGATTATTTCCATTGTTGTAGTTGCAGAATGGGGTTAGGGAGTGACAAAGAAACAAGGAAAAGCCCCTTTGTTACTGCTCAGAGACTCAGTTGTGGGCCAAAGCTGTCTTCTTTTTTGTCCTTTCTAACATCACCTGTCAAGTGGAATTCCCTCTGTAGGTGGTGCAGGGCATTCCTGAAGTGTGGGTACCCAGCTCCCGGGAGGGCAGCACAGGCACCACCAGAGGATGATCCCAAAGCTCAGTGCACATTCACCTCTGAGCCTGCACTCTGCTTTCTGATGCTGGGACACATCCCTTTTGAAGGAGAGAAAGTTCTTGGAAGTTCACCTGAGGCAAAGCCTACTATACTTCCTTACCCACCCAACAGAATCATTACGAGAAGATTGTTTGAACTAAAAGAAGTTTTCTCTAGTGGACTTAAAAGAGTAAAGAATTTGTTACTTAGTAGACAGAGATTTTAAGATCTAAGAAAAATAAGTATTTAAAAAAATATTAGAAATACTTTGATGGTTGTTAATTTTTATATTTCACTGCATGGTGGAAGAGTGGAACAAAGTATCTTCTATTAATACCAATGGCAGTTGGGCAGGTGAAGGCAGGAGAGAATACAGTGAAATACTGGTGCAGAAAATGTTACCAATAATTTTGTTTTAATATTGGCTAGAGTGTGTCCCTTCCCCTGAAACTACTGCTCCCTGCTGTGTGGAACAGCTGAACCAGTTACCTTTTTAGATGCAAGAGATCTGAAGTTTAATCTGGTTTATATTAATTTCTTTTACAATTCATTCTGCATATTTTCAGATAGGCAAAAAATACTAAGTACTTGTATGAGCTCATGCTCATACAAGGCATCACATCCTGCATTGTTACATTATGCAAATGTAGCTAGGGAGCAAATAGCTTGTATGGCTGGTATTTCATACACTCTGCACAGGTGCAAGACACTGAAACTCAGGCTGCAGCCTCAGCTGCAGAAAGAAGCTAAGCATGAGTCAGTCCTGCTGAGCTCCCTGCCCTGCTCCGTGGCCAGCACAGGCTGGAGTGCTGTAAACTCAGAGTGGCTTGGACTGCTTGCTCCTCCCTTGATGCCTTTCCATCCACAGAGGTGGTATTTTGCTCCATAAACAGCTCTTGCAAAATGCCAAAGGAAGATTTTTCTAGCTCTCTGCCATACAAAGGCTCTGTATTCATACTCCAAATCTGTCATAACAGAATAGGAGTCCTTCTCTCTTTTCATCCCCATGACCTTAAAGCTGCCAACCCAGATTAATATTGCAGTGTAGCAATGTTCCCAGGCCTCCTAGAATGCAGAAGACTTAAGAGTTCAGAGCTCAGGAGTCCTACAAGTTAAATGTTTGTAAAGGAACCTTCTTTCTAAAAGGTGCAAAGCCCCATCTGATGGAATTTTGAACAGAAAATTACATATTCCAGCTACCTTTCAGAGCAACATAACTTCCTCAGTGAACTATTACTGGTCAGTACTATATCACCGCTTTCATTATTGAATTATGCTTCTAAAATGCCAGTCTTTTTGAAATGAATATGTGATGGTTTTTTGATGATTGGTCTGTGGGCAAACAAAATAGAGAAAATGGGGGCTGTAGTTTAGGCTGTTGACATCATCTGTGTTTCTTTAGCAGCCCGAGCTGGGTTATCACTTACTGTCTGTCCTTGCCTTGAACCAGAAGGAATTGTTCCAGTACAATTGTCCAAATTATTAAAACATGGTGAAAGATGCACATGAAGAGCTATTAAATTCAAGTGTTTCAAAGTCTGATTCTTACATTGTACACTGTACAAGTACTTCCATTAGGGTCTGTCTGTAAAAACACCATTACTAGTACAAAACATAGATGGAAAACAAATTATCCTCTGGGTTCCAGAAATCTTACCAAGCATTCATCAGCTTATAAAGGTGAAAAATTGGATTTTAAGATTTTTTTTTTCACTTTTAGCAACAATGACTATCAACTATCTTAATTAAACTCCAAGAACATAGTATTCTAAAACTATTAGAATGATACTATTTAGTCACAGACCTAAAAGCACAGAGTAAAAATGGGTAAGCAGAGCTATCTTTATTTTCAGACTGAGAAATTCAAAGGTTGCATGACAGGCCCGGGGCTACCTGGGAAGCATGTCCTTTCAAAAAATTACCCAAAAAGATATCCAAATTTTAGTTTTACATTTCTTCTGGTGTTAGTCCTTTTTACAGCTGTGCTTAGATTAATGGGAACTAAATTATCACTTTAGGTTTTAAAAATAATCAAGCTAAGAAATAAATATGGCTTAAAAGAGTGGTATATATTAATCATGTGAGTGATAGCAATGAGGAACTGTGCTTTTCCTGTATCTTTTTCATTAAATTAAAAAATTCATGTTGTGATTAGCATTTTCAGGTCAAATTGAAATCTCTCTACCATAAAATCATAAATTTGTAGAATCATTTAGGTTGGAAAGGACCTTTAAGATCATCAAGTCCCAACTTTTAACCCATCCATAATATTCAAACCATGTAGCTTTGTTAGAAATTCCCAGAATAAATACTAACACTTTATTAATTGCACAGGCAGGAAACAGTAAAGTTACTTGAAAGTGGCTGTTATGATTTTGTGACTGTACATAGATCTTGCAAAATGTTATTGGTAATATGCATCCTGTAGCCCACATAAACACTGCGAGAATAGCATGGTCATTGTTACGCTTTATAGCTGTTGTGGAAAATGTCTAAACCTGCATTCATGATGATAGTGCCCATCCCACTCCCATGCCTTTTTATACAGTTGTGGTAAGATTGTTATGAAATCCTTTTGTCAGTCATGTTACAGCTAACTTACCTATGTATAGAATTTATATATTAAACCCCCCTAATTTATACTGTGTTTTAACAGTTTGCCTGAACTGTCTTATGGTTTCTAAATTTTGTAATGTGAGTGTCAAATAAGAATAATAATTAAAAAAAAAAAAAAAGGCTTGCCTGTGTGGATTTTTTTCTTTGGTTTTATACATAGTAAAGGTTTCTACAGGATAGGCTGTGGAGAAACTCCCATTGCTTTGAAAGAGGTGTCCCTGACTCTGCACAACAATTAATGAATATGTGTGTAGGAAGAAACCTGTGGTTTCTGCTCTTTCTCATTTCCACTTTTACTGCTTCTCTCTTCATCCTCACACATGCAGTTCAAGCATGTGTACTGCAAGGAAAGGAGACAGATTCACAGTTCCCATAACAAAGTATTTTCCCAAATAGGAATTGTAGAATGGAAACTTCATAATAATAGGAGGAAAAAGCTGAGACTGGGTCTGAGTATTTTTAGTTTGTTTCTATAAAACTCTGTGGTACAACTGATGTTTAAATGTGTTCTTTTAATATTTGTTTTGCTGATGGCAATACAAATAATAAACTGAGAGGTGCTGAGATGAGGGCCCCATTTCAGTAACAATGTACAGCAAAAGACATTGTTGGTTCAAGCAGCTTAAATTTCTTTTAAATAAAGAAGAAACAGGCTCAGAGGTGAAACTTGTGTAGACAGAAGTGGTGGAGTTCCCTTGATGTAACACTTGGCACCTGCACCACGATGCTTCTGAGAGTGTGTAACTGCTGTTCAGCACAGCTGGTCCTGCCTGCTGTCACCAAGGGAGAACAGCTCACTGTGAGTGGTGTCACTGACTCCAAAGCCTGCGGAAGTGGATGTGCAACCTCCTTTCTTAGCAGTGTTCTTACTTACAGTGCCAGAGCTCCTCTTGCCAAAAGGAACTGTTGAGTCATCTGGCTGAATTTCCTGTAAACTGTGGCTTCCCCAGGCTTCCCCATGTGAAGCCCCCAATTCTCTATTAGGCTAAAATATTTCAATCCTCAGGAGGCCCAGCTGTACCACAGAGAGCGAGAGAAGTCCAAGTTTCAACCATCCCTGTGGGCTTTTCAGCTAAAGGGAGAGGCTCAGCTCAGCCCAGCCCAAGGTGAGCCCAGCTGGCCCGTGTATCACCAAAGTGAAACCCAGCCTGCCCAGTGGAGGGACACTCCCTGCTCCTGTGAGCTGCCAGGGCACAGCAGGGCTGTCCCCATCGCCCCCAGCACAGGGGACACGCTGAGGGCAGCGCAGCCCTTCCAGTCTGCCACTGGCCACAGCCCAAGGATTACCTGGCCACAACTTCTCATGGAAGTGCCCATGCTTACACAAAGTTTCTGGGTCACTGCTTTTCTAAGAAAAATTCTAATAACTCATAAAGAAGGAAAATGTGTCCCTAAGCCATAACCATACCTTGTTCTTTTTCATCTGGCGGAGTATATTTGCATTTTTTCTATTCTACTGCATAATCTAAAAAAAAAAATTTTTTTTTTTTAAATCTATTTTAAAATTTTTCTTTATAAAAATAAACTCTCGTGAAATGGAAATGAACTGTCAGTGGGTTCTCACTTTGCCTTTCTGCTGATCCACACATTCAAGCTCCTATTATCTCTTTGAATTTACATATGCCACAACAATCTGGGACACTGGCTCCCTTGATCAGTAGTTACAATGATTTGTGAAATGAATAATATATTTTGCCTGATGTATCATAGAAATTCTCGTGGTGATTTTTCCATCCCCATTCAGTTCAGTCCCTTATAAAGAGACAGTATTGTCATTACTCTGTCCCTGAGCTCCCAAGCAAACATACAGCTACTCCCACACAGTTGGGGGAACCTAAGAAAATCTCTCTGTCAGTATAAAAATCAAACAATGGAACTGTAGAAATCCATAAACAACTAAAGGCAAAGCACAAATGCTAATCAGCCACCCTCTGACACCAGAGGGAGGAAAAACAAAACCAATACATCTGTAATTAAAAGAAAGCAAGCACAGCACTGGAAGTACTGAAAATCAGGAATTTTTGGCTCTTCCTCTGTTTTTTTTCTGAGGCTTTGGGCAAGGCAGACAACCCCTGCTTTAAATTTTGTATCCAAACAATGAGAAAATTCGATAAGATCTATATCTCCTGAAGAGCTGCTGTGAGGATGGATCACCTCCTGTGGCAAGACATTTGAAAGAGGGACCTTACAAAATTGCATTTTGAAGCAAATGGTTTGAATGTATCTTTTCATACACTCACAAATGTGTCCCAGCAGCACAGTAACACTGAATTGTAATGTACCCTGCTGTACAGAGCAATCTAAAACATTGTTGCATTGTGTGTTGCTCACTACACAAGCTGTGCACACATTTGGCATTGCAAGTCTAATTAAAGAAGGATATCTCACACATAAACAAAAGTAAATACCATAAGGGCTGACAGCAGAAGTGGCTGTAACTGCACTCAAATGAATTTCCTGAGTTTTGTAAAGACTGAATTTCTCTAGTTTGATTCTTCATTGTTCTTCACCTCATTCCTGACTTAAAAATGGCCATTTCTAGAGGGACTGTCACTTTGTGCTACATAGCCTGGTCATGGGCAGCAAATTTCTCCTGACTTTATCCTTCTCTGAGACACCACCTAAATTCCAGCTGACATTCCTCCACTGCTGTGTCTCCACTGCCACCTCCTGAACAGGAAGGAAAATTAACTTCTCCCAATTCTGCTTTTCTTTTGAATGTCTGCAGAGGTGGTTTTGAAAGTGCTTTGTTCAGCACACAGAGCAGGAGATGAAAGTGCTTTGCAGTCTGTCTAGAGAGGCTACATTCTATAAAATCCATTGTAAGGGTTTTGCTTCAGAGGGAAATTCCTGTATGTATGTTTGATATGAAGGTGGTTCAACACTTATACACTGCTTATCTTCTTCAAAGGTCCAATTATTCACTTCTGATAGGTTTATTCCTCTTTCAACTTCAGCTGAAAACCTCTGACTGAAACCAGTAAATTTTTACAGCTCCAATTCATTCTGTTTTCACAATGCACAATAGTTATTTCTACCTTTTCTATTCCAGGCTGAAGATCCTTATTCTTAACAGGAGAGAACCAAAATTTTCCTGCTTCCAAAAGTAGTCAGTTCTGAGAGTCTCTTCTGCTTTAATTTCCTTTTTTTCCCACTAAATGTGATTTCCCAAAATTGACCCTGAACTGCTATACCCTGTTAGAGGCCCTGTCATCCCTTTACAAGGGCAGAGGAAATCAGCAAATGTAAAATCCAGTAAAAACTTAGAAGAGGCAACAAGGCAAGAAAGGCAGATCCTGTCACATGCCATCTTCTCTGCCCTGCCAGGAACACCAGACACCGGTTTGTCACCAGCCTTCCAGCAAAAAACTTTCCATAAAATCCAGATAGTCTTCCTAGACACGCCTCTTGGATTAAGAAATTAAAGAAAAATTATAATTATGTGGTACAGTTGGCTAATATCGGGTACATGGATATTTTCTGTCTCTTCACAGGTGCATGTTCACTCTCTATAAATTTAATTTTGTGCTTTTATCTTTTTTCTGCTTCTTGCAGTCTGAGAGAATTCCTCAGACAGTATCAGTGGATGTTGGGAAAACTCTTAATGCTTGGCAGATATGACTAGTTTTTTTATAAATAATAACCAATCATTTAGGTGCTAAATGAGAAACAGTGAAGTAACAGCACCAAAGCCATATTTGGCATTAACAGATTTGGTATACAACACGAATTATGAGGTTAGAAGATTTTTAAAAACACAGGGGGCAACAAACAGGTGCCAATGCTCTGTATCTTAGTTTATCTTCTTTAAAAAAAAAAAAAAAAAAAGAAACAAACAAGAAAAAAACCCAAAAAGAGGAACAGGATTTCCACTCTAGTGCAAACCAGGCTTAAAAGGTTATCTTACTCTTGCTGGCAAAAGAATTTTAATGAAAATTTTAAAACCACAAATGCTCTCATTTTAGAACAATTCACTAATGTTATTGGGGACTGACATTAAAAAGACAGCAGCACTTATTAAATTATAAATACATTTTACCTTAGCTATTCTGGATTTTGCTTCACCTGGAAAGCCTTGCTGTATTAGAGGTAACACTTGCTAAAATCATTCTAGGAAAGAGTCACTAAATTCAAGATTTTTTTCAATTTACCCATTAACCTTCGGAGATTGTGATTTTCCCCAGGTAAAACATCGTGAGCTCCTAAATCTTGAGCTTGTGTTTCAGTTCGACTTTTCCCTATTTTGGGGTGCACTTTTCTTTACTTTCTAACAATCTCTGGGTTTATTAGATTCTGCCTGGATGAGGGCAGGGGGAGTTGGTGATCCGTGAGTTGGGATGCATTTTTCTTTACCCCGTACCAATCTCTGGGTTTATTAGATTCTGCCTGGATGAGGGCAGGGGGAGTTGGTGATCCGTGAGTTGGGATGCATTTTTCTTTACCCCGTACCAATCTCTGGGTTTATTAGATTCTGCCTGGATGAGGGCAGGAGTTGGTGATCCGTTTCCCGGAGAGTCCAGCGCCCACCCAGCAGTGAAAACCCCAGGCCGGACTCAGCGGACCCGCCATCCCACACGGCCTCAGGGCCTGAGGGGCCGCGCACAGCGCCTGCAATCGCAACCCGAGCTGCAGGCTCCAGCGGATAGAATATTCTATCGGGGTTTTAGCGTTTCCACACAGCAACGGCTCGCACAGAGAACTGTGAGCCTGGAGTCAGGGCTGACTGCGGAATCACCAAACTGCTTAAACGCTGCGTTTGGCGAGTTCATTAGAAGGAATTAATTGGCGGCTGGGACTAATTGGTGATTTCTGCACTACTGCACGCGTTTGATGAGGCAAGAGAGGAGAGCAGGCCCGCAGATCTGGAGTTGCCTCTGAACTCTCCCTCCATGCTTGAACTCCTCCATGAGGTTGGCTTACAAAGCCATGGGGATTTGGGTACAGTCGATGGCCAGCATGAGGGGCGGGGTGGCACAGGGTGGCACGGGGTGGCACAGGACGGCACGAAGACCGGCCCGCTCCCCGCAGAGCTGCCGCCATGGCGGCAGCACCGCCTCAGGGGCGGGGCCTGGGGGCAGGGCCTCTCCAAGGGTCTCCCGCCCTGCCGGCGTTTACGCCGTGCGTCTGACGTCACAGCGCACAGACGCCGCGAGAACGAGGGAGAAGGAGGAAGCAGCTTCTCCGCGCTCTCAGCCGCCATTTTGTCTGTGCGCGCAGGGCGGACACGGAGCTCGCTCGCTTTCTGTTCCGGTTGTAATTGGTGAGGGCCGCCCTTCTTCGTTCTCTTTTCACCTTCGCTTTTTTCCTCTCTCCTTTCTGTTTCCAGGGGGGGACGAAGCAGCGGGGAAACGGAGGGGAGGCAGGAGATC
>VZRH01004533.1:265744-279098 GCA_013397555.1 Urocynchramus pylzowi | reverse complement strand
TAGGGGGTGGGGTGGGAGAGCTGCTTGCGTTGTCTCCGCGGCGCGGGGCGCGTCAGACGCTGCTGCAGGAGGTGTTCGGGGGGAGGAGGATTCTCGGCACAGGAGCTCTGTCGGGGTCCCTGCGGAGGTGCGGAGGGCCGGGGCGGGCGGAGCTGGGCTCACCCGGGCCGGCCGTGCCTGGCGCCCGCCCAGGTGGCAGCGGGGACCGGCCCTTCCTCCCCCGCCGGCCCCGGAGACCTGCCGGGGGAAGGCGGCGTGGAAATGGGCTCGGTGCCCCTGCCTTGGGGTGGCGGGTGTCCCCTCCAGGATCTGCGGTGTCGGACTTTGGCCATCCCGAAGGAATAAGCCTTTGACCTCCTCCGCCTGCCAAGATTTTGAGGAGAGGCATTTAGAAATTGCTGTGTAGGCAGCTTACGGCGGGGCTTTGGTGGCCCTTGTGTGTACGGGTCTGTTCGAGAGGGGAATGGCTCCTGCCGGAGGAGCCTTATGGCAAAATGTGGGAGTGAAAACTGCCTGTGATATGGATTAGTTCCACATGCTTCAGGAATGCATATGTTCGTGGCAGCTGTCAGTATTACATAAGTGAAGTTCTTCGGCGCATAAAATCAGATAGAGCACCGTAGTTAAAAAATTTTAAGGTGGCTTCTAGCGTAAAATGGACTCAGACAGATCCTGGCCATTTCCTCCTCATTTGAGTTCACTTGACTCTTTTAGGGACAGAATTGGTAATTTTTGTCTTAATTTCACTAAAGCTATGTGCATTTGATTGTAGTTAAGCAGCAGTTAGTCTTCAAACATTTTCTGCAGCTTCCTGTGTCAAATATCCATCCTTCTTGCCCGCAAGCCCTGCTCTGCAGGACAATTTAATGGTGTTTTTATTGAGATAGTTGTTCATTACAGAGCCTTAGTGCAGCCTGCCTTCCTCCAGGTAGGGAAAGAAAGAAAACCCCGAGCAACCATAAGTAGAATTTTCAGTTCACCTGTAACTGAGGGTGTGTGTGCAGCTCTGCACCTCAAGAGTAACTGAAACCTGAGTGTACTTCAGAACCTGAGTTATGTAAGGAGAAAATACAGGAAAATGGCTTTGGAGCTGGGTAAAACGAGAGGATATTAAAGCACGTGAATGAAACACCAAGTCGGTTTTAGTTTTTTCAGGTGGTTTTGTTAGTCATTTCCTACATTAGTATTTTTGGTTTTTATTAGAATCTTGCAAGTGAGTAAGATTTTTTGTGAATCGTGCCTCACCCAAAATGTGTACAAGGCGCTTATTTTGCACAGTTTGTTAATATGTTTTTGATTTTTAAAACATAGTTGCAGATGTCTGTCTTTTTGGTTTTGTTTTGGTTTTTTATTACTAGCCTCTCACAGATCTTCTGAAAGTATCAAAACCAGTTTTTTTCAGAGTAGGTCTGTCATTTGCATGTTCTAGGAGTTTCCAACTTAATGCCTTCACTTTGTATAGAGGCATTGTTCTCTGTAAATTTACACGGATTTGCACAATTTACACATGATTTACAGTCATGATTTTTCTATTCTTGCTGTCATTGTCGCTAAACTACTGTTCTCACTGTCACTGCTTACTGCAGAAACTTTTTATTACCTTGTATAAATTCATTCTTTGGAATATACTGGAATAGCTATAGAAGGTTATTCTTACTTTTGAAAAACTCCTGCTGAAGATGAGTAAAAAAATAACAGTTGGTTTTGTTACATTCTTTAATTCTACAGCTGTGTTTTACTTTGCCTTTTTTTTTTTTTCCAGTTGTGCATGTACCTGTTTGAACAAAGAATTCCTGCACCTAACATCCAGCAACAGAAGCTGGTGGGTTTTGTCTTTAGCAAATCAGCTGAACTGTAGAGCACCCACAGTCCTGCATGCTAATAGGGTGCAGAAGTTGTGACTTGGCTCCAGATGCTCCAAAGTTGTGTTAATCCATCAGTTCACAGTGGTTGTTGCTAAAAGTGACTGTTTCCTGGTGTTCTGTAAATAGTTTAGTGAGAGCAGTTTTGAGACTGATTGTGTATTCCTGATTTTCATGTAATAACTTTACAGTAGGAAGACCTAAATCCAGGTTTTCTTGTTAGAGGATGTTTGGAGAGGAAGGTTCCTTCCAATAGGAGGCTCTTTAAGGATACTATTGTGCTTAGTCACTTGAGAGTTTATTTAAACCAGTCCTTAATGACATGTTTGAAGCTATTAAATGAAGATGAGTTGGCCTATTTAATCTTGATTCATGTTTCATAACCGGTTAGTGTTGGGATGAGGGAGCTGGGTCTGCTCGCCAAACCGAAATAATGGGGGGAGGGAGCTGAGGAAAAATGGGTCTCGTCAGCTCTGCCACACTTCATCAGACTGCTGTTGTTGACTTGCACCTACATGTGTGTTTGTTGGTTTTTAAATAAAAAATGTTATTATTATTGTATTTTCCAGTGGGAGATGAGGCATTCAAAGCAATCTCATTGTCCTGAGTGGGACGACAGGAGGAGCTGGGATCAGAGGAAGCACAGTAGCAGCCGCAAGCGCAGAAAGAGGTCCCACAGCAGTGGCCAGGAGAGCAAGCACTATAAACCCAGTCGCATTTCAGAAAGGTATAACACTGAGCTGAGTAGTGCAAATGTTTCTTACCATGTCTAAAGTAAATGTGTTTTCAGGGTAGGAGTTTTTGAATGCCCAGAGTTGTCAGTTCCTTACTGTTTGGCTCACTTAAGACAAGCATGATAGGTAGTTGTTAACACAGCACCTGAACCATTAAATAGAAATTGTTGAATAAAAGCAAGTAAATGTTACTAGTTTGTCTCAGTGGTGTCAGTTAAATATTGGTATTGAATACAATCAATATTAAACTTCAAGTGAAAAGGGTGCCTTTTAATTTAATGTGGACAAAAGGAGGAGAAGGTTTGTTTAATCATTTAATACATTGGTAAGTATGAATTTCTCTTACTAATTTGGAAGCGACTTGTGTTTTCTCCCACACTGCTCTCACTGGAAGGATGTATTTTTCTGTTTTGTCTTGGTTTTTTTTCCCCTTGAAAAGATCCAGTGGAATTCTTTTAAAAGCTCATACTCATGCTTATTAAAAAGCTGGAAGGAGTAGGCGTACAGCAGTCAGGGAATTCTGTGCCTCAGCAGCTTTCTTAATGGTCTGTTTTCTGTGCAGAAGATCCTTGTTCCAGATATACTCTCTGAGGTTTTAATGTTGGTTGCAGAGCACCTAGAATGATGCTACTTCTTTGTCTCTAGGTTTTATTTAACACCTGGAGCTTTGAAAGCATAAAAGGGATGATTTCTGTGTTGAAGATGGTTTGTCATGTGACTTTTAAGGTTGTAATGAAGTTGCTCAGTATATTTTAGGAAGTGTTTCCCCTTTTTAACTCTGAGTTTCTTACTATGCAAACTGTGGTCAGATCGTACATTGTTCATGTGGATGGCTGCCATGTATTTGAGACTGACAATGTTGTTAAATTCCTAATAAAGTAACATCAAAAGCTCCACTATTTTTGGGGAGGGAGTCAATTAAAAAACATTTGTGCTGTAAAGACAGATACTGTGTAACTCAGCTCAGGTCACTTATCTTGTTGGAACCTCAAGTTTTTGAAGTGGAGAACATTCACTTAAAATATATTTTCAGTCATTATTTGGACGATAGAGCCATAAATGAAAGAGACCATCATGACCGGAGATATGTTGAGGAATACAGAAATGACTTCTGTGAAGTGTATGACCACAGGCATTATCACAGAGACTATGAAAAGAGTCACCATCATCACTATAGCAAATCCTCTGGTCGGAGCAGGAAAAGTAGTCATAAAAGGAAGCATAAGAGACATCATTGCTCCAGTCACCAATCGCATTCGGTATGAGTAATTTTTAACTTTATTATTAATGAATTAGTGGTAATAGACTTCTTAAATGAGTGCTAGAGCTGCAATTCCTGATCCACGGTACTTTAAGAAATACATTATTAAAAAAGGATTTGTATTTATTTGAGTCTGTTTGTGGAGCATGTGAATATGTTGTTAGTTGAGATTCTTGGATCCTTGTTGGGTGGGGGGTGGGATCATCAGTACTAGCTGTACGCTGGGAATGTAGGTGGTTGGTAGTCAAAATCACTGGGATTGATCTGAAAAATGTTATCTTGAAATTGAAGACAGACAGCTGTCCTCTTTTAAAATACAGTTGTCACTTAGCTTTGCAGCATAGTGAACTCTATGTTTTAGCAGTTAGATTGTGAGATGCTATCCATCCTATTGCTAAGAGTAATTGAGATGACATGCCTTTTTAACATGAATTGAAAGTATGAATGTGCATGTCTGGTAGATGGATGTGAACAGTTTTACACCTTATTCCAGAAAGCTTTGATAAGCCCTGTGCCCAGCTAATGGCACCTAATGTCTTGTGAGATGGGATAAGTTTGCTGCTTGCCTTCTTTGAAGGTGCGCTCTCTGAATTTCTCATGATTGTCATGATGCCCACTGATGCATCTACAGTTCCAGGTGTTTTATACCACTTTTCTGCAGTAGAACAGCAAGGTGTATTAGATTATATAATGCAAATTAAGGACTTCTGAGTAGTTTTTCTTCCCTCTCTAAACATGGGGGAAGTAAAATTGTTTACATGAGTGGATGTCTTGAGAATAGAAACATTTCACCTGACTGAGAGCTTAGGTATGTACATAAATACTGGTTTTTGCTATTTGCTAGCAAAGAATTAGAAATAGCAGTGTTGCAGTCTTAATCTGTCTTCAATTAAGCCACTGTTTGAGAGACAAAATTGTGTTGTTTTTTTTTCTGTTGCTTGTATCACTTTAAGTATTTATCTGAAAATCTGTTCCTTGCCATGTTTTTCTTCTGTAACATAAACTGTGCCCTGTGAATTTCTGGGGACTGAATTTGAAATTGCTCCTGCCAACTGTTCGTGGCCTGGTGTGTAACTGAATGCCTGAATATCTCCCCGCTGAATGAATTGCGTATTCTGCCCTGAATTCACTCTGATATATTGATTGGCTGGACGATCTTGGTGCCGTTTCCAGAAGAGTCACCGAAGGAAAAGATCCAGGAGTGTAGAGGATGATGAGGAGGGTCACCTGATCTGTGAAAGTGGAGACGTTCTAAGAGCAAGATGTATAGAACATTTTTCAACACTTTTAAAAAACTTTTCAGAAAAAAATCTGTTTAGAATAGTATGTCAGAGGAGGGGGGCTAAAGAAATCTCATTGCTCTTTTTGTTCTGTTTTTTTTTGTGCTTTTTTGTTTTTTTGCATATCTTCTTTTCTGTAGAATTTAAATACTGTGTTCAAAAAGTTCCAATTAGTAAATGAACTTGAGATTAGAACAAGAGATAGTTTTTTGGCTAACTGTTTTCATGACTCCTGTCCAATAAAATAATGCATTCTGATGCTGAAATTTAAAGTAATTATGCTTTTGTAATGGCACATTTTAAAATCTACATTAATATGTTCATTCTCCTCTAAGTAGTTGTATAATTCTAACTTATCTTTGTTCTTTTTAGATGAAATTGTTGCGACTTTAGGGGAAGGAGCTTTTGGAAAAGTAGTGGAGTGCATAGATCATGATATGTAAGTGTTGGGTTATCTTTATCAGTGGATCTCTTGATAAAAGATACTTAGGTCAGAAATTAAAGCTCAGGGACATTTTATTTAAGAGAAAGTTGCAGCCCAAATGCCCTTATTAATGATTGAGAGCTCTGTTTTACAGTTTCATTTTTCTGTTTCTATTAAGTACTGCTGCTGTAACTGGAGAATGTGAGAGCAGCTGAAGAGTGCAGAACTGGTTTGGGAGGCTTTTAAAGGTGGTACAGTGAGATACTGAGAAAGTAGTTTTGGCTCTTAGTGGGAGTAGTGTCTGGAAAGCTTATTTGGAAAAAAATTCCAAGTTGCTTGGAATTGTTTGAGCTATAAATTGCTGTATTCAATTTCATTATCAAAATTATTCTTTAAAGTTTTTTTGAATCATCAGTAACCTAGTATGGAGTACTTTTTTTAATTGAATGATTGCTTCCATGTGGGGGGTATGTCTGGTAAAGGAGAAGAAACTTCACTGTATTTCCATTAATTCTGTATGTTCTAACAGTTGTTAGAACTCAGACTGTTTTAACTGTATGTTTTATATCAGCAGTTCTATGGCATGGTTTTAGTACTTTTTCCTCTACCTTTGGTTTGTTCGTTCTGTCATTTCATAAGTGAAGTCTGTTCTGGAGTTTCAGGTCATGTGAGGGCAGAGAGTGTTCTGAAGTTGTTAGAATTGAAAGAGCTCTACAGAGACAAAAATTGTCTGAGAGCAAATGGGACAGAAGGAGCTGTGTCTGTGTTCCATTTAAGTAACAGCTTTACAGTCTGAGTGCATGCAGGCATTCAGTGCAGGGCAGTTTTCACTGGTATAAACTGCTCATAATCCAAACTTCAGAAATTACTCAATTCCTCTGATTCCATAAGAGCACTGGAAAAGAGCCAGCACAAGCTGGGCAAGTTGCAGGAAAAACCCCAACAAATTTTTGTAGTATTTTTATTGAAATGAGAACTTCTATAATTTTTTAATCATTCTGTTGGCAGATTCCCAATGTTTATTCTACTTCAGATGAGATAATAACACTGAGAAGTCATTAATAAAGCATATACTATAAGTATTTGAGAAAGGAAAGATCAGAATTACTTTTTTTTTCCTAAAAACTGTTCTGGTTGAGTGCAGCATGCTTAAATCAAATTCCCCTAATCCAACTCATAATTCTCCATGACCTTTAATCTTCCTGTGTTTCTTTTATTAAAATCAAGCTGCTTTGGGGTTGTGGGTATTTAAGAATAATTGATTCAGTTTGTTATGCTTTACTTTCTTTTCAAGGAGAGGAATGCATGTAGCAGTTAAAATAGTGAAAAATGTTGGTCGATACCGGGAGGCAGCCCGTTCAGAAATACAGGTATTGGAACACTTGAACAACATGGATCCAAGCAGCAATTTGTAAGTATGAAATTTGGGTAGTCAGCATACCAAGGATTTGAGGAAGGTGATTTATGCAATAGATTTTCATTTGGTTTTTTTTTTTTTTTTTTTTTTCTCTTTTAAGCCGCTGTGTCCAGATGCTGGAGTGGTTTGATCACCATGGCCATGTCTGTATTGTTTTTGAGCTTCTGGGGCTTAGTACTTATGACTTTATTAAGGAAAACAGCTTTCTGCCATTTCATATTAATGACATTAGGAACATGGCCTATCAAATTTGCCAGTCTATAAACTGTAAGTAAATTTCAATACTTCTTTCAAATATATGGGTGTGTTTTGGTTTCTCCTTTAGGAATTTAATGTGTAAATTATGGAATACTGTTCTCTTTTTCCTTGTAGTTCTACACCATAATAAACTAACTCACACAGATTTAAAGCCTGAAAATATCTTGTTTGTGGAGTCTGATTACATAGTGAAGTACAATGCCAAAATGGTAAGTTTGTTCTGTGTTTCTCCCAACTTAAATTGCACCACTTCTGTCTTCATTGAAACTTCTCTTAAAAAAAAAAAAAAAAAAAAGACAGATAACTAGTAATTGAAGTTAAGGTTAACAAAAGAGGAAAAGAACTCTTGTTACTGTGAATGGTCTTTACTCAGCTGTTTTGGTATTGAGATTAAATCACTTTGTTACCTGCTCTTCTTTCTTGGAGCATTGAGCTGCACAGGAGTTAAAGTATTTGGAGGAAGTGTTTTGTCACACATTTTATGCTAGCTGGTACTTTGAAGATAATGTGATAATGTCTTTTGCCTAAGCATGCTTTTAAAAAGTATTAACAGCGTTTTGGTTCCTTGCAGAAACGAGATGAACGCACTTTGAAAAACACAGACATCAAAGTTGTTGATTTTGGAAGTGCAACTTTTGATGATGAGCATCATAGCACATTAGTGTCTACAAGACATTATAGAGCTCCTGAGGTTATTTTAGGTCAGTAAAGACTCTTAAACCTTCTGAAAGTTCATTGCAGTTCATTCAGATGTCTTTATAAACTGGAGTAGTTGTTCATGGTTCTTGTAATCAGTCATCTCTCATGTGGTGGGGGTAAAATAATTGAGAGTAAACAGTAAAAGAAATACTCTAAAGCCAGAAACAAACAGCAGGGTTTAAGGAGGGCATGGGGAATAAGTTGGGCATCAGTAAATGTGTGGAAACTGGGCATGTGCTTTGTGCGTTACACATTTTGAGAATATACTAAAGAGTAAAACAAACTTTGCCTGTTTTGCAGCACTGGGATGGTCTCAGCCGTGTGATGTGTGGAGTATTGGTTGTATTCTGATTGAGTATTACCTGGGATTTACAGTGTTTCAGGTGTGTATGTAAGCTTAAATAGAATCTGTTTCTTACAGACTACTGATTTTAATCTTCTAATGACATGCAGTTAACTGTGTAAAAGGCAAAACCCCATGGGCTTTTAAGGATTATATAGATCAGATTGGAAAACCAGCATCCATACAGGAAAATGTTACATCTTGGATATCTCCTTCAGAGAATCTAAGATGATCTTTTCTGGCATTTTGAGTAAAGACTGTCATGGTACTGCTGGAATTAAGAATAAAGAGGACACTTGTACAATACTTGGTTTATGAACCGTTGTTCAAGGGTCATCCTCACTGTGGAAAGTGTTATATAATCTACATTGCATAATCTGTTTTTAATAATTGAAAGTGGCAGAGTTTAAAGATATTGTGACAGTGCTCTGGCAAAAACTTGTTTGCAGTTTGATTGTTGTTACCAAGTGGCTCAGAGGAGAAAAATGTGCTGAGTGTTTTCATTGCTTTTTCCACACAGACTCATGATAGTAAAGAACACCTGGCAATGATGGAGAGAATACTGGGGCCTCTGCCCACTCACATGATCAAGAAATCCAGGTATGTTCACTGTAGAAGTGGTAAGTTGCCTAGTATTTTCTCTTACAAGAAAAATTGCAAAGTTGCCATTATAAGGTATGAGTTGATGCAGATAACAGAGATTCATAGGCAACCTTGAGTAGTTGACACTAGTCCTCTTTTTTGATTTTAGGATGAATTGTCAGCCTCTTGAACTGCAACTTGAGTATGAATATTTCTAACTCTTTAAAGCTAAGTTTGGTATGGTCACCAGAACAGTATTAGACATAAATTTTTCTTTAAACTCTCAGAATTAAGAACCTGTTGGCATCACAATAATTATTGTGAGGAAGAAGAGGGTCCTTGTTTGCTAATACAGCTGTCATCCTCTTCCACTGGCCCTCCATATCCCTCAGACATGTACTTCAGTGATCTTTCTCTCTTCCTCAAAGATAACTCCATGCAGCAGGAGTTTCTCACTTCCATGGCAAGGAGAAGCACCTAGCACAGGGTTCTCCCCTGACCCCTCTATGTCCAAAATTTAGAGCTTCTGGGATTTGATGGTCCATTTTCTTTCTTACATAACCTGTCCTCTTGCTAGCTCATGTAGGTAATTCTGTAACTCATGTTAAGAGTAGAATTCCAATAATTCTGGGTTGGGCAATGTATATTGTTTATTACAGTTGTCCAGTTAATTGTAGTACATTTTGAAAAATGCACTATAGGAAAAAGCTTGGAAAGCAGCAATTGTAATAGATTCAATACTAAAAAAAAAAAGCTCCTGTTTTCTAATTATTGTGACAGCAATAATAAAAAAGCAGCCAATCTCTGTGAATAAATACACACTAAAAGAAATGTTAGCTCCCAAATGCAGAGATGCATGCAGGAACACTTAATGGTGTTTTAAAACTTCTTGGAAAAGCATCTGCTTGCTGTGTGCACTGACACTAACTTACTGTTATTTCCCTTGTCCTGCAGAAAACATTATTTTCACCATGACCAGCTGGACTGGGATGAGCACAGCTCTGCAGGCCGGTATGTCAGGAGACGCTGTAAGCCTCTGAAGGTAGGAGACAGCATTTTTATTGCTCTGCTGGACTGCACTTGTGAAAGCTCTCTCTGAAATACCTCCTGCTTTTTTTTCTTTCAGGAGTTCATGCATTGCCAAGACACAGATCATCAAAGTCTGTTTGACCTTGTTCGCAGAATGCTGGAATATGACCCAGCCAAAAGAATTACTCTTGATGAAGCCTTGCAGCATCCTTTTTTTGATCCATTAAATAAATAAATTCAAAGATCTTCTATGCTTCTTCAAGGAGATTTCCTAGACTGTGTCAGTCAGTCAGCAGAAGTTGCATGAAACTTTTGTAAGCTTTAAATTATTTTGTACAGTTAAGTCTGTAAATAATTACATATGTTTTGTATAACTGTTATGTTTACCTTGTTGAGCAGTTGTAGTCTTATGGGTATCAAAGTGAAAAATAAAAGTAATTTTCATTTTTGAAAGCCTGCACCACTCTCCTTTTACAGATGATGCTAGTGGACCCTCTGACAGTAGGTGAGGAGTCTGGGCTAGCTGAAGGAGTTCTGGAAACATTCCCTAAAACTTCCTTTTGTTAGTCTTGAAGAAAAGATCCACCTAGTTGTGCTGTATGTAACCAGTTCGATGGCATTTTGAAACATGGTTGGAAACAGTGTATATCCTAAGTAGGTAGCTTTTGTGGGTCACCTTTTTCCCAGGTTTTCTGTTACATTGCTCCCCAGCTATCTAAGTAATTCTTGGAAACTTGTCTGATGCTTTCAGTTTCAAGCATTCATAGCTAATCTTTTTAGTTAAGATCTGTAAAGTAACATTTTCTATTTTCTGTGTTGTTTCTAGTCATTAAAGATAGAACATTTTCATGGAAAGTTTTTAGAAAGACTACTGCTGCAGAGAAATATGGCATGCTACAGAGTTGTGGCATATTTGAGCTCTTGCAGTAGTGAGATCATTCTGAAGTCGTCAATGTGTATTTTTGTGGAGGTTTATTTGTAGTTACAGGTAAATGAAGTGGCCTTAGGAATTGAGAAGTGCTGGCATTGAGACTGTATGGGATGGAGGTGGCTGGGTTTTCAGTTGTGGTTCCTGGACTCTGGTACTGGGTTGAGAAGAAAATGGTGCAACTATCCAAGATCCAGTTATGTACTTTGGTAGTTTTGGGGTTTCCACATCTATAAGTTGATGGTTTTTACTCCCTTAATCCATTTGACACTGTATAGGTGGGTTGCTGAGCCAGTAGGAAGGGAGCCTTGCATGGAAAAGTTCATTCTGACTGTAATAAGCAAGTTTTGGCTATTTATTTTAATCTTGATTTTACTGCACAAGCCTTTCTTCAAAGGAAGGAAACTAATTTGTTTTGGCTCCACAGGAGCTCGACTTCAGGTTTTGTGCTTGCTGAGTTAACCCTAATACACAGTAAGATTTTCAGCTGATGTCGAGGAGCCTTCATTTGCAAGAGGCTCCAGACGTGCATATCTCTGAGCTGGGGGTAGAATAGAGCTGGGCCAGGCTTTGAAAGCTTATCTTCTGTTACTAGTGCCACCTCCTGGGCTTGATTACAGCTCATCACAGCCACCTCCTTTCCTTGGATGTTGGTGTTGATGACAATGTTTCTGCTTAGCATGACAGAAAATGTAACAGTCCGTGCCATGCAGGTCAGCTCAGTAGGGCTGAGCAGGACAAGAGTAAATTCCTTCTCTTCTTCCCGCAGTACTTTCTATCCCACAGCTTCAGAGGCAAAGCAAGGGCTTGGCTGAGTGTATCAGCTAAGCAATGCAAATCAAAGGCAGATGGGGGGAGAAAAGTTTATATGCTGCTATAACAATAAAACTGTGACCATAAAACAGTTCTATCGAAATTGGGGAAAGATGGTGTGCTCTTGCTTACAGAGAGCTTCTAGCTGTTGATGTAGGTACTGAAATTTGTTGTACTTGGTAAAGGAGATACAGCTTAGCCCTCTTATAAAGCCATCTTTAAACTGACTTCTTCCAGTAAATTTAAAAGCAATATCAGGATTAATGTGGCACCTGCAGCAAGATGCCAAGTGCTTTTGCAGGCCTTGCAGCACCTACACCAGTGTTAGTTTGCTGGCACACGAGCCCAAGGCCCCTGGGTTCCCCAGGGAAACTGTGGGGCTCTGGGCAGCACCCTGGGGCAGGGTCTGGTGCTCCAGGGCTGCCCTCGGTGCTTCTGTCTTTAGTAGGGGATAGATTTTTATGGGCACACACCACCACCCCCCATTGTCATCTTCATATTTGAAGTTTGTGATCTTTGCATGCTTGGATCAAGATATAGCTGTTAAATAATGAGAACATTCCCATCTATTTCTACACTTCAAATGTCCAGCTATTGGACCTTCAAAATATGGTCTGTGACTGGGTTAGCCAGGCAGCCCAGACTAACAGTGAGCATTTCCATAGTGCACCAGTCACGTTTTTTACTGAACAAGACAGAATAAAGCCATCTTTTACGTGGGCAGCCCAGGCTTCATCACTGAAGTGCAAAGAGTGTGAGATCTAGGGCTCTTGAGGGAAGAGTTGAGCTCGGGGCTAAACTGCATGCGAATGGAGTTTGGATTTCTGGGGCAGGAACTCATCTGCTGCAGGAGTGATCAGTCCTGCCTGCTCCAGTGTCTGGGTATCAGGGCTGCCTGGAGGGCTCGGGTCACACAGGACGAGGTGCTTTGCACCCAAGCATCTTCCCCCAAAATGATGGCACTGTGTGTGTTCTACTGCCCTCATGGAGCTTGTAAGGAAAGTCTTGTCACACTCATACAAAGGAGAGGGGGGGAAAGGAGGTAAGAAAGAGGGTCTCACAGAAACACTGAGTTTTCTTTTATCTTCAGGGTCTGTAAGAAAGCAGGAACTGGTTGTCAGCACATGCTATGGATTTACCTGCTATGGGTTTGACTGCTTTGGAAATAGCTACAAGAAGCCCATGTCTATCCCTGTGTGTGTTTTATTAACAAACTTAATGAGAATCTGACACTGGTAATATTACTGACATTGTAGCATTTCCTAACTCTGTTCTAGGCTTCAATCATCTATTCTAGAATTAAGAATTACTCCTCGAAGGGCAAGTGTCTGTGTCCAGGGGGCAGAGGGTACACTGGAATTTGTATAGCATGTGCTTAGAATATAGACAAGCATTAAGTTGCGGGAGGATGTTTTATAGGTGAGTTGTGATGCTCTGTGCGAGAGCAAGGAGGAGGGGTGGCAGATTATGTGGATGCTTGGAGTTTATGTGTGAGCAGTTTTCTCTCATTCAAAAGCTCACGAAAGTGGATGGAGCACTCCACTGAGATAAGTGAGTTACAGTGCATGGAGGGGTTCTTCTCTAAAACAGGTCGCGGTGCAGACGGGCTGTAGGGAGAGTTACAAAGGTCCCGGGCGGGTGACAGCTCTCGCCGGTCGCACGCTCCGGGGGAGCCGGGGCCGGGCGCTGCCGCCGCCCGCCCGCTCTCCCGGCGGGGGGAGCCC
>VZRH01004533.1:207979-265141 GCA_013397555.1 Urocynchramus pylzowi | reverse complement strand
CTGCTGGACGCGCTGCAGCCCCGCGTGGAGCAGCTGTTCCGCGAGGTGAGTGAGACGCGGCTCCGCGGCCCCGCGGCGGACGCGCAGGACCGGCCGCTCCGCTCCGCGGCGGGGCGACTGCATCGGGGAAGGGGCTCCGGCCCCGCTCCGCCGCGGGGTTCGCTCCATGTGTCACCGGCTTCTCATGCTCTGGGAAAAAACTTACTCCCTTCTACCAAACTTTCCCCTTTTTGCTGCCGTTCCCATGAATCAGGCGTAGGGCGAGGCGTGGCAGAGCCCACCTTGATTAGAAGAGAAAATGCCCCAGGTGAAGGGCCGGCAGCCGAAGGTTAGAGGACGTGCGACTTTCCCCCTTACTCTATTCACTGACACAGGTAACCCGAGTACTTTAACTATTTGTCTTGGGATTTAATGGACCATAATTTCCTTGTTAGAAATTATGAACATGATCCCCGCTATCTGGACTGTCTGTCACAGAGTATTGTGGTCTGGCAGTGCAGAACTGATTTATGGCAGGCAGAGGAGACCCGCCACTTGTTACTTCACTTTCAGTCCTGGGGTTTTCTGAAATTATTCAATAAATATTTTTGTGCTGAACAATTCCGCCTACTTGGAGAACTATTATCCACATTGTTGCCCTTCTCAGTGCCTAACTGAACCAAATCTCTGGGAGAAGTTACACTTTATCCCAGGGTTATCTTTTACCCGATTCTGGTGTTTAGGTTTGGGGCTTTTTACAGGCAAAGGAGACGTGAAGGGCTCCATTACTCATAGGAAATGCTTGAAGATTCTGCTGTTGGTTCTCTGAATTTGTATAAACAGTAGTTCATAAAGTTCAGCAAGATTCAATATGGCTTGTGGGACTGCTGAAGGGCACCCCTGAGTGATCAGTTCTGACAACTGGGGAAGGTTTTACACTGGGATTTTATTAATGGTCTGACTGCGGTGCAAAACATGCATTAAAATCATGACAGCCACGAAACCTAAATCATGCAAAAATGTGTTTGTATGTGGAGCTCTGTGAAAGCTCTGGGGCTGTGAGCAGGGATGGAGGTAGTGCTGGGGGCACGGGGAGACAATTCCTCATGCTGTGTGTTGCTGTTGGGGCTAGGGTGAGAGTATTGCTGGCACCACCACAGCATGTCCTTTTGCCTGGAAACTTGCATTGATATGCCTCGATAAAAGTGAAATGTTAAAATATTTTTGTGAAAACCCTGAATACCAGACCAGGGGGGGTGCCTGTGAGGCATAGTCACAGCCTCCAGTTAATGTCTGTTCTCCAGGCAGGAATTAGCCTGCCGGTTGTGGCAGTGGTTCTGTTCCAATTACCCCAATAAATGTGCTTAGCAATGGGAATGGTTTCTGTGGCACTGCCTAAGATCATGTGCAACCTCTTGCTGAGATTTAGTTAAGTGTGGAAAGCTTGTTTTGTACTGGGAATGCTCAGATGGAGTTTGTACAGGGGAAAATAAAGCAAAACCACATAATTGGGTTTCTAATGGAAGAGTGAGCTTGTTGAAACATTTAGTATGACCAAACTTTTGTCAATGCTAAAGCAGATTTTGAATCAAGCAACAAATTCGAGGAATCCATAGTAGTAATTGCACTGTCTATTAATGGTCATTTTTAATGGACCTCTTAATTTATGGTAAAGTTTCAGAAAGTGTTTCTTACCCAAACTCTGTTACATAAGACTGCTTGCTTGTCAAGCAACTGCTGCCCTTTCTGTTCTTGAGAGTTTCTGGACAGCAAGAGAGTATTTCCATCGTCATGAACATCAACTGATGCCTGGGGTCAGATTTTTTGTTAAATTCTGTGTTGGTCCTCCTTTGAAGTTTACCACAGTATTTCAGAAGTGAAACCAAAGCTCCATACGCTGTCTGTGCATGACCCAGCATCCTTTGTTCTCTGCCACGACCCAAAAATCTTTACTCCATGTACCAATGGAGGGGTTTGCTGGCATAATTTATGGCAGAGCTGTGTATAGAGAGCAGCAAATACACCACCAACACACTGGCTCTGCTCCTTTTAGTGCTGTTTAAATGTTTGGCAAGTAAAAGAGGATAGGAAATAATAAAGGAAGGGTAAGTGTGTAGTTAAGGTAATGAAAGCCAATTTGGACAACGAGGATTTAGTTTCTGGCTCTGTGACAGGCATCCATGCAGCTCTGGAGAAATTGCTGATTTGGCTGTGGCAGGACCTTGCCCTTGCCCTGGCTTGTCCCATTAGTGGGATGTGCTGCTGGCTCCTGCTTTGCTGCCCTCTGAAACGCTGCCAACAGCACGGTCCAGACGTGGCAGCATCTCCACTTGCTCTGTGTCAAAAGCCCCAACTCCAAGTGTGTAGTTTTCACACTGGAGGGAAAATATTAACAGGAGGATTATAGAAACATCCAGTTGTTGTAAACAAAGCCGGAGCATTTTGTTCACAAAGGATTTATTGTCCGCAGTGTCCAGATTAATCAGTTTCATGGCAAGAACAATTCAATGGGAGAACAGAGGACTCGCTCCAGGATTCAGATCTCCTCTACTGTTCCCAGTGATGCCTGCTGAACTAAAAATGTGGGAGAGCTTGTTTTCATTTCCTCGAGCATCTTCATCATCCAAATTACTTTAAAAGTAAACAGATTGAACTTGAGCAACTCTGTAACATTTAGACTGCAGGTGGCTGTCAGAAAAATCTCCTTAGATGATTTTTTTTTGCCTCATTTTCTCAAGGAAAGTGTATGTTTTGCAGAAGGCAGCTGAATCATTCTGGTGTTTATACTTCCCTTAGGACAACTTCTCTGTCAGGTGCTATGAAACCATGTTGATACTTTCAGGACCTCTTAGCATCACATCCAAGCAGATAGAGGGAGCATAGGATGTCAACGAAACATAAAACTATTTAATCCTCAGAATAAAAAGAAAACAACCTAATTCACAGGTAGCCTAATTCCTGAATAGTCCACAGTGTTCAAATATTTGAAAAGGGACTGGGTCATCAGTAGTACAATATCAAGTCTTAACACCCTAAACTGAATAAATACTTTGAATTTTCTGTCTTTGAAATGCAGGGACTCCAGTTATCAGATTATGGGTTTGTCTTTTGGAAGTACTTTAGGTAGGACAGGGCATTCCTGGAAGACTGAGAGTGGAGATTGTGGGTGAAGATGAGCTGTTCCCACCCTTGCTGGGCTGTCCCAGGCAGGGAGTATGCCTGAGCTAATGCAATGTACCTGTCATCAGGCTCATTAACTTGGGCTTGGCAGTGGGCTAAATGCAGGCACGAACAGTCTGGCTGGCTTAGGGAGCAGCCAGAGTGTGCACACATCTGCCTGCAATATGCCACGTAGACACTGCTCTAGTTCAGTGAATTTTTATGTGTTCTAGTTATCCCATTGAGCGGTTTTTCACTTTGGGGATGGAAACACTGGGCTTTGGGCAGGCCTGAAGGTTGGTGAGCACTCCAGTCTTGACTGTCCTTTACCTCATCCCTCTGCTAAAGGAACCTCTAACATTCCACAGAGCATCAATTTTAAGTACAAAATCAACCAAATCAGGTCACATCTGAACATGGGACATTTACAGGAGTTCAGGATGAATCCTGCCAATGGAGCTTCACCCAGGGGACTTTGGGATGTGTGGGAAGAGTGTCTGCCTGCTCCCTGTGAGGGCTGTAGGCCGCCACTTGCTCAGAACATTTAATATTTATGTGCTACTGAAGCATGGGACACTATCCAAGGAGGCTGAACGCCCCAGGATGAAACCATTACCCCTCCCTGGAAGGCAGCAGGATGGTTTGGATGTTGGCATGCCTGCACAGTCCGTGTTTAGGTGTAAGGTACTCTCTAAAGGGCTGTTTTCATTCCCCCTCCAAACAGAAACTCGGCGAAGGACTGGCGAAGCTGCGGACGGCGCGAGAGGCCCCCCCAGACTGCGTGTGCCCCCCAGGTAGGTGCCAGGTTCCAGCACAGCCCGGGGCCACCCAGCCACTGAGCTCCTCCTCTCCTGTTTCACATGCTCCTTTCCATGGAGAAAAATGCGTTAAGAAGTGTTTTTCCCTAGCTGAAGCACTCCAACATCTCCCAGCGCCTTGCTTTGGCCTGTTTACAGATCAAGGAGTTTGAGGTTTGGACAAAAGCGACGTTTGGCTATAAGAATAAAAGAGTGAAGAACTTGACTGGGTTGTGAGCCCTGGGTGTTGGGCCAAAACAATTTAGAAGTAGTAACAAAATCACTGGGGCTTAATGCAAGTGTGATAATTAAAAGCTGCAGCCTCTCTGCCTTTTCGGAGGGCAGGATTTCTTTTGCTGTAGGAAAGCTGTCACCGATTGTTTAAATTTCCTCCCAGAGTTTAATGAACTTCTAAAACTGTCAAAACTTCCTGTTCTGCTGTGGAAGTGCATGCTCCTTGGAAACAATAAACAGCTTAGATTAGTTTGTAAAGGAACCTCGTTTATAGAAATGTTCTGTGAAGTGCTTTGCTGTCACACTGAAGGGTGCGAGTGGCTTTGAGCTGGGGCACTTCAAACCTTTATTTTCTTTTTTCTTTCCACAAAAGTAGTGAAAGATGGGTGAAAGATGTGCAGTGCTTTGATGCGGGAGAATTCACAGGTGTGTTACAAGGACTTGCAAGCAGCAGAGAGTTCCATTCTAGTTTTAAAGAAAATAAACAAACAGTAAATGCTACACGGGGATGGCAGAGTAGGTAACGGGGCAGGGTCAGTTTTCCCTGCCACCCTGGATACAAATCCTACCAAAACATACAGTGTTAGTCCATACTCACAGGACAATAAAAATAATAATAATAAAAAAAAATGTTTAATCTCAGAAACATTTCACTAATGATGCTCTTAAATGTACTTGCTGCTTTTCTGGTGGAAGGCTCCCCGTGTGCCTCACTGCCTGGTAACAAAACCCACCAGCTGAGAAACAAATCCTGCTTATTTTCAGCTCTTTGCAAGGTTGGTCAAATCAGATTTCTCTCTTAATATGCACAGACCCAACAAATCCACCAACCTCAGGGGACTCTGTGGCTGTGTCTTTCTCTGGTCTGGGCAAACAGGGCACTGCTTGTGTGCTTTAGTGGTCAAGAGGCTCTTCCTTTGCTCTGCGGAAAGCAATTGGGATTGAAGAGGCTTCTTTTGTCCAGGAAAGTCCCAGTTCTGTTCCGGGTCACTGGGTTGCTGGCTGCAGAGTTTGGGAGATGGGGGAAGAGAGGGAGTGGAAGGTTTTCCCACGTGCTGCTGAAATGCTCGTTACAGTCATTGGTAATGAAACAAAGTAATTTGGGAGCTGAGGGAAGGAGAAGCGATTTCCTGGTGGGTAGGAAATGTCCCATCGGTGGCTGCTCCTGGCCACCACTGCAGGGAGCTGACGTGGGTCTGTCCTGAAGCCTTTTGGCTGTTTTTGAGGAAATCAAAGACATCTTCAGCTGTGTTTCATTCTTTTCCTCTGTCTCCTGGAAAAGGCTGAATTGCCTTCTGCTCTGTAGTTAAAGAGCTGTGTCTGGAAACATCTGAGAGCTTGTGGCCCTCACTGGCATTTGCTGCTGAGCTGCACCAGGTTGCAAACCAACAGCTAAGCTTCAAATTGCCTCTGCACTGCTAAAAAGCAGCCCCCGGTGAAAGGAAAATTTCCTTGTGGAGGGGATGGGGAGATGCTGCCAGCCCCACTCCAGCTTCCCATGGCAGCGGGTGGGTATCCTGAACGCCTGGGCGGGGGGGCTTTCCTCTGCCAACAACCCTGCTAAGCTTAAGAATTCCTCATTACGAGTGGATTTAAAGCAAGCTGGGGAGAGAGAGCCGCGGATGAGGATGCTCTCTGCACTGCCAGGCAGGCGTGCTCCCTCCCTTCCGGAGCCACGGGAGCGCCTGTCCCACAGAGCCACCCCGGGCAGCGGCAGGAGCCAGCACAGCCTCGGGGCTGGCCATGCCTGCTGGGCTTGCTTTAAACAAGCCCTGATTTTTTCCTAGAAATGAGTCAATTTGGGGTTTGCTTGGAGTTGAGGGGGTGGGGGTTGTTTTTAGGGCACTGCTTTGATACAATTGACTTGCTACACATTCAGAGCAGTTTTGGAGCAAGATGACAGCGATCCATAAATGAGGGTCAAGTTATTCTAACTACAGCGCAATCCTAAATCTCTGCTTGCAAAACAAAGACAAAAGACAAACACCCTTCCCTCTCAGAAAAACCCCCAGCCCAAAGTGACCCATTCTGTGCTTTGTGACTTCCAGAAGTCACCTCTTGGGCTCTAGGGCACAGCTGGCTTGGCTCCTAGGAGGGGACCCTCGGGGCTCTGCGCGGCCGGCAGGGGCCGGTGGCCGGCAGAGGGGGCCCGGCTGTTTCGCCAGGGCCACGGGGAGATCGCGATCGTCAAAAGAAACCATAGCACTCTTTAAAAATCATCTAGTCCAACTGCTCTGCTGTAAGCATCTCCAGTTAGATCAGGTTTCTCGGAGCCCTATCCAATCTGACCTTGGAAGTAATAACAATTTGGAAAAAAAAGATAATTATAAGAATATATTTTTAAAAGCTTAAAAAAATAACTTCTCTGTCTCTAATGCTGAGCATGCTGCAAAAAGTTGCTTCTGCAGTTGCTCTGAGCATCTGTGTACTGCTTTGAGTTGACTTGTTTTGCATTATTCATTCAACCAAGGCGATGCGGGGGAGGATGGCAACAACTTTGTGTCACTTTGAGTCCTTTGTGGTTTGGGCATTTTTGTGGCTGAGGGAAGAGGAGAGCATCCTTGGGGGGGTTGAGGCAGCTGGACTGAGTGTGGCTCAGGCTCGGGAATGCTGTGACAGGCTGGTGACCCCACTCTGGGGCCAGACACGGCCTTTGAGTCCCCTCAGCTCTTTGGGGCAGGGTGGCAGCAGTTGGGTGCTGCGGGCAGGGCCAGGACAGGCTGTCCCCATATGTTGTCTTGCAGGGAAACAGCAGCTTAATGCTTGTGTTATTGTCATTCCCTGAGCCAGGCCTGGGATACTTCACAGAGAGGCCCCTTGTCCCCTTGTGTTCAGCCTCCTTCTCTGGTGGGATCCTCACAAAGCCTTTGCTGCAGGATGAAATGCAGCAGGTGCTGGAGCACTGGCATACATGGCATTTGGGACAGCCTGCTGGTGAGCACTGCGAGGTGGGTTGAAGGCAAGACTCAGACTTCACACTGGTAAATAATTTGTTTATCACTTCTGTGGGCTCTGGCTGCCTTCTCATATATATGTTTTTTAAGGATTATTTTTTATTTTTCCCACCTTGTAATTTTAACAGTATTTTAAAAACTCAGGTGCCAAAGACTCTTGTTAAAAGTGGTATTTGCAGTGCCAAAAGTCTTCAAGCTCTGTGAGAACAGGTCCCTTGAGAGCTCAAGGTGCTGGATGCACCATGTTAGAGCCTGAGAACAAATGTTTCCTTAAATCCAGTAAAAAAAAGGCTTAAACCAGCCTCAGTCCACAGAGCATGCCTTGCCCAGCAGCTGGTCCTTGCTAAATGGTGGACTGAGGGTGTGAAGGGCTCCAGCCCTGCTGGCTGCTCTTGCACTGTGTATTTCTACCTATGCTTTGTGTTTCCATGTGCCTTTTTCTTTGACACTACCTCTGGAGCCTTAACTCCGAATTCCCTGGCCTCTGGATGATGCATATCCCTGTTTTCATCTTGAATTCCTGCTGAGATGGTGTCATATGCTTTTGAACGTATGGATATATTACAAAACAGCGTTAAATGTTGAGTGTAGTAATCTGATGTTCCAGCTAATATGTGACAAATATTTCCCAATAATGGCTTGGCAGCAGCAGGAGTGCAGTGCTGCTGCAGCGGCAGGACGGCGGATTGCTCCATTTCTCTGCAATTCAAACCATGTGTACTGGGGAAGCTGAGCATTTCAAACCCTCTCCACCTCTGCAGACTCAGCAGCTCCAGAGCCTCTCTTGCTTAGATTATTTATAGAATTAAAAAAAAAAATATATTTTTTTAATATTTACCCTAACTTTATACCCAGGGATCAGCGTTCTCCAGCTTGTCCTGGGTGGCTGGTGTGGCATTTTTTGTCATTTCCAGACTTGAAATATCTGCCTGATTTTTACTGGTGTAAATGTTGCCTTTAAGTGTCACTCGCTATCAGCCTTCTCCCTGTGTTGTCTCCCCAGGTAATTAGCACAACAGAATTTCCCTAATTGCTGGAGATCAAGGGGGAGAGGGCTCTTCTGGCTTTGTAGTCCTGACAAATGGCAGATGTTTTCCAGGAGGCCAAATGGGATGCACCCAGCTCTGCTGATTCTGGCTCTTTGTTTTGTTCTCTCCACGACAGCAGCTCTGTTAATGCATCTTCAGGATCTGGGCCTGCAGTACCACATTTCTGAGTCCTTCAGGGTAGTTCAATAGGTACTGAAAAATATCAAATATAAGCAAGTATTAATTTTTTTTTCTTAAATTAGCAGTGATCTCTGCTTTTCTGAGTTGCTTTGCTTCTACTGACCTTAAACCTCTGAGGTATTCCTTATACTCACCTCAAGATACCCTTTTCTGCTTACTGAAGCCATGAAAACTCAGTATTTTTCTGTAATTTCTATGATATAGAGTGAGACAAAGAGTTTTACGAAATATTCAAGTTTAAAAATGGTTTCTGAATCCCCCTTTGCCTCAGTTTTCTGTACCCTGCCAGTCACTTCACTTCAGCAGGGTTTGCTTTCTCCATCTGCCTTTGCCCATGGGAGGCTGGGACATTGGAATTATGGATTAGTGTAAACAGGATTTTTTTTTTTTGTATTAAACTTACAAATGCAATCAGAATTCTCTCCTGCACAGAAAAGGCTGTGCCAGGATTTTAAAAAAATGAGCCAGAAGCCAAGTGTTAAAGCATCTAAATAACAAAGAACAACTGGCTGGGAAGGACTTCTGGCAAATGGTGCCATTTAAATGCAGGCACTTTCTTTCTGTTTCACGTGTTTTCAAATCTTACTCCTTCAAAAATCCAATCTGCAGACCTTAGCAGCTTTTGGAAAAATGCTCTTTGAGCATAGAAATGACTGCTGGCTACCTTCCATCAGCTCCTTCCTGGCGACCATTCCCCAGTCCCTTTTGGATATTTGTGGAAGGCCCCAAGGACATCTGGAGCTGTGTCTGCACACCACATGTGCAGGAGCTGCCAGTTCCCTCTCCCAGGAGCTACCTGGGATGGGCACTGACCCCTTCCATCATCTCACTGGAAGGTGCTGGAAAGCAGCTGCCACAGAGTGATGGGTCCCCACCTCATCCTTGGGACCTCAAAGCTTTGGCTTCAGTATTGATGGGAACCTTCAGGTCAGGGGTTGTTTTCTTGAGTGGTTGCACTAGATGGAAATAATGGAGGAGAGGGAGTCTTGCTTGGTTTGGGATCTCCTCCCAGCCATGTGGGTGCCAGCCAGCAACAGGGAAAGGAACCCAAAGTCCTGGCAAGAGCAATGACTTTCTGGTGGTCCTGTGGGTGGCTGTGTGGCCTGAGGGGGTTCTGGACTGGTGGCAGCAGCCAGGTGTGACACGGGATCTGCTCACAATTTTGGCACTGTTCCACACCCCTGCTGAGGAGCTCATGGTGGTGGTGGTGGTGGTGGGAGCAGGAGGTGACAGCCAGGTGTGCAGCAAAGGGGAGGCTGGAGTCTGGAGTCTGGGAATTTGGGGGCTGCTCCCAAAGTGAGTTCCCACTGTGTGCTGGCTTGTGAGGGAGGGCACGTCCCCTGTTCCACACCCATCCAAACAGCAGCATCCCAGACCAGCTGCTGTGTCAGCCAGCAGTGACATTTAACGTCCTACCGAGGTGACTGTAACTGCTGGCTGTGGTCAGGGCTTTTCTGGGGCAGGAAATAGCACAGTGTCAGTGTTACTCCCAGAGCTGACGGCGCCTCTGACACAGGGGCAGAGCACGAGCTAAAAGGCAGTCTGGCCTCAAAACCACTGTCGCAGGGAAATGGGCTGGAGGCATCTTCCAGGGAGGCTGAGGCAGGATTTCTCCTGGTGGTGCTCGGTGCAGCCCCAGCATTTGAACACCAAGGCCTGGAGCAGCCCCAGCAACATTTGCCATTAGACCACTTCAGCAAAAAATAATTAAAACTGGTGACATCAATAGGAGAAGGCTTTGAAAATTTATTTTTTCTAAGTCTGCCAAAGTTATTTTGAGTGTAATGAAAACTACAAAAATAAACCTGATGACCATGTCCTCCGCAAGAGGCTCTGTGTAACTTTATCTTTGTCTCGACATATGAAGTCATTTACCCAGGCACAGATATTTTTTGCTGCCAACCCCTTCAGTGCTGCCTTTCCAGAGAGAGACTCTGGAGCAGGTTGGTTCAGTGTTCATGGACTGATTCACCTGGGAAGTTTCCAGTTGTTTTCCTCCTCTTTCTTGTTCAGATGATGGATCAATGTCATGCAAGTGAGCAGTGACTTGGCTGTGCAGAGCTGATTATTGAAAATAGTGCTGGCATGGTAGCTGCTGTACCTCCATCCCTCCTCATCCAGTCAGTAGTGCTGTCATCTCCTGCCTACCCTGGGTGTAACAGGGTGGGAATGTGTCACCCCAGCAGGCCTTAGGTTGAATTTTTCAGTCATGCAGCATTGGTAGGAGCAGGTTTTATCACAGAAATGATTTTGGGACAGTGAGCTACTACTGATGTACTCCTGAAGCAAGAGCCACCTTATTTCTGTGGTACAAGAAGCTCCAGATTGACATTTCATGACTTACATTGCACAAATAGTCTGCACAGGAGTCACCATCACCTGTGGCTGTGGCTGGGGACGTGTAGGTGACAGCAATCAGAAGCAAACTCGAGCAGAAGGGCTGTATAAAAGTTTTTAATCTGCTCTTGCTGCACTGGGTGCCAAGTCATTCACCAACAGGTACCATTATTTAACCTTCCCTCTGGCCAGCCCAGACAAAGGCTGGACAAATAGCCCTATCTGCCTGACCAGCTTCTTCCCTTGGCTTCCCACTTGGGAAATGCTAGACTATCTATAAAACTGGTGTCCCCTGATTTCCATTACCAGAAACACTTCTCTTCCCTGATGCTGTTTGTTTGCTCCTGTTTTGTTGCTCCAAGACACGTCATTTGTTTGACTTTGTAGGCTGCAGGGGCAGTAGGTAGTGCCCTTTAAAGGATCCAAATACAATTCCATCACTCCTGACACTCCAGTGAAGGCTGCAGCAGAGAAGAGCTGAGTGGTACTTAGCTGCCAGCTGGGGTCAAAACATAAGCAAACCTATCAGTAGCTTTTTTTGGTTATTTTACAGACTTCTGGGTTAGATAGTCCCTTTCAGCAATTGTTAAATAGAGTTTTCTTGAAGGAAAGTGTTGTGAGCTCCAGCCCCTGAACAGTGCTGATTTCACATTGCAAATTTGCTCATGCTTTGACCACCACATCGTCACGGGAGGGAGGAAGGTGAACTGGAGAGTGACACCCGTAGCTGGCTGTAGCTGAGTCCTAACAGGATTTTAAGCAAGTAATTATGTTGCAAGAGTTGTTCACAGAGAAGCGTGGCTTGCCTGGATTACAGAGGCCGGGGTGTGAATCCAAATACCAGCCACAAGTGTGGATCACTTACTCTTCCACTGCCACCCAAACCAGCACAAGCCAAGCACTGATCATACCAGCTGTGATCATACTTGAGACTTCAGGTGGTATTTCAGACAGAAAACAGAGAGAGATCAGGAAACTTTTGTTTGTTATTGTCTGTTACCTTTATTGCAGTAGCTGTCTGTCTAGATCAGCAGCAAAATTACTTATTAAGTCTGGTACACAGAGCACCTGGACCTTGCTCCAGGGGAGGGTGCTGTGACACCAGCAGGTTTGTCCCCACATGTGCTAAGGGAGAGGCAGTTCTGACACTGTGTGATGGGATTCTCCTGCACCTCGTTTTTCAGGAAGCCAAGCTGGCTGCAGAAAATCACTGAATAACTGTTTTAAAAGCACCCAGAGTGAAGAATTTGGCCACAAATTGTTTGTCCATCCATGGTTGTGAGGAGTCTGGAAACAGCATTGCTGCACTGGTGTCCCTGGGTCCCTTGGCCTAGGGGTGTGGGTGGGGTGGCAGGGATGCACGTGGTGGCTGTACCTGGCTGGAGTTGGTGCTGGATGTGCAGGAACATGGAATGAACTCAAGGTACACCAGTGTGAGTGACAGGTCCTTTTGGTGATGCACTGCAAGGAGAAGCAGCTTGAGGAGACAGACCCAGTTGCTTTTTTGCATTGCACCTGTCCTGCCATGACAAACTAGACTGTAAAAAGGCTGGATTTCTTTCTGCTTTTCTAAATCAGACCTAGGAGGCAACAATTCTCATCACTTCCCAGCATGAGCCCAGGGTAATCCCAGCCAGCACCCAGCCTGGAGGGAGCAATGGTCTCTGCAGGCTGTGCCTTCCCACCCAGCACAGGCTGGCGAGTACGAGCACTTGGGTTAATGCAGCTTTACAGGACACACTCATGTGGTTAATGACCTAATTAAGCCTCCACCTGTTCTTTGTTGTCACCACCAGCCTGTTTTATCATGTGGCAGAAGAGGTACTGGTGCCAGGCTGCCCCCAAACTCGTGGCTTTGGCAGCCTGTGCAGCACAATGTGCTTCTTGGGTTTCATCCCTGCGGCAGATGGAGCGAGCTCCTGGCCTCGTGTAGGAGTGAGGCACAGAGCTGCTGGAAATGCAGGAATGACAGATCCCCAGTGTCCCCCTGCCCCCCTGCATGTGCTTGCTTTTTAAAATGTGACCATGTGGGGCAAGAAGGAGAAAAAGCTGCATGTGCTGGAGGAATTGAGTGTAGCCAGAGGACTGAGAGGAGAGGGCTATGGAGAGCCCATCACTGCCTTGAATGCTGATTTGGTGGCAGGAATTCACTTTTTTCCCTACAAATCTGATCTGGGGATGTGTTTGTGAAAGACCTCCCATTTATCTCATACTCCATACAGAATCTTGGTTGGGGTAGGGGTGTGGGGCTGTGTTGGTTGCAGTTGAAGCTATTGTTCATGTTCCTGGCTCACTTTTAAATTGGGTCCATTTATGTAATTACATATTGAAGGCATTGAAAGAACTTGGCTTCTGCTGAATGGGGGCTGCCCTTGATGGTTTGTTTTTCACAATGGTTGCAATCATGGCAAGACATGAAGGCCAAGAACAGCCAATCTTTACCTGAGTCTGGCTGTGTGACACAAATTACTTTTTAACCCCCTTGAGCAACCCTATGGCAAAAGCCACTGACTTTGGGACTTTGTTCATCTCAAGGTTCCCTTCAGTGCAAGTTTGCTGGGACCATTTATGTCAAGACAACTCCAGTGAGGGACTTGGCTCCAGCCCATGTGTGATATTTCCTGTACATTGCAAGAAATCCCACGTTTCTCCCTTTGTTTCTGGCTCTCAGTGGCACAACTGTGGATGTTGGCTGTACAAGCATCAGAGAGAGGCCATGTACCATTGGATGGACCTGTTAAATTCTGTGCACCACATAAAAATGTTACTCCTCATGTCCCAGGCTCTTGGGTGGCTTCCCAGCAAGGGTGACATGGTGGAGAGAGAAGTATTCACAAAAAAAAATTAAATAGGTTTGATGATGTTCTCAACCATTTGTGTGTTTGTTGTCAGACTTCTAAAAAAATACTGGTAGAGATGAGATCTGTCAGTGCAGTACATCTGGAAATGTTTCTTTCTGGCTCAAGTTTGTCTGGGTTTTCTCCCCATTTTGTGCTGCCTCTGGGCTGTCCCCATTTGTGCTGTTCCAGCCCACTTGGTGCAGGAGGATCGAGCAGGTTTGTGCTGCTTCACTGCTCAGAAACATTGAAGAACTTGGAGGAGATGTTGAACAGATTTTTCTTTTGCTTTTTTTTTCTTTTCCCCCAGCAGATCTGTCTGGAGGATGAGAACAGTTGGTATTGATATGATCTGCTTCATATTTTGAGAAGTCTTGGCAGTAACTACTACCAAATAATGATGCTTCTGGGGCCCTATTGTGCAAACATTTAAATATGTTCCACCGTGTTGCGCAGAAGCCCCGTCAGGAGACTAACACACATCCCAGAGGGACACGAGGGCATGGCTGATGGCAAAGATGGGCCTTGATAGGGAATTGGGAATGTATGTTCCCATTTCTTAAAAGAAATCCTGGCTTTTTGGCTACTGGCAGCTGCTGGTGGCTTGTCTGAAGGCTGCTGGTTGTTTACTGGAGGTGGATTAGATGGGAAGCACGCTGTTGGTGTGGGCAATGCTGCTCATCTGTGCCACGGGTGCAGGGACTCCTTGTGCTCATTTGATTCTTTCAGTTTTTCTCCTAAACTTTACATCCTAAACCACAGCTTGTCCACCTCATTACTGGGGTGATCACTGTTTGTAGGTCTGCCCCATCCCTCATCCTAGGCAAGGCGTGTTGGGGGAAGGCAGTGATGCCCTGAACCTGGCCAGAAGTTGCACATGCTTTTCTTTTCTGCTGCATTTTTTCTGGTTTGTTTTTTTTTTTTGTTTAATTTTTGAACCTATCAATTTTGTAGATCAGCACTGTATAAAAGTGGGGTTTTTTTAATTCCAAAGATGGAATTATCCCCCAAGAAGTTCTGTTCAACTCCACTTGGGAGCTTATGCAGACCAGTTGACTTTAAGAATAAAAGCAGTGTATTCGAGCTCCTCGAGGGTTGCTTTAATGTCAATTAAGCCAGACTTCAAGGAGCTCTGCTTCATTTTCAGAGTGACAAGGTTCCCAGCCTTTAAACCATTTCTTCACACAGCCATGAGGTCAGAGTGCATCGGTGCCACTGGGCTGTGCTGGGGATGCTCAGACACTCCAGCTCTGCTCTGTGAGGAGCAGCAGCAGCACAGCCACCCCCCTGCTCTGCTTCCCTTTGGTTGTGGTGGCACAAAGACACATTCAGGCCCTTTGATAAAAGCCAGGCTTGGCTGCTTTTACAAACACAAACAAAACAAAACAGAAAAACAGCAGAGGAGAGGGGGCTGGGTTTTGTTAAAGTGGGGACTTGGGATTAAGCAAGAAAAGAAAACCCAAAACTCCCCTTGTTTCTGAATCAACAAGGGAGTCTGAAGTTGCACCCTTCTCCATCTCTCCCACCCTGTCAGGTCAGTGGACATTTCCAGACCCCTCCCTGGGAACATTTCTTCCTCTTCAGCCCTATGGTGGTGTTTATAAGGAGTTTTATAGAAATACATCTCTCTCCCTCCCCCACCCCCATATATATATATATATGTATATGTATCTCATCCCATACAGAATCCCATAAATATTTATATTTAATGCTTGTTAAGTGGCAAAGCAAAATGCAGTGAAAACCAGCAAGTGCCAAACACATTCCCTCTCCTTGGTAACTAAATTCCCACCTTCTCTTACTGGGGCTTTTTCTGGGCTTTGCTGATTGCAGGTTTTAGCACCTCTTTTCTCCAGACGGCCCTGACTGCCAGCTCAGTGCTGAGAGCTCATCCCCAGGGGATTCCACTGGTGGGAATGGGTGAAATTAGGTGGCTTCATCCTGGTTTGGTTTAAAATGGTAATTATTGCTTGGACCCAACCATTTGTTGAACTGTTTTGCTTTAAAATTTATTTAATACCTCATTTTGGAAGTTTTTCTTGCTGCAGTTGGGGGTTCCTTACAGCTGTTCCACTGCTGTGTGTCTATATTCCATTACTACCCTGAATTCCAGCCCCTCTCCAGAGTGCATTCACTGCTGGCAGGAATTCCCCTGGGCAGAGCCACCCTAATGAACTGGTGATGTCAAATCTTGCACTGATGCCCTGAGGAGATTGGCCTTTGCCACCAAATGCTGAATGTCTCCTTTTTCCTGGGTATAAAACTGTGCAGTGAAGGCAGAGGGAACACACACATTGAAGTTGTGTCACTTAAGATGTGACAGCTCATCTGTGAGGGTGGTGAGGCCCTGGCACAGGGTGCCCAGAGAAGCTGTGGCTGCCCCATCCTTGGGAGGTTGGATAGAGCTTGGAGCAACTTGGGCTAGTGGAAGGTGTCCCTGCCCATGGCAGGGGGTTGAAGCAAGATGAGTTTGAGGCTCCCTTCCAACCCAAGCTGTTCTGTGATTCTACAGAAACTCTTCTTTGCTGGGTTCCCTCGGGGAGGCTGTTCATGGCACTGCAGCTCCGAGAGGCTGAAACCGTAACAATGGACCTGTAGTGGCAGGTTCTACCCTCAGTCACATCCCCTCTGGCCCCAGGAATGACCCAAAAACTGGCCTCTGCCTCGCTGCTGAGGAGCCAGGAAGGATGTCAGGAACATCTCTCCCTGTTCTGAATATCTTAGGGAGGGGAACAGAAAAGGCAGTAGGGCTGTTCCCCTCTTTTTGCCGAGGGGAGCACTGCTTGGTCAGTCTCTCTGTCCATACAGACACAGCCTGGGAAGAATCAGAGCTGCCAGGAGCCTTTGCAGGTAACAGGGCACAGCTGCTGCTCCTGCTGCACCTCTCAGCACAGCTGTGTCTGGGGGGCTCCTCCCCTCCCATCCAGCCTGGGTCAGGGGCAGGTCTGAGGTGGTTCACTGAGCCTTGTGGGTGCCTTGGCATCCAGGCTGGGGGATGCAGCCCTGTGCTCTCCGTGGCTGAGGTGAGTCTTGTGCCCTTCACTCTTTCTCAGTTCTCTGCAAGGTGCAGCAGAGAGACAGTCTGGAAGGATGTTTATTCTGGTGTGAGCTGGGGTGGCTGGTCAGCCTGGCAGTGAGAGTTGTGTGCAGGTGACTTGAAAATATCAGAATCCCCTTGCCTTTTGAGCTGCAGGGCAGGGGTTAAGGTGTACTGAAGTGAAGCAGACAAGCAGAGGTGTGTGTACATTTATGCATGTGTGTGTGTGGGAGAGCTTGTGTCAGGTCTGTCTGGGAGTGGCTGCTGAGGCAGCCTGGGTGCCCTCTTGAGAAGACCTCTATGATTTTGTTGTTGGAGATGTGGGGCTGTAGCAGAACTCTCTGTGCAGTCTTTGTTGCAGGAGGTGCAGGGGGCTTTTGCTCTGACCAGGGGCACAAGTGTGTAATTTTGAAGTTGGTTTTAACTCATCTGCCCTGGAACTGGATGTCTGCTTGACTGTGCTGTCACTGCTGAACGTGGGAAATGAGCACCTTAAGGAGAAATCCTGTGCAGAAGGGTGAAGTGGCCCAGCTTCAAGCTGTTAAACCACAGGATGCTTTGAGGGGTCCTCACCTTTCTGGCTGTTATTCTTAGTGCTTTTCTTGCATAAAGTACTGCTTTTACACACAGCCTGTGCAGCTATCCCAGTGCAATTGAGGCGTGGTGGGCAGCAGGGGCTGAGCCTGGTTGCTGGCCCTGGTGAGAAAAATGGGGCTGTGTGAGACTGGCAGGTGACATACTGGGATATAATCCCAGAAAGGTGACTCCTAGAGATGAAAAGATTCATCAGGCAGTGGGGGCAAGGTTAGTAATGACACTAATTGGCTGCTGTCTGTAGGAGTCCTTCCAGCTCAGTTCTGAGACTGCACTATTGTCTTTAGTGCTTTTTTCCCCTGTGGTGTTTGTTTGTTTTTTTATTTCTGTGGAATGCCTCTGTTGGAGGAGGGTGGAGGCAGACCTTTATGGATGAAGGAAACATTTTCTTGGGTAGGTGTTACAGAAAGCAAAATGAGAGGAACCCCAAGATTCCTCCAAGCAAGCCCTGATTTGAAGAGGCATCTCGCCCTGTTCTGGGCAGTGACTGCTGATGGTTCTGCTGCTCAGCCATGCTGAGAAGCATGAGCTGGTGGCTCTTGGTGGAGCTGGGGATGCTGAGGTCGCTGCTGATGGGCCCCAGCTTTCATGGGGTTGGTGCCAAATTCTGCTTTTAGATCTCAGTGCTTGGTAGAATTTAGCAATGGCCTGGCTTAATGTGAAATGGGGCCCTGGGTTGGAGCCATTCATCTCCTGCTTGGGGCTGTGCCCTTGCCAAGGAGCCACCAACAGCCTGAGGAGAGGGGGCAGCTGAGATACAGCCTTCAGCTGGGGGTGGAGAAGAACCCCTCTCATCAGGGCCACTGACTGAGGCTGTTTTCTCTCTTAGGACATCCCTGACAGCACCTGGGATGCTGAATAATAATGCCTGTTACAGGCAATTTGTCCTTATCTGATAGCCTGAAGTGCGAAAGCTGGAAGGAGGAAGATGAAGGGACAGAGGCTTAGCCCAGGACCAGAGGGTTTGATTTCCCTCTCCCAACTGCCAACATTTTGATGGGGAGCCAGGAATGCTGTGGGCTGTGAAATGTTTTTGTTTCACTTCATGGGGTTTGTGCAGCCAAGTCCTAATCGAGGCTGTCATTTCCAGAGAGGGGAAATGAGAGGTCTGTGTTTGAAACACCTCTGTGGGACTGTAGTAGGGGAAGGGTCCTGCCTGGCAGTTTTAAGAGCTAAACTTTACTTGATGTTTGAGGAGGTTGTTGTTGTTTTTTGGTTTGGCTTTGTTTTCCTTCTTAAGAAGTATTTTTTTAAGCAACACTGAATTGCTGTTTAGAGCCTAAGTGGTATAAAATGGGACTGAACTGAAGCTTTCCAGTTCCAAGCATCACACACAGCTCTGATCAGCTGGAGAGCTGCAGCCACAACTTGCTCCTTTCAGCTCAGACAGGTAAAAATACATCAGTGATCAACATGATCCCCTGTCTGCATCTTTCTTAGGGACCCGCCTAGAATATCAACATCACTAATGTGTTATCATTTAAGTCTCTAATTTCTGCTCACATGCAACTCTTTGGCTCTCATCTGTGAACAATTCATCTGAAATTCGGAATAGCAAACTGACTTTATTTGTTTGCAGATATTCTTGGAGGAGCCCTCCTCGGTTTACTTGTCTTCTTACCAGTTTATGTATCTTGACATGTCATTTCCTTCGTGGCCTTCCCCCCCTCCCAAAATGATTTGCATATGAATAATTAAAAACAAAAGGAGGCAAATCCTCATCATAAATGTCTTTCACATTGGGTTAGACACGATTTTTGGGGAAAGATGCCTGCTGTAACCTGTAATTGAAACATCACAAAAGACATACCTGTGCATGAAAGGGGATCTGCTCCTGCCTTGCTTCCATCTCATCCTCTCTTGCTCAATGCTCTGCTGCCCTTCCTTGAATCCTCTCTCAAAGGAGCCATCATGATTAAATTAGACAGGAATACATATTTTTGCAGCAGCTTACTTGAGGCCATTAATTTAGTCATCAAGCCCATCCTCCTCCCACAGCCTTCAGTGCAGCCCCTGCTTGCTGAGCCCTTACCCTGCACTGCTTCATGAATCCCTGCTCTCTCTGCTGTGTGCAACAAGACAGTTGCAATTTTAAGGTAGCTCTTAAAGGGAATGTAACTTAAAGTCCTTGGGTTGCAGTCAGTCCCTTATAATAATACTGACCAACAATAACTTCTAGTTATTGTTGGTCAGTATTATTTTGGTTAATGCTAACAGATTTCTTTTCTCCTTGTTATGATTGAAAGGTTTTTATTAGGACATGGAGATTTTTATTAGGCTCACGTATGCATTGATTTGCCCAATGTTCCAAACAGATCATCCAGAAGATGATCATATTTCCTGCAGGTGGTTTAACTGTAGATTCTGTAGTGTTGTGGTACCACTCCTGAAATAGATTGACCTTTCAGTTTCAGTTCTGCTCAATTCTGCCAAAATTATTTCCTCCTTACTCTGGTTCACATTATTGAATTGCAAAGCCATTAGTTCTAGTTCTTGGTAAGGATGTTGCTGTCCAAATCTGGCCCTCACTAAGGCTGAGTGAAACTCGTGATTATTTACTCAGCCTGAGGCAAAGTACTGGGAAAATGAGATACAGGATTGGGTTGAACAAGTCCCATCAGTAAGAAATTAGTGTATTTTAAAAATTATTTTGATTTTATTTGAACTGCAGCAATGTGTGCTCGAGAGCTTGGGATGTGGTGCGCACAGAGACAAAGACAAGGCAGTCTGTGAATCCTCTTTAAGGATCTGCAGTGGTGCTGGCTGTCACTGGTTGTCCTTTTGGGGGGCTGGAGGGCATCTGCTGTGTCCCTGACCAGTGTGGGGACAGCAATGATTTGCTTTTCAAGAGGAAATAAAAATTGAATTTGGTAGAAATTGAGGTATGTGAAACAGATGTTTCTTTCAGGTTTTCCCCCAGAGTTACTGGATAAAAATTCTACTTGAAAATGTAGAAGTAGAAAATCTAAAAGTTTTTCAAACATCGACATAAGGAAACTTTTCTTGAGCTTGAGTTCATCCCTCCCCTACTCTTGCTTCATACAGACACAGCCAAAATGAGCCAGTGGTCCTGCAGGAACCCAGCCTGCTGGGCTGCTCTGGGCTCTTCTGGCCTTGCAGGTCACTGAGTGCCATCACTGGAGCAGAGGTGCTGCTGCTGCTGTGATCTACCTTTGCACCTCCTCTGGAGCTCATAGAAGAGCCTGTGGCAGCCATGAGCCTGTTGGGATCTAAGATGTCCCTGTGACTGATTGATTTATTTAAAAAAACCCAAATGTACTATGCACAAAACAGCCCTCTGCCCCAGTCCCACCCTTGAGCATTCACTTTCTTTGGCTCTGAATGCATTATCCTGATGCTGTCAGCATCCTGCTGCAGGGCTGCAGTGCAGAGCTGCAAAATGAGGGTGGGAAGCTGCTGCACTGAACAGCTGAACTTCTTTTTGTGTGGCAATAGCTCTGATCTAAATTTGCTCCTGAGAGTTCAAGAAACACAGTCCCTGTGATCCAAGTGTGAGTGACACAGAACACTTCTCCAGCTGATGTCAGACCCTCACTCACCAGACTTCCTGCAGGTATTCACCTCCTGAGTCCAAATTTCTCACCCAGCGAAGCCAAAGGTGATGGTGGCAGGTTGGGTGGCATTGTGTGTCGTGCTGGGGGATATCAGCAGCTACTTCTGCTCGAGGTAGAAGAAGAACTCTGGGGTGGGAAGGCAGCAAAGTGGCTAAAAGAGTTTAAAAACTGGCTAGATCCTGGTAATAGTTGTAACAGTACGTGAAATATTGGCTCACGCTGAACGAGGAGATAGTCTTGGCATAATTCAGCAAAAAAAGACTCTTAAAAATGTGTGGCTTTTCTTTAGATTTACTCTTAATACCCTAAATAATCTCCAGCTTTGACATTTTAATTGTACAGCACAGATGTGAAAACTTTCCACCAGGTCCTGGCAGAAATCCCAGCAAACTTCTTCAACCAGAAAAGTTAAAAAGGGGGAAAAAATTGTTTCTTGCACTTGTAAACCCTATTGTTTCAGAATTTATGAGGTAATATTGACCTCTCTAGGCTTTATAAAATCAGGATAAAAATATTGCAAGTGATGGTGTGAAGGAGATGTGATGGAGGCACTTTGTGAGCATGAAGTAGTGTATTTGGTGCTGAGGAGCCTAGGAAGCTTTTGACATTTGTTTGGTTTTTGTAAGATCAGAGGGAGGCAGAGATCCAGTCGTTGGTGCTCAATACTGGCCTAGATGTTATGGGTTTAGCACTGCTGCTTTGAATTTTATTCAGTGGTACTTTCTTGCAGGGGACAGACTTTTCCCATCTGTTTAGCAAGTAATCCTGGACCTGATTCCTTTTGTATTCACTCTGCTGCCAGGAAAGATAGGAAATATGCATAAAATCTACAGAATATGCATAAAATCAATTATGTAGGGTTTGTGGATTCTTTTGAGTCTGTCTGCTGTAATGAACAAGCTCTTTGGGAGAGGGGCCAGTAAGCCCCAGAGCTCTCCTTCTTCTGTCTGGAGCACGTCTGGGGAGGTGGAGGGAGCTCCTGCAGCTACTTCTTCCCTCAAAGCAGTGTCCTGACCCTGTGTGGCCTTCCCTTGCCAGAGGCCTCTGCTTTGGGAGATGAAAATGGAGTTTTAATGCAATTCATGGATCGGTTTTGCCAGTTTCTGTGCTGGATCCTTTTGGCATTGAGGACTTGGAGGCAGTGGCTGCTGTGCCTGGTGGGATGGAGGGCCAGGGGTTCACATCCAAGGTGCCACCAAGCAGAGGCTGATCTGTGACACCTTTGGGCTCAGTGGTCAGTCACTTGGTGGGCAGGGCTGTGGAGGAGGTGGCTCTGTCACCCAGCATCCATAACCTGCATCTCCCAGCCTTCCTCTGCTCTGGTGGGTCAGGCCCAGCCCTGTCCCTTTGCAGCTCCTGCAGCCAGCCCTGGGTGCTGGGCTAAGAGCAGCCCCTGCTCCAGAGCCTGCCTCCATCCCCAAAGTGCTCATCAATACCAGCTCAGCTGTGATTACAGGAGTGTGGGGATGGCCTTCCCTGTCTCTTGAGGGGGAGCTTGTGCTGGGCTGAGTCAATCAAGGCTTTGCCTGGAGCGTGAGGCCTTTTAAGTGCTGGGTCAAATCAGTTCAGCAGCTCCTGGGGGAGTCGTAGGCGTCCACAGGCTGAGCCTTTGTTGCCCAAGTATCTCCCCTGTCCCAGTGGAAACCATTACACAAAGACAGAGAACATGGAACCCTTGCAACTGGGCTCAAAGAGGGTCCAGGCCTCACCCAGACATCTTCCCCTTATCACACAGAGCTTGAACTGATGAATTAATTGAGTCTGCACAAGAGGGAAGGGTGAGCACAGAGGGGCTGTAAATTAAATTCCCATGTGGGAATGTGAATGCTGGAATAAGCTGGCAGGGAGGATTGGTGCACACATGGCCACTGCTGTAGGTGAGGGGGTCTGGAGCTTGTGAGGACTCATTTTCTGAAGCAAAGAAACATTGCTGGGAGTTCAGTGCTGCTGCAGCAGGGAGAGGGAACAGGGGTGAGTTTGAGTTGTCAGATCTCCAGTGGCATGGCCAGCCCACTCATGATGGCTCTCCACTGCCATTCTGGCCCACTGGAGCTCATCATATCCCTTGGGCCAGCAGCACTGTTTATGAAGGCAGAAGTACCAGCAGTGTCCTTTTGCTTGTCTGTCTCTGCTCCATACCATGTGGTTTGCCTTTGATGCCAGAAAAGTATTTTTCTAAAATTTGGTGGGTTTTTTGTGGCTGCTGGGCTCTTCCACAAAGGTCCAACATCTGAAATTACAGCAAGGCTTCTCTGGAGCTTTGCTGATGTCTCCGAATTTCATTAGCTTGGAACTGCTGTTAGTGCACTAATTGTATTTCCCCCCACCCTTTATTTTTTTTTCTTTTTGCCTGCAGGAAAACGTATGGTTTTTACAAACACTGTTTGTTATTTAGCTCTGGCTTCACAGAATGCCTGTGAAGATTGGTCTCCATGAGAATCAATTGCAGATAATTTTCATTGCAAACAAGACCCTGCAGTACATACATGTGCAGCTGGGTTGGCTTCTCCTTGGAGCATATGTCATGGTTTCTAGATGGAAAGGAAAGTCTGAGATGAAATAGATCATGACATGACATTTTGAAAGTTTATGAAACAATAAAACACAATAATCATGGTTAAAATTTGATAAATGTGTGGTGGTGTTTTTCTAGCACAGAATACAGTTCTGCAATAAACTCTAATTAATACAGTCTGTGGTAAACAGATTAATTCCTGTTAAAATCAAACTTTCCGTGCCCTGAACTTAGACAAGCGTGCATTTTAGCAGCCAGTGTCTAAACTGGGGAGTAAAAATATTTCTGATCTTTTTATTTATTTATTTATTTTTAATTGTTGCTTTATTCATTGTATGCCTTGAGAAAGGCCAAAAAAAAAGCAGCTCTGGGAAACTGCCTGGGTGACATCAGGCCCTGTCTGTGTGTGCACAAACCCATCCCCTTGCTGTGAAACACTTACAACTTCATGTCTGCCTGTGTTGGATGGTGTGGGTTTATTTTCTCAGGGAAGGGATGATTTCTTTGCCATTTTAGATGCATTTTCCCCAGAGGGTAGAATTTCCCTTTTTCCCTGGGCTGAAGTGAGCAGCTGTGGGAAGGGGCACCAATGTCCTCAGAAAGCATCCCCTTGAGTGGGGATGTGCTGGGACACTTTGAGCTGAGTTTAACGTTGACTTCAGCTGCGAAGATGAACGCTTGTTTTAGTTAGAATTAATTAACTTGGTGAGTCATCCTCTGGTAAATCAGGATTTGGGACTCTGAGATGCTCTGGGTGTCAGTGTGTGGTGGTTCCTGCATCAGGGAATCTGTGTTTTGGGAGCAGGAGAGCGTTTGCCTTCCCAGGTCTAAATTTCCAAGGCTACTTTTGAATCAATATAATGATTCCTGGGTGACTAAATCTAAAATTGTTGTTGTATCAAGCTTTTAATTTCTTGAAAAGTAGAAGATGGCACGAGTTTTTCTGTTTTAATAAAACAAACTTCATCCTTAGTGCAGAGGATCTGCATTGAAAATGTGCCTTTTCACCTCTATCCTGCTGTGGTTTTCGTAATGTGTTTCTGAAATAGACCTGGCTGCCAAGGAAAACATCAACTATTACACTTGCTGGGAGGAGAGGATTAAATTCTGCTTCCTGATGGTTGGATTTCACACAGGTAGTTTAGGCCTAATAAAATTCCATTCTGGTTTTTACAAAAAGGAGATTTTTGTATTGGCACTGAGTTGTGGCTTGGGGAGTGTGTACTTTGGCTCTGATCATGTGGGCTCTGTTTCACTGAAGCAGGGATGTTCTACACCACCAGCACAAGAAACCTCTCAGAGCCTCTTGTGCAGCTCCTGCTCTGGTCTCCAGAGAGGATGTTCTGCTGAGAAATTCATCAGCAGGGTTGGTATTTAAAATAAAATTTTTAAAAATTACTGAGGCCCATGAAAACTTGACAGAATTAGGGCATCTTTAAGTTTTATTCTTCTACAGTTTTATTTTGATTATTGAAAACAGCAACAGCAAACTCTGGTGCATCTTCCATGTGGCAGCAGTGCCTGGAGTGTGACTCTTGGACAAAGCCAGACCAGACAGTAGGGCTGGGCACGATGGGGCCTTTCCCCCACTTCAGCAAGTTCAGTGGAGTTGAATAAAGCCCTAAAGCCCTGGCTGCTGGGCTGTGGCTGCTCACTCCCAGCCAGGAGCCCCAGGGGCAGCCTGCCATGGAGAGCCAAAGGCAGGGCTCCTGCTGGGAGCAGGGATTGGAAATAACGATTTAAATGAACCTTCCTGTGAAGTTCAGCTTACTGAGCTGGCTCTGGGCTCTCTCTGCTCCACAGGCTTAATTATTAAGTTGTCCCAAGAGCATGGGATTTGCTGCAGAGGCATTCCAGGTAGCTGTGGGGTTGAAGGGGAGGGTGTGAATCTTTACTTGCAAAACCATCTTTGTTTGTTAATGTAGGATATGTGACTCAAAACCTGATAACGTGCCACTAAAGGTTTTGTAAGTGAATATATCAGTGACTTGTTTACTGAACTAATTGAGTTTATCATGCCAACAGTGTTTATGGCTGTCCCTGGGATCTTTCTGGCAGACATATTAATGTGTTTTCACATACCTAAAATTTGTAAAACCAATTGTTTATTGTGCACTTGAACATAAACAATTGTGCCAGACTGAGTTTTCACACTGATGTTTGTAGACACCAGGAGCATTTCTGCTGTAAATACCTCCTCTGTTTCAGTGCTTTTCAGCCTGATTTCTCTGCCTTTAAAATGCAGTTACTTCCTCTCACAACTCTTTTCATAGAATTGCCTTTGAATGGGGTGTGTATGATGTGTAATGCACATGTGTAAGCATATATGTGTGCGTATTCATATTAAAAAATAAGAAATATGTTCTTTTCCCTCTCAAGAGGGTGCTGCTTGAGTCAGGCTATTTCAGAAATGGGAGAGAATCCACACCTGGGAAGGTGCATAAGAAGTGTGTTTCAATAGTGAGATAAACTCAGCAAGTAGGTCCTGAGATAAACTCAGCAAGGAGGTCCTGCTTCTATAGTGCCCTCTTTTCTCTTTTATGCAATACCCTGGAAATGCAGTGGGTAGGCACCCAGGTGTACTGTGTCTTACTATGAAATAGTCCCAAATATTTCAGACTGGACTGTTTTAGGAACTGGTATATATTGGTATTTGTAACTGGAGGGGAAGAGTATGGTCTCAGTATGGTCTTAAGTGTCTGCATAATCAAGTCCCAAGCCCTGGGTGAGCTGTGTGCACACTGGGCTTTGGGAGGGCACTGCAAGGTCTGTGGGCAGGAGGAGTTTGCTGAGTTAGGATCTCTGGGCATGTGGCAGTCTCCTGAAGCACTGAGGCTGAAGGAAAAAGCAGTCACCTGGCCTGTTATGGGGACTGCAGAACTGAGCCAAGATGTGTAAGCCTCTGACTGTTTATGAGCAGTTATCCCCAGGAAGCAAAAGGTAGTGAGAAATCCAGTGACTGAATAATTCCTCTGCTTAGGATGGTGTCCAGTTTTCTCTTTCCTCTGAGCACCAGAAGGCCCTCAACTAGTTCTGACCTGAGTTATATGAGTGCTTTAATTAATGTGTGTGTCTGTTGCTTAGCCATGAGGAAAATCAGGTTGAAAAAGGTTTGGGGTTGTTTGGAAAGCTCTGAATGGCCTGAATAGTTTCAGCCTGAAAACATCCCTGTTCACATTATCACAGCTATTCCCCAGCCCCCTGCTCCTTTTCCTTAGGAAGTGCAGAACTAGAGGGGGACTTTTGAAATTAAATGGGTGACCATGCAAGTGCTTTACCTATTGGGACTAATGACAGCCCTGAATTTCTTGGTGGAAGGGATGATGATGATGTGGGGTTTTACCCCAAGGTCAGAGGAGCATCTCTGTGTCCCTGCAGACGTGTGAGCAGCACGGTGCTGCTGGGGACGCCAGGGTGGGACTGGAAAGCGGCTCAGCCCAGCAGAACTCCTGCCAGGAGGTTGACACCTCGCTCCCGAGCCCCTTTAGGAGCTTTCACACCTTCGGCTGCAAAGCAGGTGGAGATGTTTTAAATGCACGAAAGCGCCTTTGATCACCGGGAGCGTTCCGCTGTTGTGAATGTTCCTCTTGTCCTGCAGTGGTCGGTTACTGCAAATTTGGAAAGCAAGAGACTTATCTGGACTTCAAAACCCTCCTTCTCCTCCTCCCTGGGTGGATTGGAAAAGGAGCTGGGCAAGTCTCACCATCACCTTGAACTTGCCCGCCTGAACTGAAATGTTCCGAGTGTGAAGTGATGGCTCTGCTTGGGGGACTTTGCCCTGATTGTACTGATGGCACCAGCACAATTCTCCAACCAGAGTCCTTTTTCTCCCTATATTTCTGTAATTAAAAGATGAATAGCACAATTATTTTATGCATGAACAGGGATTACTCCTTTTGAATAATTTTTACTGAAGAGCAGATTGTTTAAGTAACTGTTTATGGTGATTAGTTGTGAGTTTTCAGACTGAATCAATAACAGATGTTACTTTAGAATGACCTTTATGAAATGTGGATGTGTTTTCATGCTAAGTTGACTCTTCAAGGTACCCTTGAAGTAAATCAGATGTCTTAAAAACCCCTAACCTGTGCTGTGCCAGAATGCCATGCACTTAGGAAATAAATGACAGACAGCTCTGCCGGCCAGAGCACCTTGGAATCTGCATAAGTGATTTTATGCTCTTGCAACCAGCAAACATCAGGATGTGGTTTTCTTACAGGTTTCCATGCTAACTGAGTTATGCATGGGAAAACCAACATGATAAAAAATCAACTTTGTTTTTTTTAAAACCTCTGGCCAGGTTTGGTTTTTGGTATTTTTTTTTTTTTAATGCAGTTATCTCTGTTTAAAAAGCTATAAATTTAGAAAATAGGAAGTTTTTAGTTCTAATATGTGTAGCTGGCTGCTCATTAACAGGTTTATAGCTTTTTTAGCAGTGCAATTAGCAGGCATCCGTGTGAATGGAAAGATCAGATCTTTATATAGATAAACATCTAAAAATCTGTTCTTAGTCAAAAGTATTTGACTTTGATTTGCGTGGTTATTCTTCAAGTTTTTTTTGATGGCCTTGACAAGTGATGCTGATTTGGCTGCTCTTAAACCCGGTATCATCATCATCTGCACCAGAAATGTGATGCTTGATTTGGGTTATCCTGCCTTGCAAATACATGTTTGAACGTGGATAATCAGTGAATATGCATCTCGAAATTCTCCCACTCAGTGTGGGAATACCTCGTGCCTTGGGGACTGGGATAAGACAAAGCACTTTGGGAGTCTTGGTTTTGCTTGCAAGCAGCAGATACCACACTGAGGTCTTCATTTAGGAGTGAGACCCCTCGGTATGCTGCACTCAGCAGCTACCTGAGTTTCTGGCAGGCTGCAGTGACTTTTAGCTGTGTCCCACCTCCATCCTCCCCCCCCCCCCCGGAGTTCTGTCTCAAACCAGTGACAAAATTACATTTTCAAATCAATAGTGATTTTTCTGTATCAGTTATTAGGCTTTGTTTTGACTTAATTGCAAGATTTACTTCCAGTTTCAGGTAACTATTAATATTTTCTTTTGAGTAATATAAGAATTTTGGTTGTATCTTTGTTTATGGCGCTTTTTTTTTTTTCCTCCTGTCTCTAATGTTGTTGAACAAAAAACCATTCATAGTGTTTAGCAGGGGAAGTGGTTTCCTGACCAGTATCTTTTTCTTGGTAGGAAAATATCCAGGTCAACTGTAAAACATGGATGAAATCACAGGTCCATTTCCTCTGGAATGAGCCTCTTTTATGATGAGCACAGAACATATTTGCAGTATGGTACCAACTGGCTCCCATTTGCAGAGCACATCCATGCCTCTGCCTGGTTCACTTCCAGTGAGAAATTTTCCAGGCACATTTTTTCCTTGGCTGTGTGATACATTAACATGGGAGTGCTCAGCAAAACCTATCCATGATATTTGAGGTTAGAGAGCTCGGGGGATATCCCAAGATCACTCATGAGGCACTTAAATCTCAGCTGAGGAGGGGTAGTGGGAAGGAATAAAGGGAAAATACAAATAAGTCCCATAGAATGATTTCTCTGCAGACTTCCTGGCCTTGGTTTGATGGGCTGGGCTGCTGTGTCCGAATGTAGAAATGCAGAAGCACTCAGAGCTCACTGGGATGCTTCTGAACCTGAAGAAAAAGACAATAGAATAATTTTTATTGTTGCTGAAGCTTTTTGTGAGATTAATAATTGAAGTGAATAATCTTGGAGCTCTGGCATTTTTCTGTAGAGTGTGGGTGAGTGTTTTGGGAGAGGCAAGGAATGCATTGTTATTTCTTTGCTAGCAGTTCTTGCACATCTAGTGATATGTATATAGCACCCAGAAACCTCAATTAAGAGCCATTATTATCCACTGCCTGGAAATGAAGTGCCCTGAGGGCTTGTAACTCACCTGACTGTTACTGAGGCAGGTAAAAAATAAAGTGTGAGTAATAGTTCCTGACATTCTTGGTTGTGTGACATAGCAATACAGAAAGCACTTGACAAATTCATTTCTTCCATAAAGGGCAGAAGGGGATAATGAGATCTGTGAGACACACGTGTGGCTGTTTCACTCCTGTCTGTCCTGAGCATGCACATTTTAGTTCACAGTCTCATTGTGTGGAAGAATAAGATGTTTAACTGAACTTGTTCTCTGACAGTCTGGCCAATCTTCTGGGCCTGCTGTAGGGATGGCAATCCATCTGGGTCTCATTGGGAAGGTGTGTGCTGCAGTGCTGGGCACCTCCTGCTGCCCTGGCCTTTCTCCTGGCTGCCTTCTCCTTTGTTTCTCGCTGTGTATATCAAATTTGTAATGTTAAAATCCGTTTCCAAAAGCTCAGTTTTAGCCCAATGTCTAGAAAGAAATAATGATGCTACAAGTGGGACTGAGTGAAAAATTGATTTTTAAAGCACTGTGAATTCTGGTGTTGTTTTAGTCTCAGTCCCTCTGTTCTAGTTGTGAGAAGTTGTGAACCATGGAGGAAGTTGTGCTGTTGTGATTGCAAGACATAGAAATAAATGAGATGCCCAAAATACATACTTTTGGCTCTGTCTCTTACACTTATATATCTTGCTTTATATGTATTTTGGGGAAAAAAAATTGCCTCATTTTTCTTTGAGAAAACATAGCAATATAAATTTCACATGTACTTGGGGTGTCTTGCTGAACCCTGCCCTGTGATGTAAGACCTACCTCACATAATTTAAAGTGAAAGCCAGGTGTATTTGAGTAATTTGAATATTTTAAAGAAATATTTTTAAAGAATAGCTGAACTGAGTTAAGTGAAGGATGGATTTTTATAAAATTTCATTTTTATTTTTCTTGGGCTCAGGTACCATTAGCAGGGTTTTCCCACCCTTTAGGAAGGACCTAACTTGGCTTCTCAGTCTTGAGGTGATCTTGGGGGTCTGGGCCCTGAACTGCTTTTTTCTTCTTGATATCTGTAACTCTGAAATTGAGTCAAAACCTCCAGATAAACTTCAGATATCTCCTCTTCGTGCACTTCTAAAGCCTTGCTGATGTGAACAACTCAGTAGGTTTTTCATAATCAAGACATACAGGGGTAGAAATAATCCCATTCTGGCTTGGCAAAGTCAATATTTAGAATAAGTTCTCCCAAATGAGCCACTCGAGGCCATCCTGAATAAGATTGCAGCAGTGTGAACTGCTGTGGTAACAGCTGCACCATCCAGATTGTCACACTTGGGCAGAGAAACGAGCATCCCCAAAGTGCTGTAAAATGTTCTTTTATTGGTTTGGTTAAAGCCCTGGTAGTTGTAATTAGAGTGACAAAAAACACTTCAAAAGTGAACAATCTCTTTATGGCAATAAAATCTTGGAGCAGGCCTGCCTCCCCTCAAGGGCACGGGCTGCACGCTGGCTGCAGGGCAGGCGCCTCGGAAGAGCCTGAAATGAGGCTGGTGAGAAAACTGCAGAATGGTTTGTCAGCCGGGAAAAATCTTGGTTTTCTCTTTGCACTGCTGTCGTTTCTTCCTAAGAGGATGTTGGATTGTAGGAGCATCCCTGGGAAGGGGTTGGTGAAGGGCTCTTGTCCAGGCTCCCATGCAGAAGGGTTTGATCAACATCCCCCTTGACTTGGGGCCCAAAGCTGGGTCCAGCCCCCATCTGCAGCTGTGCTGGCCTCGGCAGAGAGGGCACAGTGCTGCTCTCAATCCACTACCCTCCCAGTGCTATTGAGCAATGCACACCAATAAATCCACAGTGGATGTGGCTCCTCCAGCCAGCCCCACCCTGTGCCTCCCTGGATTGGGATTTTGGTTTGTCGGGCTCAGCCTGGCTGTCCAAGGATGTGACATTTAGCAGTCTGCCTTGTAAAATCCATCATTTGTGTTTGGACATCCTCAAATGCCTGTGGGGGAACACGAGGTCAGCCATTAGGTTCACAGTTGTGCTTGCACATCTCCAGCTGTTCAGCCCCCCCATGATGGAGGGGCTTTTTTCCCCCTTTTTTTTGCTTATCATAAACTGTTGCAGGTCTGTGGACCCCCACAAGAGCTACTGGGTTTTATATTGTGATAAGCCACAGCAGTTTAATTCTCTTGTGAAACCAATTGTTTAAGTGTGTTTAGGCTGAAGGAGCATTTATAATTGTTTCATGTGGTCTGATTATGAATTTCATGTGTTGAAAACATAGACTACTTTTTTGTTTCTTTCAAACACACAACACATGGTGTGGAAGGTGGAAAGCTTTTGTCTTCTATGGTCCCACCCCAGTATATAGGGGAAAAACTTAGTCTGGTGCTTCAGATGACTCTGGAGGTTCACTTTAGGTAGCTGTTCAGAGGTTTCCTTCTCACTGGCTTGTTTTTAAAAGAGCCTTCAGGGAAAAACTGGATTGCTGCTTCCTGAAACTGCATGCATGAACCATTAAAACAGAACAAATGGGAAAAGGAGTACAAGCCATCCTAATAAATTTGGGCTTTGAAGTGGATACTTGCTTTATGGAAGTCTCTGCTTTTGTCCAACCCCGTGTCCTGTCTCTGCCTGTTTTCCCCTCAGCCCCATCTCAGTTTCTGGTCTGTTTGCAGAGAAGGTTAGTGCCTTGTGTCACTGGGGTAGGGCAGTGTGTGACAGTCACCACTTGCTACAAATTACAAACTTTATTATTCAGAAATTTGCATTTTTGCAGGAGATTAAGATGAGGGAATAAGCAGAAAAGGAGAAATGTCTCCAGGTGTTCAGCTTGTGGAAAGATGGCAGCAGATCCAGGTGGGCTGGAGCAGCCTGGCCAAGGTGGGTCAGGACATTGATCCTGGAGCTGCTGGGGTTTGGTCTAATGCAATATTGCTGTGATTCACAGAAGAATAAACCTGACATGACTCCTTCAAGACCTGTGAAGTTTCTGCATATTAGGCTGCACCTTCAATCCTGTGTTCCTTTTTGGGCTCCTCCCTGCAAAAAGCACATTGAGGTGCTGGAGGGAGATGGGAGGAAATGGCCCCAAGTTGTTCCAGGGGAGGATCAGGCTGGATACCAAGAAACATTTCTTCACAGAAAGGGCTGTCATGCCCAGGGAGGTGTTCAAAAGACATAGGTGTAGTACATGGGGACATGGTGAATGTGGCAGCACCGGGTTAATGGCTGGGTTCTGTGACCTTAGAAGACTTTTCCAACCTCAATAATAATGATTTTAGGTAGAAATCTGAGCAAAGTTGGATCTGCTCTGCTGATTCTGTAACCTGAAGACTAGGAGAATAGTCCTGGGTAGCTTTGGTACTGCAAAGCTAGTTACATGTTTTGGTAACAATTTAGGATATTTTCACCACTTAAAAATAGTGGTTTTTATAAGTTTTTTTTAATAGGAAGGTAAGATTTTTGCAAAAAAACCTGCATATCAGCAAGTCCATGGAAGAATTGGTAGGTAATTCAAAACCCTGGCCTTGCTTTTGTTTGTTGAAGCTATTCTAATTGTATAAAAACATTTTGATTAACACAATCTCTGATTTTCAGATGGTTTTGGAAAGGAGCAAGCTTCTGTGGGAAGTGAGCTCTTCCGTGCTGCCTGAGCAGACCAAAGAGCAGGAGAAATGGGGATTCTCTGGAAAAATACTCTTATGATTCACTCAGATTCTGTAAACTAATATGGGAAGGGCTTAGTTTTCCTAAAATCCAGAGTGGTAACACCTGGTTTTAGTTTTTAAAGGAGCTTGTTGCCTGTGCTGCTCTATCAGCAGAGCATTACATTTTCCATTACTTTAGGCAAGAGTTTGAACATGTTTTTTTAACAGATGTACTACCGTGAGTTTGTTCCAGTTTCTAAAAATACAAATATTCTGTTTTCTTGTAGGAGAGGACCAATTACACTCTACTATTTTGCCTTGTAGCTCAGTAGTGTGTATACACTCTATTTCCAAGGAAAACTCAGAGCCAAAATATCAAGGAAAGAAGCACAAGTATAAATTATCATGAGTACAAATTGCTGCTGCTCTGTTGAATATTCCCACTCTGCACACAGGGAGAGACTATGCCCACTTTTGTAATTATGATCTGGTGCTTAGAATCTGCCTTAATCTATACATTACACTTAATTATATATATATATATTTTAACTTATAAACATCTGAAATAACTCACCATTAGACTTTGAATACAAGTTGAGGGGACTCACCAAATCCAGAGACTGAATGCTGACAGCAGGAATCAATTATGAAACCTAATATGAGATTAAAAGGTTCCTGAGTATATCTGTAATTGAATTGTACAAAATGCCTGATTTGTGCACTGGACACAGCGCACAAGAGACCACAAGCCTAAATGAAGCAAATTATAATTCAATTATATAAATGCTTCCAGAGCACTTCAAATCCCATCTTTAAGACCTCTTAATGTGGAGAAAATGCCTTTGCTTTTTTCAGTTAAGATATATAAAAAAAAGCCCTTATCTGAAGGGTGCCCTCTGTACCACTTCTGGCAGCAAACTTGAGTGTATAACCACACTGGCTGCAGCGATGATGTTAGTCTGTAAAAGAGAAAGAAAATAGATGTTTTGTGGAGAAATTGGAGAAAATTAGGATAATTTGTAGTGGTGAAAAAAAGTCCACTGGACTATCTTTATGCTCGGCTCAAATTTTCCCATTTTCATGAGGCATTTGTGAATTCAGTCCCCTTGCAGAGCCTGTCACCAAGTCCAGACTGACTTAAATTTAATTCAATCCAACTTGTGCTTATCTTGGGATATCTGTTTGTTTCCTCCTTTACAATCAATGCACTCTTGGCAGTTTGAGTGCTGCAGTGTTTAATTAACCCTCTCAGTTGCTTTGTTTAATTGCAGGAGAAATTCAGTCCTCACTAGATATCCATGTATACACCTTACAGTAACAAAGCAAAAACCCCCTGATTTTTAACAGCATTAAGAACTTAAAATGTCAGAAGTCTTTAAAGTATGAAAGCTTCAAGTCACTTCTGCCTTTTTTTTTTCTTATTTTTTGCAGAGGGTGATATTAGAGTCAAATCTTACCACCCCAGCTAAGAAGCAAGGGTATGGCTGTATCCAAAATTTGCAGAGAAATGATGGATAAGGTGTGAAATAAGTTGGGTTGGTGATTGCTGGAGACCAGAAAGCTTAGCTGGGATTGGTACACTTGGCAAGTAACAGGAGAAATAGGATCTTGTTTGCTTGACTTAAATCTGGCAATCATTCTCATTGTTTTCTAGCAGATTACTTTTATTGGGGATTTCTAAATTTTTTTTTGGTTTACTTTTCTTTTCTCCTAGTGGGGCAGATGAGCATAGCATTCCATCAGACTTCTGCAGAGCCAGCAGCAGGAATAAGTCTGGCAACAGTCAGGTTGTGCTTTCTTGTCCAGACTTCTCAGCTGTTTGGGCATCACTGTTAGTCACTAAAACCCCATTAATAATAATAATAATAATAATACACCTTTAAAAACTTGGGGTTGGGAGGGGTCTGGCTGCCAGGCATGCTGGCAGACTGTAGCCACTCAATAAATACCACAGGAAATTGCTTAATGAGAGAGATATAAGAATATCTCTGCCTCTAAAAAATTTTTGGCTTGGCTGCTCCTGGATAATGTGAATTAGGCTGTGTGCTTTGTGAGGCCCAGAGGGCAAAATTGGCATGACTTCCCTGCCCGTATTAGGAAATAATTGCAGCCTAGATAAGGGAGGGCAAGGTTGCCTATTAATTTTAAGTGGAAGCAGTGAATGGGCTTGCTGGTTATTTCAATGTATCCTATGGAAAAACCTCTGTTCCTCCACCAGTGGTAGCATAAAACAGATTTATGCAATGGTTTGCAATGTTTTATCCTGTCTGGAAGAGCTCTGTCTTGGGGAGCTCCTGGTGCTCGCCTGGTCCAGGGGACATTTGTCCAGGATGACCCCAATTGTCCCAGGTGAAAATCACTGATCTGAAACCTGAATTTCTGTACAACAAATTGCTGTGCCAGCAAAAGCAGGCTCAGAAATAGGTCCCATGTGTAGATATTTGCTATAAATCCTCAGTGTTATCCAACAAAGGAGTGCTGAGCCCAGCAGTCATATTAACTCTTGTGCAAGTTTTGGGTCGCCTTGGGTGACCTATCCAACAAGTTTAAATTGCTCTGTCACCTGCAGTCTTAAAGTATGTTAATTAAAAATCTTTCTCTGTATAAATCTGTTGATTTTAGGATATGATGATATAAATACTATTACATGGATGTGTTCAGAACAGCAGGCCAGATTTGCCTGTCTCAAAGTTGGGAGAGTTGTGCTGGAGGTAAGTTGAGGTTGGTGCATTTAAGGCAAATTTCCTAATGTTTGATAGTTCTGGTGTTTGTAATAGGCACTTCTCAATGTTAAATATCTTGCTCATTTTAATTTCTTCTTTGAAAATTCTTTAGTCTGAAAGACTTTGTGATGAATTGCCGAAGTTCATATTTCAAATGACATTCCTTCTGGGCTAAATAAAAGAATAAATGAACATCATGCTGCTTGTGTATTTCTTGTTCACTTTATTATTTTCTGGTTTCAAAAGGAGTGATTTTTTTTTTTTTTTTTTGAAGTGAAGTGAAATGTGCTCTTTTGCCAAACTAATGCATGTTCAAATTTACTGGAGAGTGAAGCTCAGTTCTGGGTTTCCTGTACATCCATTTGGACAGGCTAATGGAGGTATTAAAACACAATGTCTGATCCTTCCCTGACTTCAGTGCAATAGCTACATGGAAGCTATTTTAAAGAGAAAATTAAGATCCATCCAAATGGTCCTATAATTATCTTTTCTTTCTGGCTGGATTCTGTTCCTTCAAGCAGACAATTTCTTTCTCAACCTGTAACCCCAGCTCTCTGCTGGTCTTTTCTCTGGCAGCAGCTCTCTGAACTAGGGACACTCCTTGGCTCTCCCCTGGCTTGTCATGGCCCATCCACCTTTCTCTTGTTCCCCAAGGTGAGCAGGGCAGATGGGCAGGGGACTGTGACCACAGGGGTTTATTTTGGTCCCTTGTGTTTCTCCTAACATGCACTTGTGGATGGATAATGGGCAGACCCGTGGGATTTGAGTTTATTGTGGCATCCTGCACCAATATGGGCAGCTCCAGCTTGAAGCACCTTGAAAGTTCAGTTACTGGACATGAGTTATTGTGGTCAGGCTGAAGGAGTCACACTGATCTTGAGTGTACTTTAACACCAAATCCCCCAGTGTGCTGAATCTACCAGCAGCACATCTGTAGGGAGCAGGAGCTGCCCTGTGTGCTGGGTCTCTAAAAGGCTGGTGGGCAGCTTCCTGCAAAGCCTCCCTTTTGGAGCTGTTAAGATCTGCCACGAGCTGAGAGCTCAACCCTACATTTCACATAAATCTTTCATGGTCCAGCAGGGAAACTATAAGCTCCTTCTGGTCTGAAAAAGACTAGCTTCTAAACTGCTGATCTACTAGTCTTGGCCCACTCTTTCAGAGAAATAATCCCATACTAAAAACTAGATCTTTATTTCTTAGAGCTCTGTTTCTTTCTGCTTTCCTGAATTTCTCATCTTCCCCTTCCAGAATGGTCTAACCAAGCAAGAGACTCTGTAAATCCACTAGGAATTGAGATTTCTTGTTTCCTTTTAAAAAACTCTTCTCCCCTTTCTATGCTTAAACTACATGCTTTAAGATTTCAAGCTTTCTATGCTTTAACCTCAGTTAAACTATTTATGACAGTAGGTGCAAATTCATGGGCTTTGTTTTCTTAGCTTGAATCTGTTTTCTTTTATGAATATTGTTTCCTCAGCTCTGCTGAACTGAACATCATCTTTAACCATCAGTAAAACTCCCAGTGCAGAACACAATGAATGCCTCTTTTGAACTTCTTGAACTATGGGAACTTCAGTTATTGTTTGGGAGTTTTTTAGCCTAAAATTAAGGGGTTTTTACTAGCCTTGTTTCTTGAATGGTTAATTAAAAAACCAAAACAAAACAATTCCAAAAGCCAAAAGAAATAACAAAACTATGAATGAGCAAATTTAGGAAATGGCCCTAAAATACCTTTTGGCAAACTTCCTGAATGGGCATCTTGCCATACTTGTCTTTGGAGATGCAGGAAGTTTAATCCTCTAGAGCTGATCAAATTTGCAGAACTTTGAGCTTTTAGCAGCTTGTTTTTTTGTGGTAAATAACTGGGTTGAAATAAACTGTGTGTCTCCTTGGCCCTTTTTTGGGCTAAAAAGAAGCAGATCTATCCAACACAGAATGAATACTGCTGATCTTGCCTGCCCCAGCTGTGTTGCAGGGTTGTTCTGGGGTGGTTTTACAGCTGTTTCTTGAAATTTTGACTTGTATCAAGTAAGGTTGTCTGGTTTAGTGTGATACAGCAGGCAGTGGAGGTTGAGCTGGTGACTCTGGAAGTGACAGGAAAGTCAATGCACAGGACACAGGTGCACCCTGCATCAGGATCAGCCCTTGTGTGAGGGGCTTGAGGTCTGGAAAGGGATGGTGGGTGGGTTGGGTTGTTTTTCCCAAACCCTGCCCTGTGCAGGCTGAGCTCCTACAGAGCTGGGTGGTTTGGGGAGGTGAGGGCTGGGATAAAGCATCGAGGTTTGGCTCAGTGCAGAGTGTGGGGCTGCACTCTGGATTTGTGTGCACAAGTGGTGGCTTTCATCTAAATAGAAATCCCTGAGCAATACAATGTGTATATTTTTGTTTGTATAGCAGATCACCTATTCTCAGTGCTGGCTCTCTAAAATCTTTCCCTCTGCACCTTCTGTCATTTCAGAGCAGGGAAGGCAGCACATGCACTATTTTGTCTTTTCTTTAGAGCATGTGAGGAAGGCAGAAGGGGACAGGAAGATCACCACTACCTGTGTTGCAAACTTCTTGGTAGAAGAGCTTCTCTTTCTTTCTTTCTCTCTTTTTTTTTTTTTTTTTTATATTTCCAGCAAAAATTAAACTATAAAATGGGTGCTGTTGAATGCTGACTTAAACTGTAAATTTCTTCCAGAAGGTAATTATTTTATTTTTAAAAAATGGTAGTTTTGTGTAAGTGAGCAATAATTCCTCCCAGAGACCTGTCTGTAGCAGGATAAGAGGATGTGCAACAAAATGAAGCAAACCAGACCCTGACCTGTTTCTTTTTATCTGGTTGCTGTCAGCTCAACTGATCTCGGTTGTCGACTTCTGCGTTCCTGAAGTTTACTTGTTTATCTGAGCAGAGGCCAAATCAAACAGCCACAAAATGTGCCTTTAATCTGCAGTGATAAAGAATACCTTGGAGAGGAAATTACATTGTAATGTTGGGAGAAGAGGAATAACTGGGGAGAAATGCATGTGAAAGCACTGCTCTGCTTTCCTTAGGAACAGTTTTTTTCCCACCACATTTTTCTCCTGAAAGAAGAAAAATGAGGGAGGGAAGGGGAGCTGTGTGGAATGGCAGATTCCTGCTTGCCGTTTCAGATGGAAATTGTAAAATATTAATTACAAAGATAAAACTTGAGAGGGAATTAAGAATTGTTATTTTGAGACATTAGTTTCTTTCCTAAATGCTTTGATGACATTGCTGTGATACTGCCTTTCTTTAATAAGGATCTTTACTTTGTCTTACTTAATACATGTTAATTATCTTAATATTTTCTGTTCTTTCTCCATATTTCAAAATCTTGGCTGGGAGTGAATTATTTTGAGTTTTTCTGGCCTGCCTGGCTCCCTGGGTTTAGCCCTGATTGTCAGGCCTTTGAGGAAGGGATCGTATTTCATTATGTGTGGACTATCTAGCCCAGAGGTTTCCCTTCTCCCAGTTGAAATTGCAGATGCCCATATGTTCAGAAGTATTCTGCTTTTTAAGTAAAAATAATTGTGAATAAATTTTGCCATGAGTTTGTTTCCCCTCCTTCAGTCAATGGGTTCTCTAAAACCTGGTTTGTGTTTTCTTATTTTCTGGTGCTCATAACTCCGACTTAATATTGCTTAAAGTTTTAGAAGGAAAACTGCCTTTGGGCTTTGACAGTGCATGGAAAACTTTAGTCCTTTGCAAAATTTGTTTAATAAAGCTATTTGCAACTGAAAAAGGGGATTAAATTGGAAATGTCATCTAGTCCTAATGCTCTCTGCTGTAACCTATGCCTGCACACATGTAATACCTCGTATCTTTATCATAACCTCCTGCCTTACTGAGTTGCTTATCTCTGTGTGAAATTCCTGCTTAAATATTTTCAGGGAACAAGTTTAAATAAACTATGAGTAATTGCTTTCCCTCATTCCTTACAGCTTTTGGCACTTCTAGACTTTTCAATGTTTTTATGAAGCGTTTTAGCTTCATGCTTTAAATTGGTAACCTGAGAAGAAAGCTGGTGTATACTTCATTTAAGTGAAATCAGAGTATTTTAATTAAGCCATTTCTTGGGCTATGATGGGGGCTGACAGAGATGCAAAGCACAGCCAGCCATTGGTAAAGACAATTGTGCAGATCTTTGCTTTGCCCACCTCTCCCTGCACTCTACATCAGCCCAGTGTGGATGCTGTAGTGTATCCCCAGATTATGGCCTCTTTCTGGTCTTTGTTTCAGTGAATTTTTCAGTGTTTTTGGTTTGTACAAACCACTTGATGTGTTACTCTGGTCTTTTGGGCTCATATGCAGCCTAGAAGTCTGAGGAAAGTAGCTGCTCCCTAAAGAAAACCCTCCTATTATGTTACCAAGTACTGTGAACCAAAGCTGGTCTTGGAAACAGACCATAAAACACAGCCCTGGTGGCTCTAATCCCTGGTTTAGGATGGGGTGGAAACTGATTTCCTGTGGTGTACTGGGCAGTGCTTTCACTGGGGAGATTATCTGATGGCTAAGAAGATAGTTTGGTATTTGAAACCTGTTCAGCTGAATTGGGTTGATATTTCACTCTCCCTGGGCGTTTGGCACATGGAGCCAGAGCTGTATCACAGCCCCACACTTCTGTGGGGGTCTGAGAGGAAAAATGTTATCCCTCTCCTTGTTGCTTTTGAGTAATAAATTCCCATAATGACTTATGTATTTCATCTCCTCTGACTCCTCAAACAGAATGAGTTACATGTTTAGTGGTATTTTATAGCAAGGAAAGGGAAGGAGACATACAGATTCCCTAATTTGTTGCCTTTGGTGTATTTTTGTTGAGTTTTGGGAGGATTGGAAATGAATATTCAGTTGTCCTCTTTAATCTAGATCTTGTGACACATTGCAGATTAAATACCATAACTCAGAGCTTAATGTTGCCTGAACATGACAGTTCCAGCCATAAGAAATCAATCATCTTGCAATACAGCCTTGCAGCACATAAAATGCCCCAGCAATTACATTCACATGCATTGCTTGGACTCACATATTTTAAAAAGTTGCTATTTCTGTACTCTGTTGGAAATGGAGGCATCAGAAAGGAGGAACTGGTTGCACCAGTACTTTGTGTTAACACAGAAAATGTATTAATACTGGATTAAGTACAAAGTCTCTTAAGTCTAGCCTCAAGAAGTGTGTGTGACTAACCAGTATATGTTCATTTTTTGATGCTGAAGCTGGGAGTGACACATGTAACTAAATAAATGTAGGGAAATGTACAAGGAAACTCTTCGTGTAAATAGTGAAGAGTCTTGCAAAATTACCATCATCAGTAAGGATATAAAATTATGGCATTTAAGGTACTTGCACTCTGAATGGACTGCCCAAACTGGACTTTGTAAATGGTCTTTTAATTTAATCCAGAGGTGTGAGAGTTGTCTGTAAACGTGCAGGGGAATAGAAAAAATTCTCTTCTTACACGAGAGTAGTTGAATGTTGAGGACAAAGCCATGTGGGAAGCTGGTTCTCTCAGTGCTATAGCTCTTTTTTGGGTTTGTTTTGGTCAGTAAAAAGACAAGAACTGCACTATTGATAGCTCAGAGTGAACCTGGAAGAGCAGACACTGTTCTCTGAACTGGCACCATCACTGAGGTTTCTGTGATGTCTCCTGAGGCAGAGGGAGGATTGCAATAAAAATCTGTGGATGGGCTCTCATTTTATGTACTGAGAAAGAGAGGAACCACATCTACAGCTTGAAAATAGGAAATATAGAAAAGCTTTTTGTGTTCTAGTTCACGAATAAGCACAGGATTGAGTTTAGTACCTTAAGATCTGTTTGGATTCATGTCTCTTGCCCTGTTGATTTAAAAGGCCATTTTAAAGTGTATGGGTTCAGATGGTGCTATTGCTGCTGTGCTTTCCTAAAGAAATTTTTCTTGTTGAGGAGTTTCAAATTTAATAGTTTGAGCAAGTAAAAATTTTTGAACTAGACAGTTGTGGTTTTGTCCAAATCTGAAATGACAGTTTACAACTTGATGAGAACAAGTGCTGCAGAAGTCTTTGTGTCCTTCAACAGCTTTTTTTTTTTTTTTTTTCCTGCCAAAGTCACTTTGACACAACCTTTTTTTCTATTTTGGGAATTAGTCATTGCATCCTTCTGTTTCTAATCAGCCTAATTGGTAAAAAAAGAAAATTAAAGAAAAGCTGAGACTTGTACCACTCATTCTGTTGATCACAATTGTGGTGTGGTTTGACATAGGTACTCAGCTGTTGTTGCTGGTTGTCTCTCCAGTAGTTCTTTTTACTGTTAAGAAAGAGAGGTTCTTATTTGATTGTAAGCACTATCCAAACCAGTCAAAAATGGCATTACACCTCAGTCTGCCTGGTGGTGATTGGGACTGAATTAGATTGCCATGGCAGGCTGAAACCCTGGCATCTGGCAGAACTTAAAAGGGGGGCAAATGTCCAGCTCATTGCTGGTGGCAAGGACTTGGGCTGTAATCAGGACCATGAAACACTTCCCTTACTCGCTTAGCTGGATGCTTGCCATTAAAAACATTTTGGTGTAAAATGTGCTGAATTCTGACATGTGGGCAGTGGCATTGGTGCCATCAGTCACAGAGACTCTGGAACCACAAGCAGTGGTGTTGGGCTGCATTTACATCTCTTTAATCAGATTGGGTGTTGTAAAATCATTTCAGGCAACCAGAAGAGCTCAAGTTCTCAAGAGTGTCCCAGAGGGGTTTCTTCCTGGCCAACTCAGTCAGCTTAAATACACTGCATTTTGTGCTTGTCATTACCAGGACAGCCCAATTACTGCACTGGGGACAGCCAAAGTCTGCTGAAAGAAACAGCAGATGCCAAACCCTGAGCAGCCTGAGCTGCTGAACTGAGCGTGGCTCCCTCACCAAAGTGGCCTGGCCAGAAAGGATAAAAACAAGTGGCTAAAAACCCTGCAGGTCTGTGTGTAGAGACCACATTCGAGGCCCATGGCCCATCCCTGGAAATACTCAAGGCCAGGTTGGACTGGGCTCTAAACAACTTCATCTAGTGGAAGATGTCCCTGCCCACGGCAGGGGGTTGGACTGGATGACCTTTAAAGGTCCTTCCAACCCAAACCATTCTGTGATTCCATCTCCAGCTCATGCCTTGGCAACACTGATCAGGGATTTTGGTAACAAAAGACTTCCACAGGGGTAATTAGCACTGTGCTTGCACAGACTTTGTTGAGTGGACAATTTCTTGTCCTGTGGCCATGGGGACAAATGTGTTCTCTGTGTGACTCACAAGACACAGGTGATGCCCATGGTACACCAGTAATGTGTTTGCAGGACACAAGCAATTAATTATCTTTCCATTGCTTCAGTAGGGGTGCTTAGGAAAGGCAGACCTGCTTTTGAACATGCAGTTTCCATCCTGCAGAGACCTCCCCTCCCCAGTCAGTCACTGCTGTAGCCATGCTGCTGCTTGTGCCACCAGCTCTTCACTCAAGTGGCTGAATATCCTGAGTCCAAAGTGGTTTCTCTTTGCAGCCTCAATGTTTTTGGTGTAGAACAGTTGATGTGATGTTGAATGATCGGTGCTCTGGGTGGCCTAAAATTGCTGTTTCTGTTCTGTCAGAGCAGTGCAATAACACATCCTGTAAAGCATGGAAAGAAGGTGTGAGAAACACAGCTCTGCCAGCTGTAATGCTGAACGAAAGGCTGGAGTGCATTGGGATTCAAGGTAGCAAATAACTGGCAAGCCAGTAGAGCTGATGCTTTTTTGCTGCAGGAAATTCCTCTGGAACATCATGGAATTGCTGAAAATAATATCAGGATGACCAAATTTTCCAGGTGATGTGGGGGGACAACAAGAAAATTCTTGAAGAGAAGGAAGCTGTTGGGAAGGGGTGATTCCACAAAATTTTGTGGGTTTGTGTTTTTAAAGAAGATAAAGCAAAACAAAAAAAATATGTGGGTTTCATAGATGTTACAATCTCTGTGCAGTACAATGTTTTGAGCTATGATAAAGCTTTCTGCTTGCAATAGTAGATGTAATTTCAAGCAAAGGGATTCCTCTGGCACACACAAGGTGGGCTTTAGTGCAGGTTGACCAGGAGAGTGGCTGAGCTCTGCAGAGTGAGATGGAGAGAGGAGAGCCAGTCTCTTCAGGGGAGAATTACTGGCACTTGTTTGCAGCTCACATCTGAGCTCTCAAGCTGAAAGATCAGCTTTCCTCAGAGGATGATGCTTGTTGTTGGCATACCTCTTCAAGCCTGAGGACAAGCCAGAGGGCTGATGAGATGTTTGGACTTTCATTATTATTATTTTTAGCTCAGTGTAGGTGGGTGACAGGAGGCAATTGGTGTCCCTGGTATCTCTGCCCCTCATGGCACTCTGCTTCCTGGGAGAGCAGCTGCATGGCTCAGGACAGCTACCAGCAGACTTTGTGATTTAGAGTAACCCATCCAAAAATTTAAAGGGGAAATCCAATGGCACGCTGTGTTCTCAAAGGGTGTAACTTAAAAGTATTTCTGAAAAGAGTAGCTCTTACTCTTGGACTGCAAGAGCTGTCTTGGAATATGGAGGGCTCATAAAAATCAGGAAAACCTCTGGATTTCCAGGACCATGGAAATATGTTCCTGATGAAAACCTGGCTTTGTGTTGCTTGGTATCTTTATGGAAGCTCCTCTTGTATTTGATAGATTCCTAATGATAGCATCCTTCATGGTGGCTTTGCTGTTGTTTAAAATATGACAACTGGAACCTTTGAAGTGTTTCATTTCCAAATTCACTGTCAGTGGGCTGGGACAAGTGTGAGGCTACCAGTCTTATGGAGAAATGATTCCCAGTGTCTCTATTCCACTTTACTTTCCACTCAACAGGGAAATGAGAAGTGTTATTAAATAACCAAAGAGGTATTTTAATAAAAGAGTAAATATCACTGTTTGTTATGTGATGGCTGGGTGCAGCTCACAAGGCAGGCACGGTCTCCCCTCTTTCTTTATTCCTGGCTGGGGTATGTAGATGGGTCCAAGACATTTTCAGACCCTTTTGCAGGTGCTTTTGGCCTTTGGAGAGCTTGGCACCCTGAGCAATACATGGGGGGAGTGTTTGATGTTCCCATATCATGGGAGGACAAAACGTGGTCAGAAAAAGCTTCCCTTGTGCACTTAGAGTGATTGGAAAAATACCTCCAAGTAACAGGAGTCCTAAAATGATCCATTCTTACCCTTTCCTCAAAGGAGAGGAAAAAAGCTGAGAGCAGATGCTGAGCAGCAAGCAAGGAGGATTAGGGTGTGTGTGGGTGTTTGATGTTTATTGTATTTCCTTCAGCAGCTGCTGCTTCTTCAGGCTGTTTTATATCCATGCGTGAGACTTGGTTTACTAGACCTTTTAATTAGGGGATACTTCTGAGCTGAGCTGCCTCATTTAGTTTACAGGGGATTTCAGAAGTCCACCCAGTTATGTAAACTGAAGATGTCCTTGCTCTCATGAAACACTACGGCTTTCCTGGAAGTTTGCAGTTCTCATTGATGAATTTTGTGTGGGACATTGAGGTAGTGAGAGCTGCTGGTGTCAGTCTTTACTGAGTGCTTGTTTAAGCTGGGGACAAACCAGATGCCTCAGCAAAAAAAAAACAGATGCTGCTCCCCAGCTCTGGGCAGGCACAGCCCTGGCTGTTTCCAGGCGTGTGGTGGTGGTTGGATTGTGGGCTCTCTGTTCTGATCTCTGTGGGCTCTCTGTTCTGAGATTGTTCTGGCTCTCTGTAGGCCACAGGTAAAAAATGCCCTATTTTAAAGCACACCTGGTCTCTTAGAGCCTTGTGTGTTCCAGGTCTTTATGGAGAGGAAAGACAAGGAGGAGCATCCTGCTCAGATTTGGAGTGTAAAAGCCTTCCAAGGAGACCATCTTGGAGGCTTCTGCCAGATCCAAGTTTTAGCTGTTTATTTTTCTGCAGATGTGTTTATACATGCAGATGCATGTGTACAGATGTATGGGGTCATGCATGAAGGCACCTCAGCTCTGAGTGCACGGGACAGCCTCCAGTCTGGGTACACACTGCAGCAGATTCATGAACAATAAGCTGCTACCAAAAGGTCCCTGTGTCCATGCTGGGGTGCTTGGTGTTGGGGGTCTCTGCATTGATCTCTGCCCAGGTCCCATGACAAGGAAAAAGGGCTATTCTTGGAGAAATCCTGCTCCTCGATCTATTTAGACACAATATGAAACCTCTCTGTAACACCTTTCCCTGGGCAATGTGAACCAGATCTACTCATATTTGCAAACAAGGTGTTTTTTACCCTGTGCTAGGTCTTGTCCCTCTACCATCCCTTCCCTTTTGTTGGCATGAACTGTTAGGGATTCAGCCTCACTTGAATCTCTCAATCTGCCCACAATCTCTCTTGTGGCTCTGTTCTGGCTCACGCTGCAGTCATGCCAGCAATGGGCCAACACAGGGCTGGATGGGCTGGAGCTGGGAGTGAGCAGCAGAGCCTCTTCCAAGGACAGTGCTGGTTCAAACTCCTCTCATGATGGTGGCAGTAGGTTAAATAATGTGTTGAAACATCCACGGGGGAAGAAACTGAAACTGCTGCATGTCCAAGGACTTGTGCCTAGCATTAAGCATTACTCCTGATGAACTGTACGCAGCTTTTTTTGTTCACATTTTGTTACTGCAGAAATTCTAAATATTTACAACCTACAACTTGGGAAATCATGTTTTCTGGCACAATGTGCAATTTAAAACTGCATTAAACTGATTGGGATGGGTTTAATCCAAAGCACTGTTACTGGGGCTTTTTCTCTTCAAGTTTGTGTACATTAGTGTGAAATTCTGGGAAAAGCCTCTCTGCACGACGAGGGTGAGAGGTTGCTAGAAATTTACTGGCAACTCATATCTGGTTTTGACCTGGTCCTCTGCCTGTCAAATTGGTGGAAGATCTTCCAATTACTTGTAAATCTTATCTCCTTAAGTTGCTTTTCCTCTGGTCTTTAAATTTTTGGTTCTCTGCCAAACCCAGCTAGGGCAAGCACAGGACACATCCCACTTCCCCCATCTCCTCTGCCATTGAAGGATGATGTGTGGGTTGAGGTTACAGAAGCTGCAGAGTCAGAGACCTCAGCCCTTTCTGGAGGACCCTGTGCTGGGTGCCCACTTCCCCCCCCGCCTCGTATTTTGTGAGGGAAGAGCCTTCCCCTGTCCTTATTGATTTGCCTGAAAAGCAAGAGGGTTGTTTCCTTGTTTGATGCTGCGAGAGTCAAGGTAGAACAGGGGCTCCTGCAGTGGGGAGCAGCAGGGATGAAGTGGGTGTTCCCCCAATTTCTGACAAATCTGAGCTCTTGGCTGAGCTCTGGGCTGGGGCTTGGTGGGCCTTGTTGCCTCCCCCTGGTGCCTTGTTGCCTCCCCCTGGCTTGGTGGACCCTGTTGCCTCCCCCTGGTGCTGGCACAGGGGAGGGAGGTCCTGCTACAGCCCAAGGAGAGCAGCAGCAGCAGCAGCACTGGTGAGCCCAGGTGTGTGTTGGTGCCTCCCCCTCCAGCCCCTCATCAGGAGTGGTTTTCCAAAGTGAAATGCAGAGTGGTCGCTGTGCTGGTGGGCAGGCAGCACTTGGGTGTGGATAGCATTAGAGCCAAACACAAACTGGGCTGTACCTTGTGCTGCTGCTGTGCTGCCACCCCTTGTTTCTGGCTGGAGGGGAGCTTGTCCTTCCCTGCAGCTCTGTTCTAGATCATCTGAGCCTTGAGGCTTTTCTGTTTAGCTCTGGGTTTTTCTTACACATATATACAAGGATTGGTCTTTCTTATTCATATTCTGATGAAAAGAAACCAGAAAATTCTCATATGCTAAATACACTTTCAGCCACCTGGCTTAGCTAAGGAAGCCTGTGCTTGGGCAGAGTTTTGCAGAGGCAAGCAACTGCTTTGTTTTATGAAATCTGCATTTAAAGGCTACGTGTGCCATTTGGTCACCAGCTGACTTTGCTTGCAAACCAAAGGCCTCCTTTGACTTCATAAGCTTTCAACTCATGTGTGGCACCTACAGAGACTGACTTAGCAAACTGAAGTTTTCCAGTAATAATAATTTCATTGTAATAATAAGGGTATGAGTCACATAGGATTAAACACATGGGGAGAATGTCAGCTTTTCAGCTACATGGATTATTTGGAAGCTGATGGATGATTTTTCATAACACGCTCATATTCTTTTGTGGGTAAAAAAAGTGGACAGCCATTACCCTGTTGATTAAAATAGCAGGCATCTACTGTATTGAGCTTGAAACTAATTAATTTTGATTAAATTATCTTGCCTTTAACATGTCGTGAGAAAAATGTGTGTCTTCTGAAGACATCCAAAATCATACTTGAGGTATGAGAAAAAAGAAAAGATGAAGTTCATATCTGCAAGAGATGAATCACCTGGATTGACACTTTGTTTTGCCATATCTTGCTTGTATCAAATCAAACTTGGAATTGTCATGAATATTTGCAAAACAAGTGATGACAGTGTTGTCCCAGGGATAAGAGGGAATCCATGATTCCCAATCCCAGCCTGGATGGGGCTGTGCCCTTTGAGTGAGTGGTGATTGCTCCTAGCAGGAGAGTTAAGAAGTGAGGCAGCATCTGCCTGCCCTGTACAGTAGTTGTGGCTGGGGGAGGTGTGAGGGTGCTGAGCTCTGGTTCCTTTTGGCTGAACACCCATACCTGTTGTTCATGTGAATGAATTCCTACCTTCTAGTTGATATTTTTTAATGCCTATTTCGTATGTATTTTTGTCAACTGGGAGACATCAAAGCTATTCTACCCAGAAAAAAACAAGGGAGATAGGGAATAGCAATTGTTTCAAATTAGGTCGTAATGAGGTGCAGATGTTGAGCTGTGCTTGCTAGAATTTCTTTGAAACTACAGATGGCCTGGTAGTTCAGGGGTAAGAGAGAGGCTGGGAGGTTTTTTGGTTTCATTTTCCCTCCTGTGCCATTTGCATGACATGTTAGATTAGGGCTGAATGTAAATGAAGAGCTAATACCCTTCTTGAGTCCCTGGTCTTGCAAAAGCAGTGTGTGTGTAATTTTGTTAGTGAAGCAGATTTTGTTAAGCAGCCTGGGCTTATGTATAATACATCTTTCTGCTTTCCTTAGGCGTTTTGTATTCCAGAGGGTTGGAGGTGAATGGAGGAGAGCAGAGGGGCTCTGAAACATGCAGAGATATCCCAACTGTCCAGAAGTACTTTGGACCTTTTCTGATCTAAAATGTGTGATTGTATTTTAACACAACTGGCATAAAGGATGTTTAAAATGCATATGGCTCTCTCTGCTCTGTTAAACTTGGTAAAATGTAGAATCTGCCTTCTCCCACTAGTTCTTTCATTTTACTGCTTTCTGGGGTGAATCTCAATAAATAACTGGGAACCAGATCAAAGGCCCATCTTTAAGACTGTTTATAAATGCTTGTGTTCTCTAGAAGAGATGATTGTGCACGTTGGAGGACAGGGTTTGGTCGGAACACAATGATACAAGTAAGGCCTGCTTTAAAACACATCATGTTTTGGTGGCTTTCTTTCTCATCCCAAAGGTGCTGAACCTCAGAGCTTGGCTGAACTCAATGGGGTTTTCAGGCTTTTAGCACATTTGGAGGCCACACTTGTCCATGATTATTGAGCTGAGTAGGAAGCCATGAGGAGTGTTTTGAAGCTGCTTCAGCCCTTGGTGAATAGAGGGATGCGGTTGCTGGTGTCTGTCTCCTGCCCTGCTGGGTGCTCCCAGCAGATTTGTCTCCTCTGGTTACACTGCTCAGCCCCAAAGCTCCCATTGCCTGCTGTGAAAGAGGGATTTCACCCCAAAGGAGGGAAATGTTCTCAGTGTTTGTGCTGTAGCACCTTGTGTGGCTCTCTATCTCCGCAGTGAATTTCTCCGGTGTTGTTTGCACGTTTGGCATTAGTCCTCCTGCTAATTAATGTGAAACAAAACCCTTGCAGTCCCTTTGATGTGGTCTTCTGCCTTTCTTCCTCCTCCATGTAATGTTAAGCCTTTTAAATCTAGATGGATAAATGCACTATCTATGGCTGTAAAAGCACTAACATAATTAAACCTTCAGTAATAGGGCAACACTTTGTTAGCTCAAAATCAGAGCTGGGAAATAAGTAAACTTCAGCATCTCTGAGCCTTCTCCCTGTTCAGTAGGGGTCAGGGAAGGCATGATGTAGCTCATCTGCCTCCCTGCAATGCAAAATTACATTTCTGGTCGTGGATTAAAGCTGTTGGACCTGGGCTGGCAGTGGGTGCAATTGTGTGAACAAAATGGTTGGAGGAAAGAAATGGGATTTTGTGTTTGGTGATACTGAGGCACCTAATGTCATCCCACATTGGATGATTCAGCTCACACATTGGGAGATCTCTAACCAGATAAGGGAGGAGGTTCTGCATTGTCATGCAGGCTTTACTGAGTTTGGCTGGCCCCAAGAGAAACTTTTTGATCCAGTTTGTAGAAACACAGAATAGTTTGGGTTGGGAGGAACTTCAAAGATCATCTTGTTCCATCCCCTCCATGGTCAGGGACACCTTCCACCATCCCAGGTTGCTTCCAAGCCCCATCCAATCTGATCTTGAACTCTTCCAGGGATGGGGCAGCCACAGCTTCTCTGGGCACCCTGTGCCAGGGCCTCACCACCCTCAGAGTAAAGAATTTCTCTCTCATGTCTAATCTAACCCTGCCCTCTGTCAGTGGGAAGCCATTCCCCCTAGTCCTGTCACTCCATGCTCTTGTCAAAAGTCCCTCTCCAGCTCTCATGTTGCATCCAAAGCTGACTTTAGGGAAATCCAAGTCCAGGCAGTCGTGTGTACTCTTGATTTTTAACATTTGTCTTTAGCTGGTGTTAGTAATCTCTCAGTAGATAAAGCTCCTGTGAGCTGCAGGCTTGCACTGCTCCTCTTTTTGGGAAAGGCAATAGAGAATATCTGATCTCTGAAAAAGTGGTGTCATCTTCAAATGAAGGTCAGTGTGTCCTTGAGATGCTGGGTAGAGTGTGCATTGCCCCACATTGTGTAGAGGAAGAGCTGTAAGTGAGCACCAGTGGGTGCTCAGGGCTGGAGCTGTGGGGCCACCTGAGGCACTGGGCACACGATGCAGGTGTCTGGTGGCTGCATTGTCAAGGTTTGTCTGGATTTCTGGAAAATAAGAGCTTCAGATGCACTGTAGTTTGGAGTGGCCATCTGCTGACCAGCTAACCAGTAGTTATTAAGCATTTCATGTTTATCACCTCTTTTCCTCTGTGAGATTTTTATGTAGGTTTATGTGACTGTGAAGGAGCAGCGTGGTTGTAATCTCAGCTCTGGACAACAGATGCTGAACGCTCCCAGATTACGGATTAGATTTATTTTTTAAAGCCAGAAAGAATTATTAGGGTTGTTAAATCTGTGTTTGATACCTTCCAGTGCAGGATTTCTTCCAGAAACCAGATTAAAACCTCTCATTTTGGAGAGGTATCTAATCTCCTCTGTAAGACTCCAAGCAGTGGTCATCCATCACAGACAGAAATAGTCAAGCAGTGATGGGCCAGCAGCAGGGACTTCAGATTTGGGTTTGGAGCAGCACCCAGGCTTCACATTCTTGCTCAGAGCTTATCTGGCAAACCCAGACCTCTGGAGCCTGTGGGTTCAGTGTGGGAGCTGAATTGAACAGCCTTCCTCCTTGCATGGCTGCACAGAAGCTGTTTTGTCATTTTCTCTGTGTATTTGAGAACAGAATAGAGTAATATACCTGTATTTTGGGAAGAATTGAGTGCAGGTGCTGATGTTTTACACTGCATGTCAAAGCTCTGTTTGATCCATCACTCCTCCATGTACACATCTCAAATAACGCTGAAAACATGACCAGGAACAAAATCTCTTGGGAAGCATCTCTTTCTTCTTTCTTTTGGGTTTAATCTATGCCAGAGGTGTGTAGGTTTAAATTTTCCCACTTTTTCCATTAATCTATCTGTTAGTCTTGAGGAGCTGTGATGAAGAAGCAGGTTGTACTGAGCTGAGTGTACCAGTGTCCCAGCTCGTGTCAGCAGCTGCTTTTGAATTTCCTGAGTGAGAAGTGAGAAGCTGCAGTGACAGAACAACCTGTCACCACCAGAGAATGTCACGGTGCCTATGGGAGAGTTTTTTGGTATGGGAGGGAAAGAGATCTAAAATGAGGAGAGGGCATAAAGTCAACAAGCTTGACAATGTTTTTCGTTGAAAGTTCAATTTACCCATGGAGAAATAGAGCAGTTCAAAGGGGAAAGGCTGCATTGTTCATTGACAGATAAACTGCATCTGTGCTGTCTGCTATTTCTTAAATATTAGATATTTTATAGGGATTTGAACCTGATTGCAGATGGTAAACTTCAGCCTTAAGTGGGTTGTGAGTGGCTGTTGTTTGAGGAGAAGGAGGGCTTGGATGGTCCAGAGCTGTATTTGAAAGGTGAGAATATTGACCAACAGGTTATATAGTCAGTGCAGGGATGGAAGTTGCAATATCTACTGACAAGGCTGGACAAGATTAGAAAAATCAGGTGCTGGTAAAATACAATGATTATGTAGACATTAACTGTTAATGAGGTGTTTTCTAACTGTGAAAAGCTGCAGAAAGAGGTTTAGTGACACAGGAATCCTTCTTCTCTGCTCTTTGCACAAAGAACTTTTCTTCATAGGAATTTCTGTCATTAGGAGCTGACTTTGGGTTGAGTTTCCCTTTTGTATAAAGTTCTCAGAACCTTTAGAAAAGTGACTATTAATGATTTCTTCTTTTTTTTTTTTTTTTTTTTTTTTTTTTTTTTTTTTTTTTTGGCTTTGCTTTTGTTTCAAATAAATCTTGGCTGCAGTGGCCTTTAGAGCCTTTTCTGGTCTCGCTGGCTGACAGCAGACCCGTGTCTCATTCTCTTGTTTAGGTTTCTGCTTACTTTGTTCCAGGCACTGGCATGCTGGCATGGAAATTGGTCAAATTTTCAAAAATGCTAAAATCCTGACTATCTAGTATTGTGGCAAGAGAAGCATTCAAGTCACGAGTGGCTGCTCCGTTCCCTTTCCATCCTGGAAATAAAGAGAGTGTTGGCTCCAGAAAGGATGTCCTGAGATGCAGGTCAGTGCTGGCCTTTGGGGAGACCAGCTCAGAGGGTGCAGTGAGCCTGGGCAGTTCATTGGGAAAGAGCCTCTGGGGCCCTGCCTGAGCCTCACAGATGGCTGGGATGGACTCATTGCTGAGTTTGCTTTCAGATGCACTTGGGAAGGCTTGTGCTGGCTGCCCACAGACATTCCTGGAGCAGGAGTGCCAGCCACAGTTGTTTTCTCTCCTTCACTACTCAGCTGTGAGAAGGAACTTTGGGAGAAGCAAGGAGTGTTTGGTTCAGCCCTGGTGATCTGAGCTTGTGCACAGCCTGGGCTTGGGGTTGCACAGACAGGGAAGATGTGCTGTTCCCAAAACACAGCAAGAAAGGATTCTGCACAGCAGAGGGCTTTCTGAAAAAGGCAATGTGGGTGGCACGGATTTCTCTGGTTGTGTCACTGGTGAAGTGGCAGCAAACTCAGTAAAACTTGGAGAAGCCACACACAAGGTAAAGATCTCACGGAGTGTTGTCAGCTCTGGTGCCTTGACAGACTTGTCCTGGCTGACCCTGATCTCTTAAGGGGATAATCACAGAATCAATTGCAGAGTGAAAACAAGCAGTTCATTTGGAAAGGATGAGACAAGAGTCTCATCAAAGTCCCACAGGGTGTCAGAACTGGAAGTGCCTCCTTTTGTGTCAGCAGCACCAGCCAGGCACTGTCTCTTGGCCTGTTGCTGGTTATTAAGCTGACTACAGCCTAGGCAGTGGCTGGTCGGCAGCCTGGGGCTTGCAGGACACCCCAGAATTCTTTCTAGCAATTCAAGTAATTAACATTTTATTGCAAAACAAACAAACAAAACCCTAAGCCATAATGGCAGGAATTTAAAGGATTTTCTTTCTTTCAGGTTTTTTGTGAGGCTTACATGCTAGAAACTTAATCAATTACCTTGGTTTTGCATTCTGAATATGACCTACTGGCATTTTCTTCTGAAACTCTGCAACTCCAATTTGTGGTGAGGATGAGTTGTAAGCTTTGAATGAAAGAAATGTCTTGTCCAGGATAACTCAATGACCAGGAAGTTTGTATGGTGCTCAATGCATCCGTGTCTGCAGTGGGCTGGGAGGTGTCAGGGGCCTGTCTGTGCTGCTGGAAGAGGTTCTGTGTCCCCAGGGATGGCACTGTCCATGCATGTAGCACCATGCAGCTGTTCCCTGGGACTCTTTGCTGTCCTTCTCCATCATGGTCCCTTTCCATGTCACAGCTCTCTGCTCCCCAGCCCTCTCTGCTCCAGGGTGCAGCCCTGTGGTCACCAGCCCTTTTCCCCCTTGGGCTCAGCCTTGCTTTGAAGGCTCACCAGCATGGGACAAGTCAGCATTCCATGTGGAATGGGGAATTTGGGCAGGTCAGATGCTGCAGGGCAGAGAAACAGCAACAAGCAATTCTTGTCCTAGTTTTTATCTCCATGCCAAGGATGGGAAAACTGTCTTTCCTTTGCCTTCAAGTAAAGATTCCTGTCTCTTCTTCAGCTAGGGTGAGTTTGGTCGTGTGGCATTTCCTGTCCTTACCTGTGTTTTGGGTTAAAGGATGGAAACTTATGATTTTGATGTGACCTAGAGAAAAAATGGTCTGATTTGTGCTGGGTGTGTGAGTGTTCTACTGCAAAGGAAGCTCTTTATAACATTTTATAGTGTGAATATATTATATTTTATGATATAGCTCTTTATATTATATAGTGTTGACTGCCCTTCTTCAGCTGGGGGAGGCTGTTGGTTTAGGGTGCATTTATGAAATTGGATGTTCAGGCTCCATCTCTCAAAGGGAATTGTTAAACTTAATGATGTTGTCCCAGCAGCTCTGTCCCCTAGTTCAGTAACAGCTCTGGATAAGGTGATGTTCTGATCATGTCTTGCATTTCATGGTGCTCCAGTGCTAAGGAAATGTGCTTTATATGCCTTTTCTTGGAGATAATGTTTAAAGGAATAGGAAAAAAAAATCTATTTTTTCTACTGAATAGAAGGTAAGGAAATGGTGGAATGGATGGTGTGTTCCTAGTGCCTCCTATTTAACTGGAGAACACTTATCAGGGTGTCTTTTCTGCTGTCCTGTGACACTTTCCCTCCTTTCCCCTGGTATTCCCATATGGTCCCAGTGCCTGGAGCTGACAGTCATGGCTGTGACTGATTTCCCAAGCTCAGTCTGGGCTTCTCCTGACAGTAATTGGTGGGTGATCCCTCCCTGTCCTTATCTCAGCCCAGAGCCTTTAGCTGTACCCTGTGAGCTGAGGAGGGGAGTAATGGAGCAGCTTTGGTGGGCACCCAAAGACCAGCCAGGGTCAACCCACCACACAGAGACATGATGCACAAGGGCTGCAGGACAGAATTCATATTTATTATGTATTAAATGAGGATTTGTATACTTTTATTTGACTATTAACTTGTCAAAGAAGGACTTTGATTTTCAGCCATGGAATTGGTAATCACATAATCTTAAATTCCTGGGCTTTCACCATAGTTCAAGTGTGTCTTTGAAGTGTTTTCAAGCTGTTCAGCCCCTGTTGCATTCAGGTCCTCCTTTTCTCAGCCTTGGCCAGGAGAATGGGAATCTTCTCTGGTGGGAAGTAAGATTCCTATGCAATGCCCTACTTCCAGGAACTGCTGTCTGCAGGGAAGATGCCTGTTCCAGAATAAGATTTTGAAAAGCAGCAGTGATTGCTATCGTTGATAAAGCTAACACACTGTTGGTGTTTGACTGGGACTGCACAGCCTCTTGTTAGTGGTGACACCTTTGAGTTGGTCCCCTGGTGCTGCCAGGGCTGACCAGACAAGACATCAGTGGTGGTGGTGTGGCACCAGATGGGACAACACTAGGGATGACTTTCCCCATGCTTTGAGCTCATGGAAAAACCCATAAAACCCTTTTACAACTTACTTTTACAGTGTTTAAAGAACTGGGGCTGGGGTGCTTTGTAGCACTGCAAATACCAGAGATAATGGGGATGTGTGCTTGCCTTCCTTAACTGCAGTGTGCTTGTGCCTTTCCAGGACAGCAGGAATCCCTGTAGAGCTGCCTTGTGGGCTGATGGGGCTTTCACTTGCAGTGGTACATGTCAGCTGGAAGGGAGGGTCTTTGCCTGCTCTGCTAATGAACAGGAGAGGGGGGAAATGTGCACAGCCATCCCATCCCCTTTTGGATGGGGAGGGAGAGTCAGACAAGGGTTTTACACATTGCTACATGTCCTTTGTTAGTGCATGGCTGATGCTGCCTCTGGGAGTTCTGTCATTTCCCTGTTCAGTTCTGCACAAGAATTGACAGACACCAGCTCAAATACCCTCAGGTTTTTATTTGGTTTTTTTTTCCTCCATGAAACTGCTTCCCAGGGAGCCTGAGCCATGTGCTGGGGGTTCCCAGGGAGCATGAAGAGGGAGGCCCAGCTTTGGGAATCTTATTTTATTTATTTTTCCCCTGTCCTGCTGCTTTCTCAAGCCAGCTATCTCTGAAGTCAGGGCAGGAAATGAAAGGGCTGAGAGGTCAGGGGTGCCTGGGGAGTGCTAAGGACCTGCCTGCCGAAAGCCTGCGGCGACTCTCCAGGCTTGGACACAAAAGCAGGAGGCTGCATGAACTTAGAAGCATTTCTAACTTGATTCATTAATAGCCAAGCCAAAAGAATTAATGTGCAGCCCTTCCAAAAGGGGAATATAGCTTTGTGCTGAGCTGGGTTCTGTATTTGGAGTGCAGAGCTGTGTTTTGGGTAGGAGCAGTGTGGCTACTGCAGGAAATTCCATGCGATGCCATTAAAGGGCTGCAGGGGTTACCTTTGGAGCTGTGTTCTTGTTGCTGTCTTTAATTTGCCCATCAGCTGTCACCAAAAACTGCAAGGTACTGTTGAGAACTTGAATCTCAAACTACAAGTGTCCTCTTGTAGTTTCCTGGTGATATTCAGTGTATTGAGAGGATGTTTTTAAACATTCTCTGTATAAATACTCTGGAGTTGAGCAACAGAGCTCACAGCATCAGTGAGGGCTTCTGAGCAGATTTTCAAGGGATTTCTGGTTTTCCGGGCATGACTGGAAATGGAAGAGGCCTTAATCAGTTTGGGCCTTGGTTTAAGCTAAGACTTACTCAGACACTGTGAAGTGCCAGTGTGTGATGTCCTGTCCAAGCTAAAATCAGTTAAATGAGGTGGTGGGGAAGGATGTGCATGCCAGGGACCAGGGTGCATGGCTGGGAAGAGGGGATTGGAAAACAGGCAAGGCAGTTTTTCTACAGCACCCTGCTCCTGGCTGGCCCCATCCAAGAGCCCATTTGCATCCTCCTGTTCTGCGCACAGGATTTGCAGCCACGACTTCCAGGTGTTTGTCCTGTCCATGCACGCCCAACCCCTTTTGGGCTGGTGAGAGAGCCTTCCCAGGTTAAACACCTCTGTCTCTTTAGAAGACTGGCTGTTGTTTGGCTATTTGACATCTGTGCATGTTCAGTTTAGGGGTGGACTGAGCAGTGATGAGCTCCAAAGACCAGCCGAGGTGGCCTTGCTGATGAGCTGCAGCTGTTTTGCCTCAGGAAGGAGCTGAGGCTGCCCAGTCATCCCCACCTTGCAGGGATGCAAGTTTTGCAAAATGCTCTGAAGGATGG
>VZRH01004533.1:78698-207953 GCA_013397555.1 Urocynchramus pylzowi | reverse complement strand
GAGGTGTCCCCATGTTTTTTTTTTTTTTTTTTTTTTTTTTTTTTTTTTTTTTTTTTTTAGGGTAAGTATTTGCAAATAGTCACTGTTTGTTTATTTTGCACTCTGGCTCCCAAGCTGTGGTGGGTGCACCCACCCTGTGGGTGCTGACACATGGAAGCTTGGAGAGTTTTACATTACAAGGATGTTTTCCCAAGTGCTAATGAAGCTTTTTTGCCATATATTTAGTGATCTTGTGAGAACTCCAGTGAATTACAAGGAAAAAAACTTGGAAATTAATATCTCCATTTTTTTGCATTGCTTTGTCATGGTTTGAAATAATAGAGGAGTGGGCTTTTCAATTAGAATTTTGGTTAGTTCTCCTTTTTGAGTAATAAATTCAATATCTGCTGTGCAGGTTTCTCTCCTGCATTGAATTACTTAACTTAGTAACATTTTTTTTTTTTTTTGCCTGAAATGTCTCATGCTTCTTTATTTTACAAGAAGTTTCTTTCTTTTTTCTTCTGTTAAAATTTTTGTATTTTATGACTTAAAAAAGGAAAGCTGCATGTAGTGTGCTTTTTTGGGCACTGCCAATGAGCAGACATTTGTAAACCATTAGCTTAAGAATTAGTAAGAACAGATAAAAACAGTTTTGGCAATTCTGTCAAATTAGAGATTTGCTTTATCTTAGTAGAAGACTTTCCAAGTCATAAGCAGATCAGCTGCCAAACTGCCATTGACTTTTTTGGAGGAGTAAGATGCATTTCTGCCTAACACAGCATCCTCTTAATGAGATGCACCTTCTTGACCTTCTGTGTTTATATAGATACAATTATAATTGTGAGGGATTTTTATTATTTAATTATGGTGTTCCAAAGGAATGGCTAGTAATCACTGGTATTCCTCCAATATCCCTGAAGGTGAGCTCTCCTGGGGCCTTGTACTGAATGCTTTTTAAAGAAGATTGTGTGTAAAGTACTCTGCAGCCTTAAAGATTTTTTTTGTTCTGTTGGTTTCTTAACACAAGTTTCAACTGATTGTCAGCATTTGTAAAAGCTTATTTCTACTTGTATTTAGAAAGAAATTTATGTTAAATTTTCAGATGCAGAGTTCTAAAATCATCTCATAGAGCAAACATACATTTAGCATTACCTCAGTTTGTGTTGCAACTCCATAGGAAAACAAATTATCTTCATCAAAAATAACACAGAGCTGGTGCCAGTGCTTCTATTGCTCAATTCTCACATTTATTTCAAACAAGCACCTTCATGCTTGGGAGCAGCTGCATGCAGGCATCTGCAAAACCATCTCATCATTCCCATCCTGAGTCCCACTCATAAATCTCTCAAGGTTTTTAAAAAATAAGGGAAATAAGGCTTGGCTGGTAGGTTACTTTTATTACATTGATCATTAGGAGGTTTTGTGCTTCTGTCTTGGTTTGGTTGGGCTGTTGCTTTATGAAATAAGAGCTTTTTGGGCAAGGGGTTACCTTTGGCACTGTGTTTGTGCAGTACTGGCCGTAGTTTTTGTCTGTGACTGGGGCAGGGTAACACTGGAGTACTGGAAAACACAAATGCTTGTAATAAGGATAGAATTTGCCTGTCAGGGCTATAAGCTCCCAGCTTTCCAAAGAGTAATGGATTTCCCTTATTGATGGTACTGGCGTGCTCACTTCCCAAAGCTGTTGGATTTTTTTTCTCTGAAAATATTGTTTTGTTGTGGAAAAATCACTAAAGGAGACCAACACTTCTCTCCTCCCTACTTGTTGCTGGGTTTTGAGGATGCCTAACACGAAGCCAGGGGTTGAGCTGGAGAGAAAGCCATTGGCACAGCTGCTGTGGCTGTTGTTGCTGCTCTGTGATGCCACAGCAGATCTTGCAGACCCCCCTGCTGCTGAAGCCACTCTCTCCTGAGGACACTCATAGCTGAGAAGTGAGCTGTCATTCCTCAAGGGTTGGAGAGGAAACAATTTGTCTTCTATGAGTCCAGTGATACTTCCTTTTCATTAATGGATCTCCTGGTGCTGAACATCAGGATGAGTTTTTAAGAATGAAACGAGCGGTCACGACTGTTCTTTGCTTTAGAAGATATTTTAAGTGTTTGTAATATAATCTGTGGTTCATGGTCCTAGCAGTAGTTTTCCAGAGTAGCAAAGAGTCAATTACACATGCACGGAGAGGAGGAGTTGGGAGAATAAACACAGGAGAAAAATATTGTGTGTTGCAATAAAAATAAGCACAGTTCTTCTCATGGGCTCTTGAACTCTGTGCTGGGTTTGACGGGCAGCATGAGGTTTGCAGCTGTCATTCTCCAGCCTCTTCATGGGGACAGCTTCATAACCTGGGAGGTCTTTAAATACAAGCAGAAGATCAAAAGCAAGAGGAGGAATTCAAGCTCTGGGCTTGACTCTGCCCATTAGGTTATGTTACTTCTTTAAACCCACTTTTTTTTTTTTTTTTTTTTTTTTTTTTTTTTTTTTTTTTTTTTTTTTTTTTTTTTTTTTTTTTTTTTTTTTTTTTTTTGAAGCATGTGAGGGAACTGTGTGCTGCTAGCACCACACCAGTTTCTGTGGTTTGCAGATGCAAATGCAGTGCTAACAACACTAACTAAAAGGCTCTGGCTGTGATTTATGGCTGGTACATATGGCAGTGAAACAATATCCCCCGTGAGCGCGCTGGTATGAGCGGGATGCGCGATCAGTCTGCCCGAGGAACAGGTGGTCACGTATTATTTGGGGGCTCCACGTCTCCTGTGCTCTGTTTTTTTGTGTAGGGTGAAGCTTAATGTTCAGCTGCTGGCTGCCTTTGATGGCCCTGCTGGTTTGCACAGGGGATGTGGCTGGTGCTGTGAAGGCACAAGGGTTGTGCTTCTGCAGCACAAAACTGTACTGGCAGTTTTCCTCTCCATAGTCCAAACCAATTTTATCTCCTGCAGCTTGTCAGTAGTAGCTATTTTCCCCTGCAGACAAGACAGAGGGATCAATGGCTGCTCTAATAGTTATCCTTAGTTTATGTACAGTCCTCTTTTCTAAAAGGGTTAGTGGATTACCAGTGTGCAGCAGAAACTTTTTGACTAGTACCATCAAACACCAAAATGTTTCTATTCTGCAGTGAACTTCAAAGGGGGAGAAGCAGAACAAAGCTAGGAAGAAGATAAAAACAAACTTTCCAACTATCCAGGATGCTGTAAAGCCTTTATTGATTCTGCTTGGGAAGATCTTCATAATTCTACCAGACCTGGACTCAAAGTAATAAAAACTTTAAAGGAATCTGTCCAATCATATGTTCTCTCTATCCTTGAATTTCATAAGCAGTGTAAACATGGAATTTTACCAGGCTCTAGATCCAGGAGGAGGCTCTTACATATACAAATAAGAGCAAGAATATGAGTGATTTTCCCATTTTCATTTTTCTCCCCCTTTTGCATGTTGTTTGTGCCATTTAGATTACATAGACTCGAATATTTTCCTGATTATTATCCAAAAAGAAACCATAGTAATTAGGGAGGTTTTGGTATATACACAACATCCTATCATGTCTCCATAAAAGAGAAAATGATGATGATTTGACTTGGGGTCAAATAATTGCAAACCTCCATCTGACAGAGCTTCCCTTGGTGCTGTGCTCTTCATGGCAGCACTGCAGTAGCACCCTGGGAGTGGGGAAGCTCTCAGACTTCTCTCCATGATGAATGTCACCAGGACATCAGGGTAGTGCTAATTATTTTAAGATTTGGGAGTCTGGAAAATTGTTTTGTGGGGGTTTTGGGGGCATGCTTAGTTTTGGGGTTTTTTAAAGAAAAAAAGTAGAAACACTTTGAGATGTGTGTTTATATATTCAGGATTCTGTTTCCTATTGAGAACATGATCCAACTGTGTGATTTTAACTCTTCTGCAAATGTTCCTGTGCTGGGTTTTGGAGCAGGAATGTTGTTGCTCTGAAGTGCACTTTCATGTCTGTATTGAGAAATGAGGTGGCCTGTGGACTTACATAGAAAGCAAACTGCTTTTAGATCTTGTGATGATAAACTGAAAAATGGAGGTTAGAAAACTCTCTCTGCTATAAACCACTGTAATCCTGCAGTGTGAAGGGGAGAAGTGGTGTGGTATGAGTGAAAGATGAGTGTGTTTTTCTTGGAAATAGGAAAGGGAAAGAGACCCAAACTTCTTGGAGAATGAATTGGTTGGATGTAATCCAGTTGTGGACTATGAAGAAAGTGAGATGTGCCATCAGCTTGCTGAATTCTCATGATGATTGTGCATCCAGGAGTTAACTTCTGTGTAGAGAACTTTTAACATCCCAAATAATAATCTCATGTGGTTTTTGTAAAGTACCTCTCTGAAATGCATGGGTCTGGTTAATCTTGGCCCTTCCTGTGTCTCTTCCTAACCAGCCTTCCTCCAACTCCTGAAGACACAGCTGTCAAAGTAACTTGAAAGGTGTGGTGGGGTGTTTGACTAAGCATTCCTATAAAACCAGGACAAGCCTGCAGGACACATCTGTTCAGAGCTCTCCAGGGAGCTTTCGTTGAAGCTAGAGCTGAACATGTGTTGTGAAGAGCTTGGGTGTGGTTGGGTTGGGGTTTCACTCCCCTGTGTGGGGTTTTTGGGGGTTGTTTGCTAATGACAAGACACATGTGGTGTGTCCGTGTTGTAATTACCCAACAGCTGCTGAGTGCCAGGCGATAAAATGACAGACAAAATGTGGTGCAGATAAATAAAATAGTCTTGTGTGTGGGAGATGGGTGAGTAATGGTTAGGAAAGACGAGAGACTCTCGGGCTCACCTACGTCTTGAGGCAGTATGTGTGTCTCTCCTTCCTCCAAAAGGAGACAGAGGACCTTGGAAGTGTGCAGAGGAGGATGAAAAGGGTGATGAAATTCAAAGGACAGCAAAGAACCATTGAAAAGACAGTTCTTTTGTGTTTTCAAGCACCTGCCCAAGAGCAGGAAGAGTCTCCTGGCTATTTTGGTTGGCATGATTTGGGTTTTTAGCCAGGAAAGAGTGCAAATACAGTTCCCCCAGCACAGTTCCTAGAGTTGTTTTCTGCCCCCAGGGTAATGACGTGCAAGAGTTGTTGCAAGTGCTCAAGAGATGATCTTCTCAACCTGGGAAAAGCATTCTCCCTGTTCCCCACTGTTGGACATGGGTTAATAATAAAGAGGAGAGTCATCCCACACATGTTCATGTTTCAACTTCTTGCTAATGCTGTCGTGTGCGTCAGCAGGACTGCCAACAGCAGAGCTGTGTAACACCCTCTCCCCCAGCCCCACACTCCCTCGTGCAGCACAGAATCCTGCTCATAGCCATGGCATCTGGTATTAACCACCCTGGGGAAAGCTGGATTTGTGGGTTTGGCAGCCCATCCATGTGATGGCATGTGAGCATTTGCCCAGGTAAATCTTTGCTGGGCAACTGCTTCAAGCAGCACCTTGCTCCCACCAGGTAGCCCATGCAGGTAGGCAGCACTCAAATTGTAGCTGTCCTCTAGCAAAAACCTCTGTCAGCAAATTTTGAGGTGATTGTTTTGGGTATTCTCTGGATTATATTTTCACTAAAATAATCCAGTAGTGATTTTCTGATTAGAATTAAGCTTGCTTTTTTTTTTTACCTTCTCTGATATAAGTCTATAAGCTGCATTTTGTTTAACCAATTTTGTGTGGCTGTACTGCCCAAACAAAGTTAAATATTATAGGTTTCCAATTGATTTCACTGGAACTCTGATGGGGTCTAAAATTACATGAAGGCTTTTTTGGTTGGGTGATTTTTTTAAATCTTGGTTTTCTCCTATAGAATAAAAAGATGCCATCTCAAATTCAGTCAGCTGCAGGTGTGATTTCCTGGTCTTAATCAAAAATAACATAGCAGCACTAAAGGTTGTCTCTTACATAGACCCAGGATCTGCTCTTGCTTGTCTGCTTGTGAAGGGAAGTCTTTTCATATCAAAATAATGAAAGAATTTCCAAATGTTAGAACTATTAATGTAAGATACCTGGACACATATAAGGTTTCTTAAGGTTTCTGGGCTTCTAAAATATTTTTTGTATCTTGGGATCAAAGAACCCCTTGTTTGCAAGTAGTCTGTTTCAATGATTGGCTCAGAAAAATTTGCAAAGCATATTTTACTGGTGCTGTTCAGTAACAACCAAATGCCTTTGGTCCTTTTACGTGCTACATTCATTTTTCTAGTTCACGTTGTCCCATTAAATGGGCCAGAGATGGCAGACACTGAGCTGAGCTAATCTGCCTTTAATGTCCCTCTTCCCTGGGTCTGAGTCCACAGGACAGAGCTGGTCAGAAGTCCCTGGGGTGAAGCAGCTCTCCTGGGGACAGGGGACCTCTCTAGAGGTTGTCATCAGCCTTTTCTTTAGACTATGAAGGGGTGGGCATGAGCAGCTCTAATGGAAAACTCTCCTTCGAAGGCAAGTCGAGGCAGGTGAGAGAAATCCCACTCTCAAATCCTTATCAAACATGCTGGAATAATTTTACTGTGCTTTGAGGCTTTCTCTCATAATGCAGTGCCAAAAATAGTGAACTCTCTTCAATTTACTCAAGAATTTAGTTTTTATAACTCCTTTCAGACAGAAACATGCGAACACGTTTCATAATTTCCTCTACAATTGTGTGCATCCATCTATGCAAATAAACAGGCTGCTGGAATTATTTAATGTTGGAGTGCTTTGAAAATGTAATGTGCTGTGTAAATGCAAAGTATCAACGATAGAGTCCTACGATTAATAAGGCCTTTTATTAAATAAATGCTGGTTCTTGCCAAAATTCCAGAGAGACTTGTGGTAGAGCATGTGTACTTAACAGGTCAGAATGTGAAAGTAATAACACACATTCTCAAATAGAAAACACATGTATTTGTTTTTAAACTTGGATATATTATTTTAAATTCTTAATACCCTCACCCTTCTTTGATTAAAGGGCCATAGACTAAGTGGGGTTTTGTAAGAGATTTTCTAACAGATGTTCACTGCTGAGAACATTTCAAACTGAAGACAGAGCAGATGAAAATCCGTAGAGGAAAATAAAATATAAAATTGATCTTTAAACTTGGAAGTCTATGGGAAATAACAAGCACAGCTTTCCTTCTCTTAGCAGTGGGTGCTTTGCACTGACTGGGCAGTTGCAGAAATCCATGTACAGCAGTAGCAAGAGGAAAAAATGGGAAAATTGGTCTGTATCATATAATACTCTGGTCATACAAAGAAATTAGGCTGTTTATGTTAATCCCCATGAATGCCTCTTAAGTGAGCAGGTATATGAAATTATACTGAGGCTTAGGTCTCTCTTCTATCTCAGCTGCATCATCTTAAGTAGAAACATTGCTCAGATTGATGGAGCTTGTGTTATCAAGTGCTCCTTTATTAGTGTTAGGCTCAATTCTTGTTTCTGTTCAATTTATCAGCTCTTACTACAAACAGATTAGAAGCAATAGAGGCTTTATCTGACCTGAAAGCCTCGAGACTCAGCCATGAATTACACTGTTTTGTTACACAGAGCACTGGGGAAAAAATGAACTAATCAAGGAAATAAATTGCATGGACACTTAGAAGTTTGGGCTTTTGAAGAGAGATTACCTTTGCTATTCAGTGAGATGTGCTGTGGTAAATTACTCTGTAGTGCTTTGGGGATGTGGGCTGGCTTCAGATCCAGGGCTTCAGTGTCCTGAGGTATTTGTTAAGATTCCAAGCATGATGTGAAGGTGCCAAACAGCCTCCCTTGCTGCCTGTTTCAAAGTGGGTGTTTTGACAATTGCAAAGGAATCTGAGATCAAAATCTGTTGAAGCACAGCTATAGATAACGTCAGTAAGCAAACAGAAAAACAACACTAAAAAATAAAAATGAAACCCCCAAATAACAACAACAAAACTAAACAAAAGATGAATCAAACCAAACTAAAAAACCCCCAAAATAGAGAATGTGTGAACTTCAGTGTTCCAGGCTCCCTTTTCTCCCTTTATTCTCAAAAAAAAAAAAAAAAAAAAAAAAAAAAAAAAAAAAAAAAAAAAAAAAAAAAAAAAAAAAAAAAAAAAAAAAAAAAAAAAAAAAAAAAACAAAAAACCACAAAAAACCCACCAACAAACAAACAAACCTACCAAACAAAAACCCCCCAAACAAAAAAAAAACCAAACAAGCAAACAAAACACCCCAAAACCAAAAAACAACCAAACTGAAATGAGGCAATGAGGAGAGAAAGTTGGAAAACCACTTGGAGGGAGAACTTCCTGCAGTTCCCTGGTTCAGGGCTTTGGGATTCCAGCTCGCTCCTTCTCAGGGAGGCAGGGTAACCCAAAGGGATGCTTACCCCAGCTGGCTGCTGCGTGTGCCCAGGGGCACTGCTGGGAGCACTGGGACTGCAGTGTAGGCTGGAGCAACATATTGATTGGAAATCCACTGCAGATGAGTGTTTAGGGGACAAATGTACGCCACCATTGATGGGATATGCCAGGTAATAACATCTGCCAATCTTAAACTCTTGTTTTCTGCATTGCTGTGTGAGAGCATGAGCAGAGCAGCTGGCTGTGTGCATTGATCTTTAACCATGACAGAGCACAGGGACCTTGACATTTTATGGCAACTCAATTTTCTTTTTTCAAGTTCAGTTTGCATATTAAATTGCTTAGCAGCTGCTAAAAATGGTTAGCACAGGATATGGACGTTCTCATTGTACAAGATATCTCTTCCTTAGTTTCTTCTTCTAGCTGCTTTTATTCTTCCTTTTGCTTATCATATGGATTATGTTTATCTATGGATTTAAATGGTGAACCAAGGAGGTTAGAAGAGTTTGATCTCTGCCAACCTCCTATACTTTACCAGTTGTCCTTAGACTTAGATTTTACTTTATAGCCTAGTGCAAATATAAAACTGGGTTCTGATTCTGGACAACTTTGGTGTATCTTCTTTAAAGAAAAATGTCCTCTGCTTCTCTTGATGCTGTGATTCAGCTGTATCTCTTGTCTCTTTGTGTTCTTTTTCCTTTTACTATTTTTTTTTTTTTGCTATTAAATACTGATAGGCAATATGTTTGGGGGAAACTTTTTTCCTGTGTTGAATTTTTGCCTCAGTAGTGCTGACACTCTGTGGTGCAGGTCTGGAACCAGCACCTCTGCCCGTTTTGATATGGGGAGAGTCTGGATTTGGTTTCCATACAAAAAAAATTGTTAAAAGCAGGAGGATCATCTTTCATCTCATCTACTGTGAGAAGCATGTTTCAGTACAAGCCAAGTCTGGAAACAGGAGAATGTAGTTTGTGGAGAAGGAAATTATCAGGTTTGGGATAGCAAGGGCTTTCTGCTTGGGAGGCAGTGGCCCTGCTGCTCACTCGCTGCTGAAAAATGGTGACATCTATCAATCCATCAAAGGGCAGAGCAGTAAGGTAAACAACAGCCCTAAACAGGGACATCTGGCTCCCATAAATTAATTGGCCATTTACACAGTGAGGGCTGTTTGCATGTAAAAGGAGGCCTTCCTGCTAACACTGTCATACGCTTTTGATTCTCCTGCTTCATCCATGAATTAGGATGGCTTGTTTTAGTCAGCTGGGTTTAATTTATTTTACTTTGTCACTCTTGAAATGAAGAGGAACTGGGCGGTCATGAATCATCTGACACTGACACTTTGTCTTTTGATCGTCTGGGATCTTGCTTATATTTTTCTCTTATAATAAGAAACCCAAGAAAAGGGGATGATGAGTCTGTCTGCACGAATGTGAGTTCAGACTCCTCTTCCCCTGAGAAATCTTTTTTCCCCCACTCTGCCACTGCTGTGAGTGTAATTGATGGTGTCATGGGCTGAAGAGGGTTCCTCCTTGCTAGGAATGTTCTGAACTTTCCCCATATGTGGGAGCAGCCCAGGTTCCCTGGATTGATGTTAGCAATGCCCTGGGATTTACTAACTGGGCATGATAAACTCTGAGGCCTGGACTTACTCTGGGGCAATCAAGAGGTTTTAGTCAACTGAACTCTTGAAAAACATGAGGGTGGATGGAGGGATGTGGAGATGCTGCTGTTGGGATGGACAGGGCTTTGGAATGCATCCAGTGGAAAGACTGAAGCAAACTCAATCCAGAGTAAGGAATGGATTTATGTTCCTGGGCCTGCAGCCAGGACATGCTGAATGCATCCCAGAAGTGTTGTACTACTTATTTAACATGCCTTTTCCACGGTTAAGAGAAGTTTGCCCTTCAGGGTTGCTCTCCTTGATTCATCCATTAAGTAATGTTGCAGTGGGTAGAAAAAAAAAAAACAAACCTCCCAACATGCTGTTTTAGCTTGAATGAAGTAACCCTTGCTGCCACATGTGGCACTGAGGATTATCATCCAAATTTTTGAGTCTGTTAAATAGCTGAGGCTTCTTCTCTTCTTCACCCTGAGGTGAAGAACACATGGTCTGGCTTTTCCAGGAGAGTTGTTGAACTGAAGTATTGGGATTTTTGGTTTGGGTTGATTGTTTTTTGTTTTTTTTTTTTTTCCCAGGCATCTGTCAGCAGTGCTGTGGGGTGGGTGACTGACCCTTTCTGAATTTCTCAAGGAGGAGATAATTGATTTTAATCACTCTCACCATAATTCCTGGAGTGTGTTATCTAGAGGGAAAAAACCAAACAAACAAAAAACAAAAAAAAAAAGTATTATAAAGGGGGAAAAAGAAAAGGTATTTAAAACTCTATTTTCATGTTTATACAAAATACATCCTGGAGGGGAAGAATTACTGCTGGCATATGAAACAAGATGCTCTAGGACTGAGAGGCCTGAGGGGACATGATCTGCTGCTGCTTTTTCTTTGTGACACAATGCAAAGATTTATTTATTTCTTCTGTTTGGCAACCTGTGCCCCAAGGTACCAGGATTTTAAATGCTCAGCTGGGTTGTGGTTTAGCTGGGTGGATGGACCCTTTGCAAACCTGTGAGTCTGTAGATGTTGGTTTCAGGATCAGGACCATCTGGATTGAAATGAAAAGAAATCTGCTGTTGCATCCAACCAGTGTATCCAGCTTTTCTTGAAAAAGCACTATGGGAATTTTTTTTTCGAGCCTGTCTGTAAGCCACTTGAGAGAATACTAAGTAAATATGTACAGTTGGATCAAGCAGGCTTTGTACTAAAGAGGGAATTTATTAGAAAGTATTCAGAGAATAATAAACATCACTGAGAATTCCTGGGTTCCTGCCCATGGATTTATGAGTTTATGCTTTAGCTGGATAAATCTCTGTGCCTTAGTTTTCCCAGTAGGATGCAGTGTCATCCCCAGCCTTCATATCATGGAACTCAAAAATGACATAACCATTGTTCCTGTTAGCCTTCCACTCTGTGTCACTTCATGGGCTTGTCTGACTGCTGCTGCAGTGGTGTTGATTGATAAGAGGCTGTTATCACCAGGGTGGAGATTTAGGGAGATCCCCACAAGGTTTGGATCTCTGTGAGGAGTTGTTCCCCATGCAGTAACTATTTTGCCTTCTGTCTGGATTTGTTTCCCAGAGCAGTAGTTTCCTGTGGTTGCTTTTGGGCACCTGCAGCTCTGAGAACAGGAGTCATAATTTCAATGCAGGCATGTAAAAAGGAATGAGTCCAAAAGCACTGGCACTGTTTGAATGCCATCAGAGGAACAAAAAGCCTGTTCTTCAGCTTTGGGAATTGCCCTGGTTTTAAATGCTGGTACTGGCACCTTGGTTTTTAATATGACTAATGATATGCTGATTTTTAATATGACTAATTGAGGTCTGAAGCACTGACCCTGGCTACCTCCCAGGAGCATCTCCTCTCCACTGAGGGCTCCCTGCAGGAATGAAAACCACTAACTCTTTTGTACCAAATACAAGTGTCTTTTGGGGGATGTTTTGTGAGGAAAAATGCTCTTTCTTCACCTGCCAAATATTGCTGAAGAGGTTGCTCGTGGCTTCCTGAGCAGTGACAGTTTGAGGTATGGGGATGTGTCAGCCTTGGGAAAGAGCTGTCTTAGAGCACTTTACTGGGTGAGGCTTGGAGGGAACTGAAAAATAAAGGCATGATGGGAGGACTGGGTTTGCTTTGTTGTTTTTAAGTCAAGATGAAATAAGGAAATAGGAACTTAATAGGAAATTAAGGGGAAATAGGAACTCTTCTCCCTACTTCCCACTAAGCAGAGAAGTTTGTCAGTGTCTGAGCCCACAGGGCTTCCCACATATGCTTGTGATTCCTCCAGCCAGTGGTGATGAAAAGTCAAGGGTGAGTTCTCTGTTCTTTTCATCTGGTTCAGGTAAAGCTCTCCATGGTGCAAAGTCACCAGGATCCAACCCAGACTGGGAGTCCAGGCATGAGATCTCCAGGATCTGGGAGATGCTTCTTTCAGCATGGCCTGCCTGCTTCTCCCCTTCCTCCCTCTCCAGCTCCAAGAAGAATCTGCCCTAAAAACTGCTGCATTTCAGATGTTATTTGTTTTGCTTGTTGCAGGCCACCATGATGGCAAACGGAGCAGCGTGTGATTCAGGCAGTGGTGTTGAAGGAGGCTTTCCTCTTGTTTTCTTCTCAAGGGGTCCAGGTTGAACCCACTTATCTCCTTTCCTGTGGATTATCAGGAGCTTGTTTGTGTGCTCCCGAGCCCTGTCTCTTGGGCTTCACCCGCGTTCCCTAAAATCCAGCAGGCTTTTGAAAGCTGTGAGGCATTGATGACAAAGCACAGGAGCTGTATTTGGGTTTTGATGGGAAAGATACAAGCATCAGGATATTTTTTATATGTGGGTTACTTCTGAAGCTCAGAGCAGTGAAGAGTTTTCATTTATGCTTTCAGAAGTTACTTCCAGAAGGAACAATGTAGGTCTTTGTGTGTTTATGTATCAATTCCCTTAGTGTGTTTCTACTCATATTTCATCAATAAAAGAAACATATTCTAATAATATTTTTCTAGTGACATTAAATAATGCATTCTCTTCTGAACAAGTTGAAATCTATCCATAAATTTTAAGTAGGTTCTTTGTTGCTCAGGGTTGGCTTGAATATTTCAATCTCTGTCCAGCATTGTAAAATGTAACAAGCATTTTGAATAAGTAGTTTGGGGCTATTTTTCAGTTCAGTGTGGATATTTTTTTAGTACCTCTAATTTAAAGAATCAAATTGATACTCTTTGCATTTCCTAAGCTGAAACGTAGTTTTGATGGATGGCATGCTTTCATAGGAAGAGATTAAAGTATCAAATGCTTACTTTAATGATGTAGTGAGATGCAGTTTGCAGATATTCCTTATAACTTTAGGATTTGATGAAAGTCCCTCTAGGTTTATAGTGCATCCTTACAGTCTCATTTCCCATTATCTTGTTTTGGTAGAGGGACTATAACTTATTAAATGAGGAGCTGGAGTTTAATTTATTATGGGTAACTCTCCTAAAATCTACTTTCATGTACAGATGGGCTGCAGCACTTTTAAGTGACTGTTGGGCAGAATGCTCTATTTATTTTTGTTGCTGGTTGATAGAGAAGAATTTTTCCCCAGGGATGTAGTACTGCACAACTGACCTATTGCATTAAATAAATTCTCTGCTTTCCTTTGGAGTAAGCAAACCAGTCTATTCCCAGAGCAATTACGGATGTGTGCCCCTTCCCCTTGCTGTGATTCATACCACATTGGTACAGAGTCTGTAAATAAACAGAGCTGAATTCTTACCTAACTGTTTTACATGGGAACGGTGCTGTTGGGGTGGCTGGGGGTGATATGATCCTTTTGAATTCAACTGTGCCTGAGAATTGCCTTGACACGTTGGCCTCGTGGAAAAGGCTTGCAGATGAGCATTGCAGGGGCTGCAGAGGTGGTCGAAGCCTTGAGGGGTTGTAAAACAAAGATCCAGCAATAACCATGGCACGATGACTTTGAGGAAGAGACAAGTACCACATCAGTCAGTGAGGAGCTGTCATCACTGGGAAGCTGAGGACAGGAATAAACACAGCTCCATCTCCACGCTGGTGCTGAGCTGTCGTGCCATGGTAGCACAGGAATGGGTGAAAATAGAGCAGGAGTCACCCTGTAGCTCAGATGATTAAAGAAGCTCTAATGCTAATTCTCAGCCCTGTTCCAGATTTCCTTTCTAGATTTTACAAACTGCTGTTTGCGGGAAAGCCCAGTTTATCTTGATATCATCTGAGTGCTTGACATGAGCACAGATGTTGTCGACAGAAACTCCCTAAGAATTGGCACCAGATCTGCTGCTTTGCCTCTTTATTGTGCCTCCATTCCCTAAGGAGCAGACCCGGGGCCAAAAGGAGCAGTCTGTCCTTCTGTCTCCAGCACACCTGACACACCTGCTGGCACATTCCTTAGGGGATGGTTATCCCCAAACACAGTTTTGTTCTCATTGCTGGAGTTTCCCTTTGTTTTAATTCCCTTTGACTTCCCACCTTCTGAGAAGTACTTAAACCAAAGAATTACGCAACAGAGACATGAACAACCTAAGCCCTGTTCCCAACGTCTTAATGAAGAACAGAAAATGAGAAGGAAGTAAGGCTACTGCCAAACCCTAATGTATGACATAAGTTCCAGAGAACATCACAATCTTGTACATGTAGTCTGAGTCCTCACACTCAGGCTCAGGGTTTTATGGGACATCCTACCTCTGCAGCAGTGTTTTCAGAGAGCACTCTAAAATAGTCACGCAATTGTCCTCCTTTTGCTTCAGATGGTGACAAAATTACTCCTAAAGTGAAAGCTTTTTAAACTTGGGTCTGAAATTGGCTTTAGTTACGTGTTCAGCCTATTAAGCCTCATCTACAGCCACTGGGACTATACATGGAAAAACTCTGGAAAAGAAATTATTTGCACCTTGGTTTTGATTACAAAAACCCACCCCCTTTTCTTATAGGTTTAGGTCTTGCTTATATTGCATAGCAGTTATACTTCATAACAACTTTATAATATACAAAATTGACTTGGCATAAGTACTTTGCTCATAAAAAGAACACTTTAGCCTGCAAGTGCTGGTGTTCCTGAGCCTCTGGGATATTCAGTATTCCAAAACAGGCAATGATTTGTCACTGTTTTAAATTATATGCAGAAAGAAAATTATTTTCTAAACATATTTTCACATCTATCCTGTGAAATGGAAGTGTTGTTCCTTGTTACCAAAAGGAGATTATCTGAAAATATTTTTGTATGCAGAAACCTGAGTTTTGGATGTAAGTGTGAGGGAAATCTCCTGCAAAGCATCATAGTTATGGAGGTCACAAAAAAGCACTGTGCATTTTGATCTGATGGATCACTGCTGTACACAAGTCTAAAGCCATCAACAAAATGTAACAGCATTAATGTGGAGCTTTTGTTGTTGAAAAGCAGGCTTTAATTCCAAAATAGATACCCCATTGTCCTGTCCCATAGAGGCCAGTAGAAATCCCATCAGAATCACACTGAAGTGCCCATTGCCAAAGCCTGCTGTAGTATTTGGCTCTTATGGACAGGAAAGCAGAATATTGTGTGGAATATGAAGGATAAACTGCTCTCAATCCCAGCTGTATGCTTTAAGATAATAAAACTAATCCCAGTTTTATCTATTTTCTGTATCAAAATCTGGTATTGTCAGAACTCTCTAGTTTTCTAGAGTTTCTCTAGTTTTTTTTTTTCTGTGACAAGGCAAGATGCACACCTTTGGATAATTGGAAAGACATGAAGTCATTTGTTGTGATTATTTTCAAAATTAATTATTTGCTGGTTTTGCAGCTTGAAAGAAACTTTTGCCCTGTCCAAGGATAGCTGGGTCTTTCTCAGTTAGATGTATAGCCTTGAATTGTCTGCAATTACTAAAAGCAGCTGTTGGGCAACTGAGGAGTAAATGAATTCTGTTCCTTATGCCTATATCCTTTCATTAGTAGCAGCAGCATTTAATTAAGAACTGCAGAGCCTGATAGTAACCTAAACTACAGGAAGATATGACTTGTCCTAAACAAATTAATGTTTACCAATTTAAAAACACTTCTAAGAAGTGTAGGCACAAAAAGAAATGTCTTGCTGAAGGCTACAGCACAGTAACCTTGAGCAAGTTGCTACTGAAGGGCAGCAATGGGTAAACCCAAACCTCCTGGGACATGGTCAGGTCTTGTGCCCCATGGATTAGGCTCATGGAATCTTAGAATATCCTGAGTTGGAAAGGATCCATAAGGATCATCAAGTCCAACCCCTGGCTCACCACAGGATGACCCCAAAAATCATACCATGTGCTTGCCAGTGCTGTCCACAAGCTTCTTGAACTCTGTCAAGTGATTGCTCTTTGTTTCAGATCCCTCCCCATGGCTTTTTTTTATTCTGTCTCTTCGGAGTTCTGATTATACTGACTTTCTCTTCATGTGCATTGCTTTAAACTGGTAACTGTGCTGTGTTGAAACATTTCTGACTGTGCAGGAATTGATTAAACTGAGCACTGGAATGGTGCCATTGACACAAGAATATGTGTGCATGTCTGTTTTCATCAGTACAGAAAAAAGAGTCATTAGTCATTGGTTTTTTTTCAATAAAGATTTTATTTTAAGACATGTCAAATATCTCTTGGAGCCAAGGAGAGGTTTGTTCTGAGTCAGCTGAAAAATAAGATTCTAAATACCAGTAGGAGATTTTTCTAATCATATTTTCTGATCATATGTGATTGTAGCACGCTAAAATGGAGTTCTTTGAAACATAGGCTTTTTCTTGGATTATGGCAATTATAGAGCAGAGAAAAACTTAAGCTAGTGGAAAAATAAATTTGTACTTGACAATTTACATACTGATGTCCAGAAACAATAAAATGTACTTGATGTGCAAATAAACAGATTCTCCCCTCTGATGAATTTGAGTGGCATAGCTCCAAGCACAATAGTTTTCCAACGAGGACATTTTCAGGAAAAAAAGCCTGGGTGTACTATTTGTTTTCCTTTTCATCCATAGAGAATGTACAATTTGGGGAATTACAAGGGTCTTTCAAGGAACTGTGCCAATAAATGGACCTTGATGGTGGTGTTGTCTTTGGCAGCTCACCAGGGAATAATTCTGAATTAGGTTTGAAGGCCCTGTTTCTAAAAAGTCCAGCAGACCAAGGTCAGGGTTGAAACAACCCAGCAAGGCAGGATTGAAAGGACATTTTGTATCTGTTCTCTAGTCTGCTTTAGCATTTTAATCTTACTTAGTGTGGAGCTGTGCTGGCTGTGCCCAGGCACCTGTGTGAGCAAGATAGTGCTTGTGTGGGTGGTGGAAAAGGATGCAGCAGAAGTACTTGGCACAACTACTTTTAAGGAAAAAGTGATAGTTTGTGCAGTATTGTTAAAAGATTGTTGGGGAACACTAATTTTTTTTTTATGACTTGAATGTCTTGGATGTAATATCCTGATTTTCAGAAGAAAGGGTCTGGTTGAAGAATTAATTAACAGGAAATGTTGATTGGTGTAGACAGTGTTTATTTCTTCTTTGACCATGTAATTTGAGGGTAAAAAACCACACCAGAAATGCTCTGTTCCCAACTGACCAGCAAGAGATGGGGAGCTGGACCAGCAGCCTTGGCTGCTCAGCAGCAGCAGGGCATCCTGAGGGACAGTGATAGGTTCCTGGAGATTCAGCTCCTTCTCTTCTCCCCTCTCTTTTCCCAGGGTCTAATCCTGCAAATGCCAGTGGCATGTAGAGAGCAGGAAGCTGTGGAAGGAAAGGAACTGTGGAGAGGGCTTTTGGGGCTCACCAGGAATAGCTTCTGCTAGGAAACCACACAAGCTTTGAGTTCTCCATCACTGGGGGCTCATGGAGGTCTTTTTTTCCCCCCCACTTTCCATGAAGGGGAAGGAAGGAATAACACAGGTTGTAGTTTTGAATTCATGGCTGAAGAATTAAGTTACCATGTTTTCAATTCATTACCATCCTCCACTCTGAATAGATCTGCATTATTTTGCAAAAGGTTTCTCTTGCACACGCATATGCATCTTTTTTAATATACAGAGTGGATGCAATTTACCTGTGTATGAGTGTGCAGATGAGATGCTTCCTTGTGTTAAAAATATGTTCCAGGGACTAAAAGCATTATTTTCCTGCTTTTTTGCTGCTTATTTTATGAGAAAGGTGAGGTGTAGGGGAGTGCTGGCCACTGCCCCAGCCCCATGTGCTCTGCCATGGGAGGAAGCTCCGCTGTCCTCGTGACCCTGCCTGCAGCCGGGGGTGCTCCGTGCATCCCTGGGGCTGCAGATCCTCTTGCGTGATCCCAGCCCACGTTTCATGTTTGGGATGACAGTAAATTCTGCAGTGAGACAGCCTTTTCCATGGAATACTGTGCTGCTTGAACGCTGAAGTCATTTTGATTTACTACATAACCAAGTCATACGTGGCTTTGAAATGCTGTGTGCGTAGTTTACCAAGAGCTCCTTCCAGGCTTTTTTTTTTAAATCTTGCCACAAAATATCACGACTTGTGTTTGGTCTGTGGTTTTGCAAATGGGCTCGGAGACAGGGGTTTGAAAGGCAACAACAACAAAAACCTCAGAACTTACATATCCCTCGCTCTATTTTGGGACCCAGCACTACAAAGGAGCAGCAAGAAGCAGCAGCCAAGGTCTGCTCTTGGTTACCCTGCTGGAGCAGGGAGTTATTTCAAGCTGTCATCCAACCAAAGTGTCTCACAGCAGCAATACCAGCACAAGTAGCATCTGCAGCTCTGCCTGGTGAAATGGGCTGGGAGCTGACTTGGTTACTGAAAATAGCACATGGAAATGGCTCTTCTGAGCCTGGGCCAGGTCCTGGTCGGGTACCACTGGCGCTGTCACCCAAGGAAATGCTTCTTGTCTTGCACACTGCAGTAATTGCAGCAGCCCTTTTACCACATAGAGTAACCAAGGCTCTATGTGGCCAACTGTTTGTTTTCTGGACAAAAACCAGAACTTCAAGCCTGCTGCTGTGAAAAAAGGGCAAGGGTATACATTTTGCAATACAGAGGGCTTGCTGGGGTGGGCTCTTGGTCCAGATCTGCTCACAGATGCAAGTGTTTGGTGCTGGACTGAGGCTCAGCTGTGCCAATGGGACTGAGGTTCTTGCACTTGATTTATCCAGGAGAGGTCAGTTCAGTAGTAGTAGCATCTGGTTTTCAGCTGAACATTACTTGGGTTTTCAAGCTGACAAAGGCACAGGGAAGCTCACCACAATGTGCCCTGAGCCATGTGGTGAATAAATGGCTTATTTTTGTGATTACAGGCCCTTCTAGGTTAGAAGTCATTGCTCTAGCTGTATTAGCTTTGTTGAAATACACAGATGTCCTTCACCTTAATAAGTCAATACTTCCCATATTGTTTGCAAATGCAGAGAGAAGAATCCAGCTGAATTTCAATGTTGTTGGAGTATTGCATTTATAAGTACTCAATTTGATTTCCATAAAGCACAGTGTGTGCATGTTTCACGTAGTATGTGAAATATTGCTTGGACTGTGAAACCAAATAACCCAAGGGATGGACTTTGCTTTACCTGCTGTACCTAAGGCAAGTTTATCTCAGAAACACCATCTGAATGCAGAGCTGACTCTTGCATGGGGGATTTGGGAGCTGTTTTGTTGGATTTTTTTAATTGATAAAAGCTTATTGTTGGTGCTGGGGTCTCCTGTGTTAAGAGGCACGCTTTTTGTGGCTTTCCTTTTGGAAATGTTCCCATGTTGACAGAAAGCACAGACACGCTGCTGTATTTGGGCCTTTCAAGCTCATGGAGCAGGAGGCTGTGCCATGGTGCTGCAGCTCTGGGAAAAGGATTTGAAGACCCCAGATATACAAATAGAATCCCAGAATGATTTGGGTTGGAGGGGACCATAAAGATCATCCAGTCTTATCTGCCCCTACCGTGGGCAGGGACACCTTCTGCTAGGCCAGAACTGCCACACAGCTTGACCTTGAACACTTGCAGGGGTGGGACTGCCACAACCTGGGCAACCTGTGCCAGGGAAGAATTTCTTTCTTGCATCCCACCTAATCCTGTCCTCTCTGTTTGAAGCCCTTTCCTCTTGTCCTGTCACTCCAGGCTCCGGTCCAAGTCCCTCTCCATCTCTTTTGGAGTCCCTTTAGGCACTGGAAGGGGCTCTAGTCTCCCTGCAGTGTTCTCTTCTCCAGGCTGAACAGCCCCAGGTCTCTCAGCCTTTCCCACAGCAGAGCTGCTCCAGCCCTCTGAGCATCTTTGTGCCCTGCTCTGGTCTCTCCAACAGGTCAATGTCCTTTTTATGTTGGTGGTCCCAGCTCTGGATGCAGAGCTCCACACTTGGCTTTAGTGTGACGTGGCAAGCAGAGGTGTCTGGGCTCTGTCAGATCTTACAGAGAAAAGGAGTTTTGCCAAGGCAAGTTGTGTATCCACCCCCCAGCTGGACTGGGACTCTCAGCTGACCAAAGGGGGCCACTGGGGATGGGGAAACACATCTCAAGTCATGTCCAGAAATGGAGTGAGCAGCACCAGGGGAGAATCTACCTGGTCAATGGTGTGTTTTGGCATTCTGCAGCACGTGGCAGCTTGGGGTCTGGGCGCAGGGATGGGCCTGTCTCTGATGCAGGCTGTGGGTGCTGCTGCGTGGGCAAGCCAGAGCTGAGCCATGCTGTGCATCTCCCCCAACTCACAGAATTCACATCAGCCACACATGGGTGTTTAGGTTGCTCTGCAGTTGGTTTATTGCTTTCACATGCTGCTTTCATTATACCTTACAGCCTTATTCCTTTTTTTTTTTTTTTGTGGGGGGGGGAGGGAAAAACTAGAGGAACAAATCCAAAACTAAAATTAGTCATTTGAGAGTCCAAGTTTGGTTTTCATTTATTTGCAGATAGGATTAATTTGAGCTGGGGGAAGATTTGCTGAGGGGAGGGGAGTGCAAAGATGAGTTGTGGGACTGAGGCCGTGCTGCCTTTTCTCCCTCAATGTCAACATAGTACTTCTGCAGTCACACACTAATATAACACTGTGGTCTTAATGTTTCACTAGCATCTTCCTCCACTGGTTCATCTCTCTTGTGGTGTTTACATGGCAGAGATGAGTTATGGCCAAGCCACCCTCATCAGCACTCACAAGTACCTTGGTGCTGGGGTTGCTGATCTTCTCCTGCTGCTCCATCATTGCTTCATGCTGGAGGGACTGGTGGGACAGGCTCCAAAAAAATTAGAACAAGTCAGATGTGACCCAGCTGTCATCCCCCACTGCCTTCCTGGTGCTGGTGTGTTTTGGGGGTATTTCTGCTCTCCAGCCCACGGCACGTCTGCCATCGCTGTCCTGCTGGCACGCAGCAATCACACACTCTCCAGTCTCCTGGCACTGAGGTGGGAATGCTGCTGGTCTTGGGTGAGACAGCCATGGCTTAGTGTATGCCAGGGCAGTTGCTGTGTGTTCCAGCTTCAGCTGCAGCCCTGTCTTTGATGGGCTTCCCACTCCCAGGCACCCTTTCCTGCCACCATGCCACAAACCTTCATCCTGACTCAAAACCAATGTTTTGGGGTTTTTTTAACCTTCTCACAAAGTTTTTTCTGCAATTATAAAGCTGGCTTTTCCCCAGAGCCTGGCTTCTACATCTCTCCTACTGTTGGGCATGTTGGCCAGGCTGATTGACATCTCCCCAGCAGCGGGCTCGGGGCCAGGCACTCATTAACAAGTTCCTCAATCTCTATTGAACAGTAACAAATATAGTTGTTTCCAACATGTGCTGGCCCCCTACCAATCACCTGGAGGTAAAATGCATGGGGCCTATTGCTGTTCTTTAATTCTGTGCTTCCCCCACCATCCCTCTCACAGTCTCTGTGTGAGGATGGGCTCCATCCAGAATCCCAGGGCTACTCTGGGCTGCACAGGGGAGGCACAGGGCACTCTGCCCATGTTTCCTGCTGGGGGGATGTCTCTGCTTGAGAGATTGTTGGGGCTTGGTCCTGCCGTGGCCTAAGCAAACCCAAAAGGTGGTGCATAATGATAAATCTCCTTGATCGCCCTAATCTTGCCTCAATTCTGGTTTCTCCTGTGCAGGATTATGCCCTCCCACAAAGCTCTTTGGGTGATTTTAGAAGTAGTAAGAAACTGCTTTACTGTCTTTCCCCATGGGAGCTTACATGGTGATCTCATATATCATCCTGATGGGATATTTCTCCTGGCTGCCAGGCTCAACTTTTATCTTTTCCATTTTCCTAGGGCTCAGGTAGCAGCATGCACTGGAACATGGCTGTCCTCTTTCTGCCTCTTCTTGGTCAATTTATTACCAGTCCTTTTTAAGGTTTCATTTAGATACCTCTTAATCTTTTTTTTATCCAGAAGATACTATGGTTGCAGATGAACTGAGGAGTGAGCTGATGCCACACTGGTTTCTGGTGGGAGCACACCAAAATGAGGGAGCTTTCATCATTTGCAGCCTAGTTGCATTGCAACCTTTGTCTAATATATAAAAGTTTTTATTCGCATTTTCCTTGTGGAGTTGTTGCTTCTCTGATTTCCTTCTCCCTCTGAAGAAGTTGCTGGGAGTGATGGTGCTGGTCCTACCTGGCAATAACCATAGCACAGGGCTGTGGTGTGTTAGCTTGCATCCTGTCTGTGATAAAAACTCATCCTGCTGCGCTTTTATAGTGTATCAATTCAAGCATCAGCTATGTTCATATTTTCTTTTAAACCTTGATAAATCTCCTTGTATAAAATCTAATTTGAGATTTATAAGGAGAGATTTAAAACAGGAAAAACATCTGAGTGTAAGCTGAACAAAAATCCTATTAATGATGTGTTATTGAATTTGACGTCAGTCAAGTGGTTGTAAAACACGTTATAATAGAAGTGTGCCGAGAACAAAATTGCTCACTACTTTTTGGCTCTGGTGATTTAGCTCTTCATTGTGAACATAACTTCATAATATTGGCTTTGTACATATTTTTATAGATTTTTTTTCTTTTCAAGTGCTGTAGAGTATCTTATAAGATCCTTACTGATCACTTTTAACCCTTTCAGTAATGTTCCTAATAGACATTTCAGGAGAACAGACTGCTGTGTTTGTTGTCTGTTGTTTCTGATGATGTTTTGTTGAGACATAGAACATATGTCCAAGAGCTGCATGAGTGCCCTTTGGGTGGAAACAGGCTCCACTGTGAGTTTACAAAAATTGATCGTGCCTGGGCAGAGAGAGGAGGGAGAAGAAGCACTACATATCCTCCTTCCTCCCACCCCCTTTTCCTCTTTGGCACCAAATAAAACGATGTCTCATATGGTAGAGTACACTGTTCCTGATGAGTTTACTGTCTCCATACCACCCAGGATGGGTCTGGTTCTTATTGTGTGTACTTGCACACACAGCGTGGAAAAACAGACTCCTTTGCTGAAAAACAAAGATTTCAAACCATAGTTAATTGGCAATTATTCACCTATTACCTTAGAATAGGAGCCTGCAGGTTGGATGTAATTTTCATCAAGCTGGGTTCATGCAGTTGGGATGGAAAAAGAGACAGTGAACTCCTTCCTCCTTCAGTGAAGAATCCAGCTGTGGGCTCAAGCACTTGTGTTTGGTTTCTACCCTAAGCCCAGTGTGAACGAAGCTTGACAAATTGTTGTCTCTTTGTCTCCTATCTATAAAGTGCAGAAATGCCTTGGCAGCCTCAGGGTATTTACTGAAATGTGTGGTGTTAGTTCATGGCTGTGGTCTCACGCTGGTACAAAAGCAGGGGAAGGACCTTTGGATGAAGTGTCTCCACAGAAAATGTTGCTTCACCCTCAGCCCTGCTGGTTCTACGTAAGTGGCAAAGCCAAGGCAGAGAAGTCAGGCATTTTACCTCTAGCAAGTTGGAAACTGTCATTTGTTAGTGTTTCCTCCAGGCTCAGAAGCCCAACAATAACAGCCCTAGATTGGCTTGGGTTCAGCCTGAAAGCACTGGCCAAGTTGTGACAGCACATTGCCTCCTCAAAGGCAAAGAAGATAGATGTGTGTGGAAAACGTCCCAGCTGTGGGATTGCTTGGCACAGTTTACCAGAAATCACCTAAAGTAAATTCTCTGTTTAAAAAGAGTAATTTTTTTCTCTCATGCACTTCTAGATGACAGTTTTGTGACTCAGGAGATGCAGAACAGGTCTGTGATGGACTGGACAGCTTGGTAGGGCTTTTATCTACCTTTGAATCCAAGATGTTCTGACACTGAAGAGTCAAAGTGTGCTGTAAATAACTGAGATGAGGGAATGAGCAGGATCTGAGTATTTTTCCCTCTGAAAAAAACTTTAAATTTTACTTAGAGCAGCTGACATAAGAATACAATCATGTCTATGAAAAATATTACAACAGTGTAATATTCACTTTCAGGGAATTTGTTGTCCAGAAACTCTATTCCAGATAGTGCTAAAATTGTTTGGAGGTGCAAGTAACCCATATGTATCTGAGATTCACTGTTGTACTTGTGAGAACATGAACCACAGCAGGTATTAGTGGGATTTATAGGGATCTTTTACAATGGGCTTTAGTAAGGGGCTTATTACTGGTTCTAGATTCGTGGTTGGCACCAAACTGTTGGGAGAGTCTCACCGTGAGACTTCCAACATTCAGATAAAACATTAAGCCCATGCTAAGTGGTTTTTCCAGCTAAATTAAAGATCCTTGTGGCATACTTTCAGAAGGCAGGGAAGCACCTCTCCATCCTGTTTTCAGGTTGGGAGGCTGCCCCCAGCACGCTGTGAGCCCCAGGGCTGGACAGGAGCCCTTGCAAAGGGGATAATGACAGCTCTGTCTGCCCGTGCCGCCAGGGAGAGCCGGCACTGGCACCGCTGGTGTGCAAGGGGAAGCACAACCAAGCAGGACAGACCAGCTGGGCAGCCCACACAAACCTTGTAGACGCCAAGACACTTCATCAGCCAGTGTTTTCAGGAGGATTAGGCCAGGTTGTTTGATAAAGCACATACAAGAGCCATTGTGTGCTGGGCCGGAGCACAGAAACACTGATGTGCTAATGGGCAATGAAAGGCAGCTGCAGTGACTCTTCAGATGCCCGAGGATCTGATGACAAGTGTGCTCACTCAGAGCCCTCCAATAAAGCCACTGGTGGGTTGTGGTATTCCTCTGTGGGCAGTGCAGTTGGATGGGGCCACGGCTGGCAGATGGACTGGCCACAGCTGATGGGAAACCCTACAAGGGCTCCAGCGTGGAGTGAAGAAGAAATGAGAGACATGGGCAGAAACCGTTAAATAAACAGGGATTATGCTTTAGATATTTTTCCTTCATTTTGATTTATGGCAGCTGCACAGCTAAATCTACATAAATTAATCTTGCCTAATACAAACAGAGTGGTTTATCCCATGAGAGAAGGTGGTGCTGGGGGAGGGATGGGGTGTGACAGCACAGGGACTCCAGGCTGGGAATGTTTCTTGCTTTTTGTGAGCTTGGGAAGTTTGCTCCACTGTTGGGGATGGTAGTGTAAAAAGTTTGCTGTTTGAAGCATGGAAGCCCTGTCCCAGATCTATAAGTGCTGTCTTGGAGAGGATGAGAGAGGAAAGGGCTTGAAGTGAGCAACATGCTCCCTGCTGCAGCTGCTTGTGTTGGGTGCACCCAAGAAACTCAGTGGCTTTTTGTATTGGCCTGGTCAGAACTTTTGTGTGGGTTTTAACACCAATTCTTGGCTAGATACAAGGATTTTGTAGGCATGTGCCAAAAGGAAAAATTAAAAATTATTTTCCCCAGCTGCAGATTAAACCAAAAAAGTTTTGGTTAGGGTTTTTGGTCATAGCAGAATCAGCGCTTCAGCTGTACATCTCCCATACATCTCATGTGCTGCACTCCTTCCTCCTGGGCTGAGCAGAGTAAATCCAGACTGACATCTACAAGCAGGTCTCCAGGGCTGTCCTTTCCCAGCCAGGTGTTTTCGGTGTAGCGGAAATGAGAGCTGCAGCATTGGGAAGCAGCTGTAGGAATTAGCTCTCTGAAGCAGTAAATCCATACCCCTGCTACTTATGAGTACTGCAGGGAGGATTTTCACTGTTTTGAGCCACTGGCTTTGCTAGTGAGTGAAATAAAGCTTAGCAGCTCTCCTTCAAGCTGTGGCGTGAACTCTCAAATGAAAAAAAATAGCTTATTTGATTTTTTTTTTTATACTGCTCTTAACATACCCTTTACAAGAACAAAAATCTGCCTCCTTTGAAAATGACACTGGGGTATTGCATCTGCTGCACAAACACAGTAATAAGTTCCATATTTAGGTCTCAGCACAAACCCATGGGCTGTTGTGTTTTCTTCTTTCCCGTGTTTCAAATATCTGCGTGCTCCACCATGGTGTGTCTAGTCCCACTTAAAAGCTTTAATGGTGTCAGGCAGAAATGTGGAATGATTTTTGCTTTGTAATGAGGTTTAAACCCATACACACAAATTATTTAGTGTCAAATATTGAAGAGGAAGATAATACTACATGAAGAACGACCAAAGCTTGTGCTACAGGGGAAAAGGGAAGGTGTTACTGGTTAAAAAGAAAAGGGTGAAACTTTGATCTTTCCAAACAGTTCCTGATGGTGCAAATCATCAGGGCTACTGAGTTACACACACACATTCCCTAGCCCCGAGTTATGGGGGTGTGATGGCCGATGTGTGCAGGCAGCTGAGCGGCACAGCCTCTGAAATGAGACCCCAGCTCCGAGAAGCATCTGGAGACTTGAAAAATCAGATGGGTGAAACTGGACCCCTGACAGTGCCCACTGAGGCTGCAGGGGGCTGGGCAGCACTGCCTATGCAGCCTCTTGGCTCACTACTAAACACCAAAGCAGCCTCTGAAGGGAAAATACTCAAGGGATGCTCATATTGATTTTTAAAGTATTAGTCACTATGAGAAAGGGAGCAACTTCCACATTGATATAAATGCTATGCAGACGGGAAGTTCCGTGTTGACAGCAGATAAAATTATCTCTTCAGATTACTTTCTAGCTGACTCCTTCAATCACTGCAGTGCTCTTTTAAACTGAGCAGTTACAAACTCCAAATTATTGTTCCTTTATAGGATTCTTCACTCTAATGTGCCACGTCCTTGGGCTTGGAAAGTTTTTCTTCTTTAAACTCAGCAGTAGGAGGCAATAAGGATTTCTGAGAAAAAAGGACTGTGGCGGATCCCCTGATAATAAGGATTTGCTGCCAGTAACTTGCTGCTTCTGAACTCCTTTGGCTTGGGACAGAAGTTTATTTCTGGTCTGGCTGGGAAATCAGGCAGGTCATTCCCACACATGAGTGCACTCTGCTATGTTTTTGAGGTGTGATGTCTGTCATTGACATGACCAATGGGGGAATTTTCTATATTTCCCGTGAACAGCAAATAGAAAACCTCCCATTCCTTTGGAAGTGGATTTGGGGAGCACGTGGCAGCTTGGTGGGCTGGGGCAATGGCAGGGTCCCATGGCTGGGACATGGAGCTGGGGCTTTGAAAAGCTGGGTTCACATCTCACTGTGGGATCAGGCACAGAGTGTAGGTTGTAACATCTCTGTGAATCCATTGCTGTCTGAGGGTAAAAAAAAAAACCCAACCAAATCACATAAATGCTACATTGTGAGAGCTCTACTTCCACAAGGGCATGTGAAGATCCTCATTAGTGTTACAAGTGGTAATTAGTGCTGAAATTCACCACTCACCTGGAGTCACAATTACCTACTAATGTTGCAAGTGACCTTTCACTGCTTTTGAGCAGCCTGTGCCATAAAGCCTAAACCAGAATATGCTAAGGCAGGCATCATTCACAATCTGTTCTTAATCCTAACCCAGGGCACAAGACTCTCTGCTGGAAATGGGTCTTCAAGTAATCATGGCAGTTTGGCAAAAGAGGGAGAGCGTGTTAAATCTCGCATTACACAACCTACCATTCTGCTTACTGAATCATCTACTACTTTAGTCACTTCTTGGAAGGGAAGCTGCTATTTTTCTTCACTGGGTGCTTAGGAGAGGTTCAAATACTACCAAAATTATGGAAACATTTTTTCCTGTGTGACTCCTGGTATTTCGCAAGCAGCACCAGTTTGCTCATGAGACTGCTCTCATTAGGGCTGTTACCTTTGGATAATAATGAATGGTTTGGGTTCCTTGGGTTGTAACTGTATGTTAGTGTAGTTACAGGATCAAATTCCTCATTTATTTTTGTGTAGAAACAATGGAATCTGTTAAACTTCACTGGTCCTAGTACATTGTTAGTACGTAGGTTAAGTACAATGTCTTGTGAAGAAAATTTGGTTTTATGATGTATTTGAAACTTGCAAGAGACCAGAAGACTCTTCAAAACTGATAGTTGAAAACCCAAAGGAAATCATAATTCTACAGAGATTTATTCCCATCAGGGCACTGACATTTCATGTCTGACCTGTGCACTCTATTTTTACTTTACAGACAACAGGTTACCAACCACGACTGATATGTAAGGCTTGAATAGTGGTGAAAGGCTGATGGATTAGTGCTTCCCTTCCTCTTTGGAAGCCTTAGAGGCTGGAATATTGCAGTAAAAGCACAGAAGGTAGCATCTTGTAAGACAGTGTTGGGAATTTGAAAGCCTTTCTAGGGATGAAAGGTCAAAAGTTGGTGTTCAGAGGCAGGGCATCAGGGTAAGTGTCATACAGGCATTCTTAAGAAGCCTCCACAACTTCAAAGTCCAGACAACTGGGTGTTTGTGCCAGAAGGTCACTTCCTCTATGAATTGCTAAGATGCCCTAAGAAACTCTTTGGAGAAATTCATGGTACAGTGCCAGAAGTTTAATATTCATAGGGTCATCATTGTTGTTTGGTTTGATTTTTTTGCTCCTTATAAAAATATTTTGGGAAGAGAAATACTGCTTTTCAGGATCTTGTTTTTACTTGTGTTTTTGCAGCCCCTGGTAATATCTTGCAAGTCTTTATTCTTTCATGCAGAGAGAGTGTTAGATCTGTTTATTTTATAATCACATCTCATTGGAATGTTTTATTCCAGTTTTGTAATTAAGTCTTGCATTTGTCTCTTAGCTCATTGCTTACCCTGGTGTCTGTGCATAGGTGTGTGATTTGGGAACATCAGAGTGGGAGGAGGGAAGGAAGGGCAGAGAGTGGGTAATTTTCTCTATTGGCCTCTGCCATGGTCCTGGAGGGCAGCAGGGAAAGGGGTTTGGGAGGAACCTTGCCTTGGATGTGCCAATATCACAGATGTTTGTGTCAAAGACCAGGTTTTTTCACCAGCTTGTGCTTTCTGTCTCGGGGACAGTCCAGTGTCACTGTAGAAGATATTCCCTGTTTTATTATCATTTGCACAGCAGCAGCTATTTGAATTCCCAGCCTAGCAGTGAAGAGAACAGAACCAGTTCTTATTTCTCAATAAGTGGGAGTTGGGAGCAATAAAACCAGGCCTGTTGTTTAAGGGCTTGGCTCAGCCCAACTGGCATTTATGACTGCAGACAACAGGATTGCTTGTTGAGGGTGCTTATTTTAGACTAACATTTTTGTGGGGATAAATTGTCTTTGTCCCTTCTGCCCCCACTCAGATGCTTGCTGATAATGTGATTTCAATAGCTGGGATGCCACAGAATGGCTTGGGAGCACGAGCAAGTGCATGAGCTTATCTTGCACTGCTTTGGGCAACTCTCTGGAAAGCACCCACATCTGCTGTTCCCATGGTACCTGTAATTCTGGAGTGTGAAAAAGCAACTTGAAAATAAACTGCCACTGAGGAGAAAGCCCAATGCTTCCCATCCCATTCTAACCTTGAAAGTTTGCTGCATTTGCCAGCTACTGAGCTTGTTTTATGAGCAATACGTAGATCTGATGGAATTCTTTTGAGAAATCTCACATTCATCTTCACTTGTGCAGCTTTCCAAGAACTGTCATGTTGGCAGATTCTCTGAGAGTTGTTCAGATTTAAGCTAGACCAAGCTTGCAGGAGGATGTTATTTCCTACAAGAGCTGTGCAAGCAGATTTGAAATTACTTTAATTTTTTTTTTTTAAAGTTAAAGAAATCCACCTGTCCCTGGAAAAGGGAGAAATATAAACCCCTTGGCCAGTAGCCTCTTTATTTGGTGTTTTGTACTTCCCTGTGGTCCAATGTGGACCAGCAAATGCTTTCTTTATAGGGCAAACATTTCCTGATGTGATTTTGGTTTAGTGTGCTGCAGCTCAGCAGGGTGCAGCCACTGAAGCACATCAAAGAGCTGCAAGGAGGAGCTGTGAGGGGAGGCTGGGTGCCTTCTCCTCTCCCCACTGCAGAGGGTCCTGTGCCCTGCATCACAGGGCCCATCAGCAGTGGGATCAGTTCTCCAGCCTTTTCCTGCAGAGTGTGGTGGGATGGCTGTAACCCTGGTCACTGAGATGTTTGCTCTCTGTCCTCCAGCTGAGTCTATCCAGATATTCTTTCAGCCCTGCTCAGGTCTGTGTAAGAGCAGAAAAGCAGCTCCCTGCCTGAAGCTGGTGGGCTGCCATGCAGCCTGGGAGAAGATCTGCCCTACGTTGCCTTCTTTAAACTAGAACTCAGTTGAATTACGTGGTTTTCTGACCCTCTTTCTAAATTTAAGAGCAGCTCTAGAGTCCACAATGTTTCAGTAGCTTCATGAGAGAGAAGCCAACTTTTTGGCAAATAAGTCAGAACCTTTTGTGTGTGGTGTGGATTCTACTCTATCTTAAATGGGCCATTTTAAGTCTATTGGTGTGACAGAAATAATTTCAAGATTGATGGTAAATCTTGCCCCTGCAGGGAGTATCAGAAGCAGCTAGCATTTTACATACAGTGTAAACAAAAGGATGATCATTAGCCATAATTAGATTTTTATGGGTTTGTAAGATGACTCATGCCCCCTGGAACTTTTGCACAGCGAGCTAAAGACATGCCAAGGTTTAGAAAAGCATGATTGCTCTTTGGCTTGTAAAAACACCAAGCCTGGATGTACAGCTGTTGTGTGTCCTTAATATTAATAAGACAACTATGTTGTAACCTTTACTCATCCCTTCTTCCAGCAAACTTTCCATGGGATTGAGTAAGAGCTGCAGGATATAGTTTGTGGACCCTGGCTGTTAATGTTAGATTGGAAAGCCAGTGGCAAAAATAGCCAAACTCTGATGTTTCCCCAATTTTGGGGGATGCCAAAGATAGCAGGCTTCTGAGAGGCCACCAAATCTCAGTCCAAGCTTTGAAGTGATGAAAAATATCAACTATAACAGCAAGTCTTGGCTTTTTTGGAAGACCTAAAACATGTGGGATGTTGTGGTTGAGGAGCAAGACGTTCTGTAGGGCACTCTCACAGAAAGAGCTATGGAGAAGCTCCCTCTGAAATTCAGCAGGTGGCTGATCCTGAGTGTGCCTTGTGAGTCTGTGTCATCCACCTGCAAGGCTTTTACAGCTTCTCACACCTGTCTGTTGACACAGAGCATACTGGATTAGATAATTCTTCTGATTCACAGGTCTGCTAACATGAGTTTCTACCTTAAATACCATTCACAAAAGATACCTGCTTGAAATGCATCTCGCCCTTGAGGTGGTCCCTGAGGCCACTGGCTGTCACTGAGCCTTTCTGGCTCCTTTGGGATCAGAAGTTCAGTCTGGCACCTCAAGTTTCCCAGGCTGAATGTTCTCTGCAGGATTCAGGGGCTGTACCAGTGTCCCTTCTTCCTGTGCAGCCTTCTGCCATCACCCTCCCTCTGTCAGCACAGCTGTGCCTGGGTAGAGCACACACTTGACCCTGGACTGTGGCTGCTGTGTGGGGCTGGTGGCTTTGGGCACTGTTTTCCCTTGTATTGTATGCACCTTGCTCAGCTTCTCATGTCTCTATCCAATACAGTAAATTGTATATGTAAGAGACAGGAAAAGTCTCTTAATGGTTGACAAAATTATTGCATATTTTTTCTGAAGAAACCCAGAAAAAGTATCGATATGGAACCACCATTCTTCAAAATTACTGCTCCCTCTGGTGTTGTTTTTTGCATATGGGGACTGTCTCCTCCACAGCTGTGGAATATTGAGATGGTTTAAATGAAGGTATGCATGTCCTCAAAGGACTGGGCACATGGATGTGTGTAAATAGGGGAATAAGCAGACTGGTTTCACAGTGCTGATTTCCTTGCTACAAGGTGCAGAGGCTGCAAGGCACAGGGCTTTGACAAAATGCACAAACTGGCCTAAGATGCTGAAGTACTGACTCTGTTCATGCTGAAATCATATAGATGCTTTGGGATAGATGTTACTCACTCAAAATAAGGCATCTGGTTTACCCATCTTTAAAAGCATATTAATAGCACAGCAGCATAGAGCATACTTTATTTAACCCTCTTGGTAATGCTGCCTGTAACTTTAAACTTGGCAAAGCACCTCCTAAGAGAGCACGGGAAGAAAATGGTCCCGTGCCATTTGGAGGGAAAAATGAGCAAGAAAATTGACTAGCATTTGTACACTTCTAAAACGGGTCATTCTGGAAGCCCTCAATGAGAAACAGGAGCTTTGAGGTGCAGAGGGTCTGAATTTTCAGTTGTTTTCTTGTCCCTCCTCACCTTCTTGCACAGGGACTGCCAGGCAATGCTGAAGATTGGGAGCCAGATGCCTGAGAGGGGCTTGTGGCTGTTTGCAAGTTTGCTGCTGACTTCAGGAGTGGCTGCTGTGCTACCTCGGTGGAGCCGCTTTTTATTATTTTCTTAACATCTGTTGTGCATTTGTCTATGGCAAGAATTACAATCCCCAAAGGAATTGTTGGCTGATGTATAGATGATGCCAGATGAGGAAAAGCACTGTTTGGCACATTCCAAATTAAGCAGCTCTCCGTGTATGACACTGTCATTTGGAGATGATTTACACAGCCGTGTTTGCCATCAGGATGTCATCTGCCCTCTCTGCACTGCTCAGCTTTAAGGCTTGGATGCAGCCTGACTACTTAAACACACTGCTGTGATTGGAAACACACTGAGGGGAACGCTGCATGCGCTTGCCTTTTGTTGCAAACGGTTTTATTTCAATGGAAAGCAGAAAGAGTGGAGTCATTTCCCCCCAGCCACCCCCGATGTTGATGTCAGGATTTCAAGCCTGACTGCCTGGATGACGAGAGCCGTGGTATTTCCACAGGACAGAGCCATTGTCAGGTTTCAATGTGCTCCTGCTAATGGGGAGAGAGAAAACTTCTGACTCCTTCCCAGCTTATCCAGATGTTTCTGTGTATCAGCATGGGTATCAGGCATGTTCTTTCAGCTGCATTTTGTCCTTAGGAGATTTTGTTTTCCATCCTTTCATCTTCATTTTGCATGATGTAAAAATAAGCATGGACAGGTTGTGATGATTAGTCCAGATCCTGTGCTGGTGTAAATCAGCAGAGCTCTGACTTCTACAAGATGGCCAAGTCCATCTTTTCACTGCTTTTTGGCCATCTGTGCTGTAGAGAGGGGTTGTGGGTGGATGTGGTGGTGGCTGGACCAGCAGCTCCTCTTCCCTCCAGCCCTCAGCTGAGCAGCACATGAAGGTGTTACTCAGGTTTGGTTAAAATGGGCTTTATCTGTTTTAGAAGCAACAAAATCCCTGATGCTTATTGTTGTTGTGGAAACAACAAAAGAATATCCAAAAGTTCTTATCCTCTGTCCACAGCTTGGGGCAGAGTTGAAGTCTGTATAGTGGTACAGCTGCCCTCTGTAGGAGCTGGCTTTACCATGGAACTCTTCCTGAGAACAGTTTCTTTACTTTCAGCTGTGTATTTAGTGTGTTTAAAATTGTGTGTGTCCAGAAGACAAATATTTCATTCTGTACTGAACTCTAATAGTCTTTCCAAGTCATGAAGTTACTTAATCAGTAATCCTTGCCTACAAATATTGTCTTTCCACACCAAAACCTTCCAACTGGAGATAAATCCAGTTCTGCCAATTTTTTTCAGTAAAGTCCCGTTCCCCCAGTATATGTCTGCCCTTGCAGGCTTAATAAAATGTTTGCTGGAGTGAAGCCTATGGCTCTGAGAGGGTGATGTTGGTGACTTTTTCCTTCTGTATGACAAGAAAATACAGGCAAATGTAACATGAACTTAAAGCCAGAGTTTTCTTTGTCTCTTAGGTAGGGTACTGATTTTAAGCTGAAATTAGGACAACTTAGAATTCTGTTGAAAACTTTGTGTTTGGTCTGTGGAAGCTAAAATCACTATTTTGAAATGGATAAAGCAAAAATTACATTCTATTCTTGGCACTGTATCAACATTTATGTAGCAATGTAAAAGTTTTAAACTGTGAAAGAAATAATCGCCTGCTCTAATCAGCATTTTCAGGGGAAGGCTTATTAAAGCACTGATACATTATCTTAAACTTTTGAGTACTGTTCCTTCCATTTACAAGAACTTGAACTTTCCATAGCTGCTTCGATAAACTTTTCAACAGGGTTCAAAAAACTAACAAACGATCCCATTACACCATATGTTAAAAATCTATTCATCTTATACTAATGAGTTAGTGGACATGCATAAAATAAAAATATCTGTTCCTTTTACTTTGTTTAAATTGCTACTGTCATGTACTTCAGCTCCAAATGATAACACGTGCTTAAAAAAACAAATACATTACTGTTTCATGTTATTTTAAAATGTCTCTGACTTTTTTCAAGTGATTTATATTGTGTTTGTGATTCAAGCATGAAAGTATGCTAAGAGGCCTGGGGAGAGAAAAGAATAGTTGCTTTGGAATCAGAGTATTTTGCATACTCTTACCCCAAACCAGTGAAGTAATGAAATACCATAAAGAAATTGGAACAGATTGCTGGTTTTATCTTTAACGAGTTTATTTAAAAGACAATATTTTATAAAATGACAGATCAATTAAGTGATGAGACCTAGAACATGGGATGCCTGAGTAATCCTTCTGTATTGCACCTCATTTGCTTCCCCTCGTGGTTTGTTTTCGAGACGTGCAGTTGTAATCTCCTGGAAAAATCAGCCGAGTGTTGTTGTAAGCACGTCCTTCCAATGGAGGCAAATCCTCTGTTTGACAGGCATCTCTGACATTAAACTGCAGTGCAGAAAGAGCACTGACCTTTAAGAAACTCTTCATGGGCACATGCACTGAATGGAAAGGGCTTTAGGTACAAAAAGCCCTTTTGGCTTGGTTTGTAAGGGAGAGAAGAAGAAGCTCCTACAGGGAGATCTCTGTGTGGTGGGAAATACACTTTGGGTGATGTCTGTCCCACAGACAGAGCTCCTGTTCCACCTGGGCTGTGTGGATTTGCTGTCTGATTCCCCTGCTGCAGTAGCTGTGTGCTGATGTCTCCTGGTGGCCTTCAATGGTCTGATGGGAGCAGGTTTGGAGCCCACTCCAACAGCTGATGTCAGCTAACACTTCAACAAGATACCCAGCAAAAGCCAGCCAGTTTCTGTGCTGAAACAGGAACACGTGTGAAGGGGAGCTACCATGGGAGCAGGGGCTCTGACACAGCTCACAGCTGGTGACTGTGCATTATCAAGTTTGTCCCAAGAGATTCCCTGCAGAGAACTTGGTGATTTAGCTCCCTGTGTCATTCAGAGATGCTCTAGGAAGGTGGAAACTGCACAGGGGTGATTGAACTCCTGAGAACACTTCCCAGTGATCACATTTGTTTAATCTTTGGTTTAAATCAGTGAAGCTCTGTTTTAAAACCTTTTTTTTTTTTTTTTTTTTCAGTCTGGACTCAGCTGTCCAGAAACTACTCCAGATCTTCTGTTGCTTGCAAAACTCCTAATTTTTAACATCATCTTACTCCTGGTCAGTTTAATATTCTCATGCCAACAGTGCTCTGTACTTTAAACAAGTTTTTGGGAACAAAACTGAGCGTACCTCCCGTATGTTGTGTTTGTAGATGGCAATCTGTCCCATCTGTCTTGTTGAGGCTAAGCCTCTTCTGGTCCCTTGCCCTAGGCTGAACCTCCAGTGCCCTGCTCCTCTCTGGCTCCCACTGGCTAAGGAATAAAAGTAGCAATATAAGTTTCAGGTAAAAGCCACCTTCAGAAGGCAAAACCAGGCCAGACTTCTCTCTGGACCTTAATTGGCTTAGTTTTATTGTTTCCTGATAACAATTTAAAAAAGCACATGTGAGAAATGTGAGAAAGCAGTTGTGGATCCAAAGGGCTGTCTTGGAAACTGAGCTGGTCTGTGTGTGCTGTGTCCAGGCACTGGTGAAGATGCTGTGGTGTTTCCATGCCCCTCAGGCAGAGATTGTACTGATGTTAATTTGGAGAGAACAAAAGCAAAGTCAGATGTGAGTTTATTTCTTCGGCTCTTTGTTTTTTTCTGTGTTAACTCACATTTGAATAACTCAGTAATTCTGAATTATTTTAATCCCTTCACAGTTACCAAATCGTACTGATGGTTTTTTTAAAATTGAATTTTTTTTTTATTTGGTTGGTTTCTTGAAGAGGATGTGCAAAAATAATTTGAAGCAACCTGTAGACATATCCTTTCCAGAAAATACCTGCAAACATTAGGAAGATGATAGTGTCATGTTTTCCTGAAGACACCTGGGTTTGAAACAGGACTAGCAAAGTCACATATGGCCCATGCAGAGGTTTTACTGAGCTGATTTCTGTCACAGCAGTTGAAATGCTTCCTATGGATTAAGACTACTTTTTTAGCTACGTGGCTGAAAAACAACCCATCTTAAGAGCACTGTCTTGAAAAACCAGCTGTGTAAATACTTTGGTACATTTTTCCCTCCTGATTTGTTATTCTTCCCCCACCCCCAGCCCCCTTTGCCACACCAGATTATTCACTTTTCCTTAGGAAAAAGATCTTTGCAGTTTGAAGTTTCCCGGCATCAAACTCCACAGGGGACCTTCACTCTCCTTTGCAGCAGAGTTGAACCCTTGCTGTCACATTGGTCAGAATTAAAACTAAATTATGATCCCTGGTATTTCCTTACCAGATGTCACAGGCAGCAACCAGGGCATGGCAGGCAAGCCCAGCACCTGACCACCCCAATCTCTGGGGTGTCATTCCCATTTTCCATAATGAACCTGGGAATTGCACTGCAGACCTTGCAGATGGAGCTGTCTGAACCCGGGTGTTTGTTTTAGTTTCTATTTTGTTATTAGCTGTACTGTAATCTATTTTCCAATCTGTTGGAATAATTTGCAGGAAATCAAATTCCTGTGACTTTCTCTAGACCAAGATAAGCAGGAAGACTTTGCTTTCCTGTTTTCCAAGGGCTTTCGTTCTGCAGCTTGAGGAATCCAGGGGGTGTTTCTAAGCTTGTAATAAACCCTTGTCAGTAAAGATCTATTGCACTTCAGTTGCCATCTTAATGGGCCCAGAAAAAGTGTCCATCTAAATTGTTCTTCAAAACTGGAGCTACTCTTCCAGAATGGACCAAATGATCTTGGATTATGTCTCCAGCCTGTGACTGATGCTCCTGAGGAATTGTTCTGGAGGCAAGTCTAGTCCCTAGCAGGTGAATTACTTATGTCCTTTGGTGGGTTTTTTGGTTTTCATTGGTTGGTTGGTTAGTTTTTAGTTTTGTTTTGGTTTTTTATACAGACCAGTCTGGGCTTAAATCCATGTGTAAACTTCAGAGTTGGAAGTAGTGCTGGGAGCAGCCCTCCTCCCTCTCTGGCTGTGGGACATCCTTGTAACTCCAGCTCAGATTTTTCCTTATTTGATACCTGATATATGCTAATAAGCTTTGGTTTTGTGGCTTTTGTAGTTTTTCCATTGCAATGTCATATTCCATTTTCTATTTAGGGATGCCATCAGAGCTGTGTTAATATTAAGCCCTGTGGACTGTGGTTTGCTCTCAATTTCTATTAAATTTTGAATTACAAAGCCTGCAGGAGCTTGTCACTGATAGCCTTATAACAGTGTGGATTCATATAACTATATCCTAAATGGATAATACCTACCCAAACAGCACCTTCCTAAAGAATGTATAGTCTCTCTGATGTATAGGTTAATGCTCTGAAATTAAACACAGAAATTCTTGTAGAAGGTGGACCAAAGCATTATATTCACAACTCTCTGCAAGCATCAGCCACTGAGTTTACATGCCAGATCTTAAAAGCAGAATCTTTGGTTGGGAACCCCTGATTCCAGGCTGGGCAAATGGCAGCTGTGTGCATCTGGCTCTGGGTTTTTTGTGCAAACAGGGCAGAAAACTTAGAAAACACAGGGGTGCAAGTGGTTAGAGTGGGTCTAATGTGAGCTGTGGATGTTCTAGTTCAACATGTGCTGGTTTTAAACCTCAGTTGATGTGGGAACTTGATGAAGGGAGTCTGTGGGGTCAGCCTCTGATGTGCTCCCTGCAGCACTGCTCTCCTCCCTGATGTGCTGTGCAGGCTGTTAGTGAGCAGCATGGAACTCATTGGGTTGCTACTGAAATGCAACTTGGGACTATTTAAGTCTGTGTTGACTTAGAATAGAAAATAAATGCTTAAAAGGTGTCCAGCTGAGGTTGCAGGGGACTCTTTAAATGGGCTGGAGGAAATTCCTCTGGCCAGAATCTAGCACAGCTCTTCCCAACCACACATGTGAGTTTTCCCATCTGCCACTTGCAGAAGATGCATCATCCCATGCCTCGCTTACACATTCATTATTCTGCTCAAGATACCCACTGAAAAACTTGTTAGAAAGTAAGAAAATCAAATTACTATGGCAGGAAGGTGGGACTGAGGCCTATGGCATGGCTTGCTGAAGGCTGGAGAAGAGCAGAGCTGAACAGGGGCAGGTTGTGATCACTTGGAAGGATCCTAGTGAAGGGGTTGGGCTCCTTCTGTTTTAACTTTGGCTTCTTCCCTCCTTTTCACTAACTTTTCATAACCAACCTGAAGTCAGGAGGGAAGTGAACCTCCAGGCTTGTGTCCAAAGGCAGGATTTGTGTAAGCACTGCTCTGGAGGAGGCTCAGGATGTGTTTTTCCTCCTTCTAGCAGAGGAGCTGAGTGGCCTGGCCCATGGTGACCTCCTCATCCCTGCAGCTTTGCAGGATCTCAGTTACCCTCTATTTTCAGCTGGCACTAATTGCTGGGGGTGCTACATCTGCAGCCAAACAAAAAGATATTTTTTGGGATTAGGCTGATACTTTCCCATCAATAGTGATCTGGCACACCACTTCTGCATTATTACACTTGGATCTTTTTCCTATTTATTTTAGTGATCATTAGACATCATAGAAGCTTTTCCTCAATAGGTGTATCTGAAGGAGATTGGAGGCAAAAATATTCACATGTTGTTCAGGTTCTACCTACAAGTAAGGAGTGGACATGTTAACTCCTGCAAAAAAACCCACAAAACTACTCTGTTTTGGAGATAGATGTCAAGCCTGTATTTAAATTGACACTCTGCATGCTTTGTCCTCCATTGAGGGACAATCTGCCCTCTGATTTCTAATTTTTTTTTAATTTGTAGAATTTAATTAAGTGGAATATTTTTTCAGAAAGGCACTGACTTTTACAATCACAAATGAAATAATAGCCTGTAGCCACTATCATTCTCTAAGCATAATTTGCAAAAAATACTTACATCAACTAAGTAAATGTGATCTGAATCAGAAAATTATTTTGAGACTGTTTTAGCTTAGCTTTGACCAAATTAATGTCAGTCTGGTTAGTGGCTTGATAATAAACATGCTTCTGCTTTCTGAAGCCACTACTGTATAATCTGATTACAGCTGATGTGGCTGGCAGGGAGCCAGCCCCAGCTTGCAGCAGGCTCCTTCCCCACTGGAATGTTCCAATAAAAAGCTCAGAATTTGCTTTGAAAGCCACTGGCCAAGGCAGCAGTGCAGGATTCCATCCCAAGCAGTGGCTTTGCTCCTCCATCACTCCTGCAAGGTGATGTCTCTGCTTTCAAGGCTCTCCTGTCTGCAGGGGCAGAGCACGGGGTGGCAGTGACATGGGACTGTCCTGAAGAGTTCCAGGCTGCTCAGGTGAGAGGGTGCTGAGCCAGGTCTGCATCTCCTGCCCCTCTGGGAAGGGCTGCTCCATCCATCTGCTGCAGAGGGAATAAAAGATGGTCATTGCAGTGGAGAATCCTGCAGCTTAAGTACAATGTGAATTTTTCTTGTAATAAGCTCCTTTTGAAACTTAAAAATAAAGGGTTCCAGGGCTTTTTTTTTTTTTTTTTCATGCTTTACTCTCTTTCTTTGCAAGGTTTTGCAAAGTGAGCTGGATACCACAAGAGTGGTTTCCTGGGCAAAGCATCATCTCTTCTAGATAAGAAATATTTTTCTTCTTGGCAGCTGGATTGTTTTTAGTGCCTAAACATCTTCAAAGACTATAAAAAGGGAGACTTGTTACTGTTGTATATCTTTGTCCAAGATGTTTCTCCCTGGATGCTATATATATACTCAGTGTCTGTGGTTTATATTTTCAAAGCTGCTGGCATGAAGGTAAATGTAGGAAATCAGAAATAATGTCTTCTGAAGTGGAAGAAACTAGAAATACCTTCACCTAAAGGTAGCCAGTGATGAATAAAAAAATTTGAAAGAAGAAAAAAAAAAAAGAAAATAAAAACCCCTTAAAGTTTTTCCATGCCACTAATAAATTAGTGAGTTATTTTGGTATTTTAGTGTCTGTGAGCTTTTCTTCCACTGGTGGCTTCCCCAACCCTTCTGGAAAAGTTCATGAGAGGTGCAGGGTTGGCCAAGCTCACATGCAGTGAAATACTCCTGGGGCCAAGAGCCCAGATCAAGACTTAAAAAATGACAGCTTGTGTGTGTTGGTGGGTGGGTGTTGGGGTTTTTTAGGGGGCAGGTTTTGTTTGGGGTTTGTTCGGGGTTTTTTTTAATTAGGGCTGAGGATAATATGGACACAGATGCTTGATGCTGGTCCAGGCTCAAACTTCTTTGAAACTTTTTGTCAAAACCTTAAAAGTGGAGGTACCTATGGGTGACAAAAGAGCCTGTGGCTCTGCTTGTTCACTGTCCTGCACAGTGTAAAAGGTGGCACCTCTTTTAATCCAGACAGTCATTTATTTGTATGTGTGTGCAGGGGGGTGAACTCTACCCCTCTATTATATATTATGCTGGCTAATAGAAACCAACTGTGCTCTGTTTGCTCACACTCATTACACTAAAATGATGAACTTTTCATATTCCATCTGAAAGGAATTATGCACAGAAGATTGACATGCAAAATGGGGGAAGATTGGGATGAAAAAGAAAATAATGTTGACTTCAAAAAGAACTAATTCTAAAATTGCATTTAATTTTGCTTAATGGATTGCTAAGAAAAGCACCTGAAACAATAATTTCTCATAAACTGTGAATCATTACTGGGTTTTTAATAATGGAGAAAGAGCAGGAACTTGAAAGAATTTCAGGAAAGATAAACTGACTCATAAATGGGATATAAAATAAGGTACCTCATTTTCTGACAGGATTCATCTCAAAATTTTTCAAATGTTTTAAGTGTTCTCTGAAGTGCTGCAGATACTGAAATCCAGGGAGTGTGCTGGTGTTTTGATAAGTTGAAACTAAATGAGGAGTCTTTCTGCAGCTTCAGAGAGACACTTTAGGTTTATTTTGTATGGTATACAGAATATAGGCTGCAGCAAAGAGGTCTGGATTGTGGAGACATTAACGACTTCTTTGTCAAGATGAGGCAATCTGCCACAAAATTTGGTGGAAAGTGTGTTTTGCCAATCTGTTTTCTGCTTCACATGAGATACAGGAACTGAAAGCAACAGCTGTCCCAGGCTTTTCAATTCACATGATTATTGAGGTTTCCAAGACCCAACTGCTGAATGAGGGAGACAAAAAACCCTTAAAAATTATGGACTTTTGGGTAATTTGTGGTTTTTTTGCCAAGAGGGCATCCAGTGTTTCAGTGAATTCTTTTAGTAGAAATGTTTGCTTAGCTAAGAGGAAAATGGGACATTAGAAAACTTTTCCTGCTTCAGTTGTCTTTTTAAACTGGAACCTTTATGGGACCATAAATCATAGTTTCATTGTGTTTCTTCTTTTTGTTTTTATAAATACTTATCACTGCAAAGCAGACAAACAGCTTCAGGGTTAGTAAAGGCAGAGGGGATGCAGGTTGTTCCAGAGCCATGAATGTTTTTAGTTTATTTGTTACTATTGAATTTGAACTTACCTTTCAATAAAACTGGAAAGGAAATGCTAGTATTTTCCCTCAAAATTGTGGCAGGAAATGAATTTTCTGTGATTCTGTTTTATCTCTGGAGTTTTTCTGAAGCTTGGACTCCAAGTTCAAAAGTGTGCTGCTGTCCTGAGCATCATTTCTATCTCTGTGCTTTCCTGCTCTGCCTAAAGGCAGCACTGAGGTCTTTTATTTCTCAGGGGGTGTTATGACATGGATGAGCACAGAAAAGGCAGAGACTGGCATATCTGCTTAGTCTAGACATTATTTTTCCAGGTGGGATGTGTAAGGCTCTATGCATGCAGGTGAGCAAGCACCTCTTTTGTGTGCAAATCCTTGGGCAACAGATCTGCACTGCCCAAACCTATGAGGATTTTAGTGTGATGAGTTTCTGCTCATCATCTAGGCAGTGCTGTGCCTCCACAGTAATTTCTGTGTACTTAATAGGCTGAAAATCCTATTTAAAATGGTGATATGGATGTCTGTCCTGCAGGTTAAACTCTTCTAGCCACAACCTCGGCCTAGAGTAAAGCACAAGTAACTTCTATAACAAAAGACATGCACGTGTGTTGTGTGTTTGTATATGTAACTTCTTCTCTTTTCTGGTTTTTTTTTTTTTTGTTTTGTTTCAGTTAAATAAAAGCACAATCTGTTTTTTCTGGTTTTCTCTCATTTCCTCCCCAGCATGCCAGGTCTCTGCAGCACTTCTGCCTGCACCTCAGCTGTGCTGGATCCATACAGGAGACTGTGGGGGAGGTATCAGACTTTTTTCTATGAAATCACCACTGAAGAACATAATTGTAATGCAACTGGAGACACAGGCTCCCCTTGCTTTTCTAAAATACATTTGGCAACTGCAAAGCCAGAGGGATTCCAGATCAAACAGAGGGTGGGTGTCCTTGCTCAGGAGGCACCAGCAGTTCCCCTGCCTGCCCCCAGACCTCTTTTCTTTTGGGGCATTTCCACTCAATTGCAAGAAGCAGAATTCTTGAGGCTAGAATCAATGAAAACAACTTAATCAGCTCCTGGTCTTGACCCTCTTGTCCATTCTGCTGGGTTTCTCCCTGCTCCCTAACAGGATGAAGTTCCAGGCAGTTTGGCTGCTGAATGGCCCTGTGACTGGGGAGGGATTTCTCTGCATGGGACTGTGCGAAAGCGAAGTGCTTGGCCCCGGTTGCCTTTCTGCTCCACCCCTGGGTGGTTGAGCTCTGATTTTGCAAGTACTTGGCTGTAACGATGTGAGAAATCACGGCAATCCGGTAATGTTATCTGTCCTGCTTGGAAGGGGGACCTCCCTGCTGCAGTTAATCCCCAGGATGAGACCACCCTTTCTCTTTTGTTTAAAATATTCGAGCTGGGAGATGAATTCAGTGGCATCTTCAGCTCCTGACTCCCTGGCCATGCTCCCCCGGGGAGTCACATAAAAAGTCAGGACCTGTGGCAATAACTGCATCAGAAATCACAGTGGAGCTGCTGGAAAAGCTCTTCCCCATGATGGGAGTCCCAAGGCACTACCAGCTCCCTGCATAATAATCTGCTCTCACTTGGTTCCATGAGAATTTGGGTTTGCATGTGTTTTAAAACAGCAGAGAAAGGGCTGTTTTCCTCTCTTTTTGCATGGATCTGTGAAACAAGGAGCTGTAGGACTTTGGGGATGAAGACTGAGTTTTGGTTCTGGGTTCCTGTAGCACCAGGTGTCCCAATGCTCAGAGGTGTGCCTGTTGCTCTTAGGAATTAATTACTAAAAAAAAAAAAAAAAAATAAAAAAGGGCCATCCTTCTGAGTGTGAAGCTGAGAGATTTTGTCCTTTTGTGCCTCTTTCAGACATTGGAGGTGGCTGTGGACATCCCTGTTCACTGGGGCCTGTTGCCACACATCNTCTTAGAAAAAAATAACTAAAAAAAAAAAAAAAAAATAGAAAAGGGCCATCCTTCTGAGTGTGAAGCTGAGAGATTTTGTCCTTTTGTGCCTCTTTCAGACATTGGAGGTGGCTGTGGACATCCCTGTTCACTGGGGCCTGTTGCCACACATCAGTTGCACGTCAGCACAAAGGGGTGTGTGGCTGTGCTGGTGGTATTGACTGGAGGTTTTCCACCACTGTGATTTTCCTTTTTTTTAAAGCCAGCTGCTGCTGGGGGGGCTCTGCATGCGTGTCTGCTTGTTGTGGAATTGCAGAGGATTTTGGGTTCTGTTTTTTAGCAGACTCATAAAATTCTAGCAGGGTCTTTAACGTGGTGTGTACTCGTAGCACTGCTGCTCCACAGCTGTATGCTTATTGAAATGTTTTATTATTTCAATAACATTTTGAAAGGGATGTTTCCCTCCCAGCTTGAGGGAAGAAAATTTAATCCCCTTTTCAGTTGCCTCATGGCTATGGGACTAAGAGTGGTGTGCTCAGACCTCATCTGAAAAGGGTTCATTGCCTGTGCCTGGTAATTCTGTAAAGAGTAGGACTTGTATGTCTCAGCAGATATTCTTTGCAAGGGCCACTTTTATGGGTCTATTTTGCTCAATGTGAGATGATTCTCGTGAGTATAAAGGCTTTTTGACAAGAAATCTTACGAGATTTGTGCTGCCTGGCTCTGTGCTGATATGTGTTCTAGCCAGAAGCAGCAACAGGTAATGTATTTATACTACACAACTGCTTAAGAATAGTTTTTTCCTAGTGATCCTCTGGCTTTTGAAATTATAAATTAGAGATCAATTTGTACCAGCAGATGGAAAAAAAAAAGAAAAAAAAAGGACTGAGCTTCTCTTTTTCCTATTGGTGATGAGAATATGCACAAAATCTTGTTTTTTGGTTTTCCTTGTCACCCCGTGGTGCTGCCAGCCTTGTTTCCAGCCTCCCTGCTCTCGGCCTGGGCAGGCTCAGAGCACTGGGATGGTGTCACTAGGGATTTTCTGAGTCATCACAATATTGGTTGGGCTCTGTGGGTGTTGTGCAAGGAGGGTTTTGCTTTGAAGTCCCTCCTGGCTTATTTTCTGTTGAGCAAACTTGTAGCAGGACCTTGTTTTGTTGCTGTCCTTCTGTGTTGGATTAGTTTATTTCTGGCTTTGTGTGTCAGAGTAGTGGTTGATGGCTGACATTCAGACCAGGTTTTCTTCTGTGCAGCATTCCCTGTTTGATGGGAATGGGCACTGAGGCGAAAGTAAGATCAGTTTTCAGTGGTTTATCCACTATTTTTGTCCTTTATTCTGAAAGCAGGAGTTCCCATGAATGTGAAGATAGCTTGTACCCTAGAGGTTAGGTTGAGAACTTCCTTCAATCCTGTGCTAAAGTTGGATGTTCTGCTTAAATTTCCTTCCAAAGGCAACACATCCTTCTGGTTTAATACTTACTTGGTGGTGAGGAGTAAGAGGGTTGAGCCAAGAGCCACAGCAGAACAGCTTTGGAGCTGCCCAGCCTGCAGCCCAGCCCTGATCTTCAGACCTGTCCTTGGGGCTTGAGAGGTACAAAAAGAAACCAGAAGTTAAATACATTTGTTGAATTTTGTACTCTTTGTGGCTGGAAATGAATTGATTTTCTTAAAGCAATAATAAAGAGGTGACTCCACCATGCAGGTCTCCAACAAGATGATGAGGGTGGACTGGGCTGGTGAATTAGACAGGGAGGGATAGCTGTGCTGCTGTCCAGGAGAGAAAGACAAGGACAGGGTGTGTTCCTCAAGGATGAAAGGTCCACTTTGTTTGATTTGCAAGTTTTAAGTCAGCTTAAATATGAAGCCTCTGGAACAGCAGAGGGTTGCTGTTTACAAAATCCAGTTGAGTGAAAATCCCCAAACAAGGACACCTGAGGTGGGGTGAGCCTCAGAGCCTCCTCAGTGCCAGGAGCCAGTGCTCCAGCTCCTGCCCAGTGTGGACACTAGGAGAGGGAGTGCTCCCTTTTGTAAAGCTCAGTTGTATGGTGAGCACATGTCCACATTAATGTCTCTTACTGTGGGTATTATGAGCATATTTATCACTATTTAATATCAAGCAGTTGACATTTGCATGACTCTCATGCCTCTGAGCTTCAGCCACAAGCTGTGCCCTGTTCTGCCCCTGGCTCAGCAGAAGGAGCTGCCAAGGAGCCCATCCACACTGCCATGGTGGCTGCCCTTCACTGAGCCCTTCCCAAAAATACCCCAAATAAACCCACAGCAGAGGCAGGGCTGCTGATAGCATGGAAGCGTGCAGTTCTGCAATTATGGAGTGCAGATCATGGAATAAACTGTTTGAGAGGGCTCCAGAAATGTTTCCTTATCTTTTAGTAACAGATTGCAGCTTTGTTTTCCGAAATAGATTCTGAGAGGGATGGTTAAAGAATAGGGTGAATTTAAAAGCACATGTTTTACTGCCTTGCCCCCCGCCCCCAACCCCAAACCCTCCAACCCACTCAAAAAACAAGCCAAAAAAGCTCACATAAAACTCCAAACCAAGTAAATAAAATCCCATCCCTCATTAAGTTATTAATGAGGCAGAGCACAAAGGAAGGAGAGGCTGAAGACCACTTAGGTTGACTTTTAGGTCTTCCTTTGCTTGACTTCTTCCCTCACCCCACATCCCCAGCAATGCTTGAGGAAAAAAATGCCCAAGGTGTGGACTTGATGACAGAGTGTGGGTCCTTTTCTTGGTACTGAGCATGGGGTTTTGTGAGTGAGCCAAAGGATTAATGAAATAAGTTCCTATAGACACAATGAAAAATGACTTGATTGCCAAGAAACTGTCGTCCTAATGAACTTGGGTAGTCTGTTTGTTGGAGACACCAGAAAGTGGAAATGGGCTTGCATAGCTTTATTATATTCAAAAATAGACTTTAACTAGAACATTCTGTATTCTTTCCTGTTTGAGTAAAAACAGGGGCTGATAGAAGTTGAAAGCAGCAGATAAACTGATGTGGAGACACATATGGCTTGAAGCTAGTGTTTGAAAAGCAAGGAAACCATAATCAGTTGAAGGTAAAAAGAAAAATGTTCCTAGTAAAGAGCCCTGTTCTCAAGGCATCGCTTCATGTTGGTATGAAGACAAGTTTCGATTAAGTCCAGATAAATCCTTTTTTTTTAATGTGTACCTCATGCAGAATGGATGTTTGTCACTGTCCGTCCTCGTTACTAGGGAGGAAGGAATGTGGAAGCATGTTGCTGCTCAAGCTTTTTGGGCCTTAATGCCAGAAATCAATTCAATGTGGTCATCTTATGAAAATGCTCTAAACAGCCCATGTGCTGCTAGGATTTTTTAGTCAAAATGGATACATTTCCTTCAGAATCAGAGCTGTAAGATGGAAGAGAAAGTTCAGTTTTCTCTCTAAAGATTGTTTTTTCTAGGGGTGTTCAGTGGATCTGGGAAAGAGCTCAGTAAAGTATCTTAGATTTGCAGGAGGAGGGAAGACCCATAGTGATGAGTAAATGTGATATGCATCACATCTTCCCTGATCTTTCCTCCTCTAGCAAATCCAAATCAAATCTAAATCATCCAGCATGAAGATGTGGCTGGATCTCTGCTGGTAGGACGTTGAACCATGGTCCCTTGTGGCTCATCTCTCTCCTGGAATATTGTTCATATTTACTGTAATCTTGCACATCCGCATAGTGAAGAGCAGGATGTTGTCTGCTTTGCACACTTTTTATTTTAAAAGAAAAGAGGGAAAATATCTTCCACAAAATTGAGAGCACTTCCAGCTTTAACACTGTTTTTGATTGGAAAATGCAAATGCTGGTGTTGAATTCTTGACTATATTATTTTAAGTCAAAAAATCTACTGGGAAATACCCCTTCTTTCTGTCTGGTACCTGGGCCTCAGTCCTTTGGACAAGGCAGTGATTGTGGTCTCAGTTTCCTGTGACAGAAGTGCCACCTAAAACAATGTTGGCCTTTTATGGATGCTTTGAAGGACAGAAGCAATGTCGTGACATTGACAAATCAGCAGAATGATACAGAGTTATTTCACATATAGGATTAAAAAAAAATACAGTGTAGTTTTGGTTTTTCATAAATCTTTGCCAGTTTTCAGCAATCAGATCAGAGTATGTAAAACAAAGGGAGTAGCAGAAGGTTGACTGCAAATAAGTAATTTCCTTGCTTTCAATGTTTTTGTGTCTAGAATTTTTTTTAGTAAGGAATACATTGGTTTAATAAGTGATTATTTAAGTTACTCATCAATAGAACATATAAATGGGTGAGCAGAGCAGTGCAAGCATTGCAGTTGGCCCTCAGGATCAGAGAGGTGTCTCTTGAAGTGAAAATCAAAAAAACTTGACATTACTCCTGACCATAGCTGCTAATATTGGGTAAACATCTCACATGTTTAGGAGTTGCATTCCCTATATGTAAAATATTAGTAACAATATTGTATAAATGTTCTTTGATCTCTTCCCATGAAAAGTTCTATGGAAATTCCAAGAATTTGATATTAAATGCTAGATTTAACCTTTGGAAATTGAGCCTAAGTTATTTCTAAGTATCTTTGTTGTTTTAAGTAAAATATTCATTTGGCACAGTTAATGCCTTCTACTGTGGTCAAATATGAGTGGCTAAGAAGATGGAAAATTCTATAAGTAGCAGTGATTAAACATAAATTTAATCTCTGCATTCCTACAATATGTTCAGAGGTAGATTAAAAATGCCATGATCCAAGGAATAATGCAGTAATATGGTCTTGGTGACTGTTCTGGAGTAATTCTGAGGCAGGACTTGTGGCTGTGACTGCATAGCACTAGAAGAGAGAGCTGTCCCAACATGAGAAAGTAATTGAAATGGTAATTCTCCAAGTCAAACAAAGAATTGATTGGTTATTGCTGGTTTAACCATCATAAAATGTAAGTCAAGAAGGATACTGCAGTTCAGGCTTTGGCACCTCATCTTGTCTCATTTGAACTCATGTGCTCCTTGATTCCCTGCTATCAATCTCCTCTTTAGGAACTGCAAGCTGAAGTTAATGGCTTTCATCATAACAGCAATGAAAATGCCATTTACCTATTAAAAATGCTCAGCAGGGAAATACTCAAGAACGATGCCTTGTGCTCCAGGCTATTCATCCAGTTTGATGAAATCTCAATTTTTCGTTATGCCTGCGTGTATGCAGACACTCTGCAAGGCTTTGAGCTGTCCATTTTGGAGTGTGATTAATTTGTGTCCACACCAGACAGCTTGTTGTGCATTAAGCCCTGCCAGCCAACAGATAATTTTTCTAGCATTTAAACCAATTTATGGTCTAGCTGACGTGCTCATTGTTTCCCTAAACCTGGCCAGTCAGCACCTTCTCTACCACAGAGCAGGAAATTAATCTTTGCAGTTATTTGACTCCATCAGCTGTACCTGCTGCATGCAATTTTGGAGGAATCTGGCAAGATTTAAGAGCTACATCCTCAACGTGTGTTTGTGATAGCTGCCAGTGTTCCTCCCTTCCCTTTCCTGGACCATGCCCTGAGGCATCATCTGCTCTCCCACCCGGCTGGGTGGACCCAGAACACCCAACACCCACGGGAGAGGGTTTGGCTGCCCTTTGTACAAACCAGGAGGGAGTATCTGAGGTTGCTGAGACTCATCCCTTGAGGAGACAGCAAATACAGGACTGTGTGATCTGAAGACTCATCTTCAATCTTCTACTGTTGACTTTGTTAGCTTGGGGCTATTGAACATAAGAATGGCTTGGAAGGTACCAGCTTGGCTCCTTGGTTATGTCCTGGTTTAAGACGTGGGCACAGATGTAATTAGGTTCAAACTTCATCAGAGCGAAGAGAAAAATTGCAAATAATCCAAAATGTATACTTTTACCTGCCTGTTCATATGGTTGCTTTACAAAAAGATGGATCTGAAGCTCTTATGTTGATTGTGGTGTGCTGTTGCAATTGTTTCTCTTAAGAGATGCAAAAACAAATTGAGAAGGAATTGGGACGGAAACTCAGTTTAAATTTTCCTTAACAAAGAGTGCAGTAAGACTGGCACAAAACCAGCTCTGCACCCAAGCCCCTGTAAGTTAAACCCCCATTTGCACAGGGAAGGTGGAGCTGAGCCTTGTATGTAGCCCTAGAGGGTTTAGAGGTGCTGCTCTGCCAAAGCCTCCCCAGGACTCTCACTTCAGTATTCCCAAAATCGACCTGTGTCCTTGCCTTGGAAGGAGTCCTGGAACTGATACATGGTTTGAGCTAGTGATTATTTTATGACAGCTCTTTGCTTAAAATGAAAGCTTGAAATTCATGTTACTTGGCTTATACTTTGCATGACTGTGGAAGGCGGTTTGATTTGGTTTTTTAATTTTCAGGGATTGTGGAGACAGAGCTATCATGTGGAGAAATTCTCAGCAGAAAATGGGATGAATCAAAAAGATGCGGGGAGATAAATTTCAAGCAATCTAAAATTAATTCTGAGATCCCAAGGATTTCTCACAAAGTGACCAGTATTTTGCTGAAATGCCAGCATCGTTTTTCTTTCCAATTTTGTTTTCACTCTGAGCCGTATCTATTGCCTTTGAAGTAGCTACAGCTGAGGCCAGAATTTGTAAATGCTGGGAAACCAGCAGTTCAGAGCAAGGAAGAACCTTTGTAGTTTGTTCACAGGCAGAGCAACAGAGTAGGAAAATATTTTTTTTAAAATTAATATTTTATTTCCAAGCCTCCAGCATTTGATCCTGAGCTTCAGTCTTGTTGCACTAAAATGCGTGGTGCAATCTTAAAAGTCAGTTTGCCAAGGGGCAAAGACCTTCCTGGTCAAGGAGACCTGGCAGGGAGAATTTCCTCCATGCTCCTGTACTGCCAAATGATTTAGGTTAAATCATGAATTAAGTCTTGACTGGCTTTAAAATGCAATGTATTGTCTCTTCCAGGAATTGTGCTGGTTAATTTGAACTGTGGTTACTGTCAGAAAACCAAGCCTTGGTTAAAACATGTGCAGCATTTACAGGGACCGACTTAGAAGTCTAAAATTAGGAATTGTGAACTTTAAGACTATATTCATTAAGATTATATTGTGAACATTAAGACTATATTCAATATAATATGTGCTTGCTGGGATTGTCACTGGTGTGTTGTAGCTTCTCCATGTTCCCAGTTCCTAACTTCATGGCCACAACTGCTAAACTGGAAAAACCTTTGGCTATGACTGATACAATTCCTATTTCCCTGTGATTTTTTGCCCATGGCATAGGAAGAACTAGTGAGTATTGTGAGCCATGTTGAAAAATAAAGATAATTAAATCTCATATAACAGAAGTTGGTATTAACGTAGCACAGATCCTAACATGAGAGTGCTGTTGCAAGCAGAAGATGAAAATCCAGGGATTTAAAGATAATTGCATTTTACTGTGATCTTTACATGCTCCTTTGCATTAATTTCAAAAGAAAAGACAAAAAAATTCAAATACAGAAGAGTCTGGATGTCATCTGGAATTTATTTGACCTCTTACATTGGCTCTAAAAGAAATCATAAACAAATAAACAAATAAAACTTTTTTCTAAGATAAAAAAGACACTTAATTTAATAACTAGATTAAAAACCAATTTGAAACTTTATGGGGGAGCTTGCGTGTGGCACAAAAAAGGGAAAGAGAACATTTCATTTTAATGGAGATGCTGCCAGTTCTTTGGGTATGAACCCTTTGTCCGGGACATGAAGGAATTCCTGTTGTGATGAGCACTCCACAGCTACAGTGACCTGTGACCCTCAAGTTAGTGAAGATGGGATCTTTATATGGAGGGTTGGGATGTTTGAATTAAAAACCAGTAATTTTACTGTGGAGGGAATGAAATTTTTAAAACAGTATTTGGAAAGGACATCTTTCTTTATAGGCAGCCCCAGTGGCCTCCTGGTATTTTAAATTTGTGTGATCATCAGGGTATGTTTTAAAATTAATAATTAGTCTTCTCCACCTTTAAAAAGATAAGTTTTATTTAGAGTCAAAAGCACAATTTGAGATACACAGTAGCTACTGCTTTTCTCAGTAGGACTTTGTCCCAGCTCTCTCCCCATCTCCCTCAACGTGACTTCTCCCTCCCAGAAGTCGCCACTGTAGATCTCTTGGATAAAATGTGCTGCTCGACATAAAACAAGAAAAATATTTGTTTATTCTGTGGCAGACAGCTGTTTAGGATGCTGTGGAGGTCTAAGTCTTATAGCAGTTTTGCAGATGTTGTTTGTACGTGACTTTCTCTTGGAAACCATCTGTGTCAGGAAGCACGGAGGGATTCTGTGCATCCCTTGGCAAAGAGTTGGGATCTCTTCCTTCAGCATCTTTGTCCAAGGAATTTGAAGGAGGAGAGAGAGACAGAGGAGCATTACCAATATTTGGTCAAAGTGAGGACCCATTTGTACTTGGGCTGCAAAAAGCTTTTCTGGACATGTACTGGGATATTCAGTGTGTCCAAAGGGGCACAGAAAAAAATCTTCCCTCCTTTCTAGAAAAATGTAGAGACTTCAAGGATCCCTATGGAAGTGGTGGATAATGTCTAGAAACAGGTCTTTGTTTTTATGCAGAAAAGCTGTTTTGAATGGTCTGTGCTGCTGGTTTGGTGAGATTAATCTGCAAATCTCCAGAGCACTGTAAGGAAAAGGGGCTCCCTAGGGTGTGATGGCTGCAGGGCAAGGCAGGTTTCTCTCCAGAGGTGGGGATAAACATGCACTCACATTCGAGTACTTACATATTTCTATTAAGATAATTCAGCCAACAAAGCACATAGCCAAGGGTGATAGAAATTGAGGAATGTGGACCTCTTCTTGGCAGTTTGAATCTGGCTTGGAAGCATTTCAAGGGAGGATTAAATCTCGCTGCTCGGCGGGTCAGGGTTGGGGTAATCGGTGAAGGCAGAGGTTGGGGATGGCTGAACTGGGGATTAGTGTGGCATGACTGCAAGTCTGGGGCTGCTGTAAATGAGGATGCAGATGAAAATATGTCAAGCATCTTTCATACTGGGCATTTTCAAATGGGCTGTGGTATCTGTAGGAATTTTGAGCCAGTGGAGTGGGGAGGGAAGGATGACAGATCTGCTACCTGTGCTCAGCACAGGTTTCTACCAGGGATTAGCTGGGAAGTGATGGTGCTCCAGGCTTGTTTAATCCTGTTTTGTTTGCTTTGTGGGTATTCAAATAGCTGAAGTATTATAATGAAAATCTGACTTTTGTGCCCTGACATTGTTTGCTTTGTGAACTTTGTCATTAGTTCACCCAATTTTGTGCAAGACGTGCATTGTATGCAAATTAATATGGTTAAACCAATGTCAACCACACTTACATATGAGAAAAGTTAATATTTCTCTTGGCAGTCCTGATATCCTTTGTTCCTTATGTGCTGAATTAATTTCTTCTGCTGGCTCTTGCTCTGTGCACATGCCACGATGTCCGAGAGACTTGCTGAAAGGGCTCTGCCTTTCACTGGACAAGGTGGAAATTCCTCTGTTTTGCAAAGTGCATATCTGAGACACAACAGCTTCTGCCAAGCTTCCAGAGCAAGACAGCAGACCAAAAACACGGAGTAAAATTAAGCAGTTTATGGTATGAAGCTCCCACAAGCAAAACAAAGCCAGCCTTGGCCTTGTGTTTAGGTATTTGGATTTGGGGCCGGGGTGTGGGACAGGTCCAGAGTGGTGGCACAGTGCTCGTGTCCCCACTGCCAGGCTGCCATACTTTCCACCAGCAGGGTAATTAGCCAGGCTCCAACTGCAAATTGCAATTTCTGGATGCACAGCTCCAAATCTGGAGTTGATCCACTGTCAACAAGAGCTAAAACCAGAGACAATGCTGGTCCTGCCACATTCAGCATGAGTGTTTATCACCTCCTCAGCTCTGGGCAGGAGCTGCTGCACTGTGCAGCAGCACTTCAGGAATAAAGTGCCTCTCAGTCATTTCTCAGGTTGTCACAGTGACTCTGCTTGAACGCCCATAAAAAGAGGTTCAGGTTTGTTTTTCGGGTGCAAATGAAACCCTCAGGGTTTGTGCAAGTTGGTTCAGGGACAGTGTGAGTTGTGGGTCATTGTGGCCCCATACCATGTGTGATTTCAGTGTATATAATCATAAATATATGCAAATATCTGAAAGGAGAGTGTCAGGAGGATGGAGCCAGGCTCTTCCTGGTGGTACCACATAATAGAATGAGGCAATGGACAGAAACTCTTGCAGAGGAAGGTCCACCCAAACATGAGGAACAACTTCTTCAGTGGGCAGTAATGAGCCCTGGGACAGATTGTCCAGAGACAGTGTGGAGTCTCCCTCACTGGGGATATTTAAGAACTGTCCAAATGTAATCCTGTGCCATGTGCTCTGGGATGACCCTGCTTGGGCAGGGGTTTGGATTACATGACCTACTGAGGGCCCTTCTGACCTGACCCATTCTCCAGCACCATCAGTGCAGCCACATGGAAACAACAAAGCAGCACTGGGTTTCCAGTCGCTCCAAACTGAGAATTTTATGGACTTAAGAATGCTTGTAATTTCCATAGTGCTCAGGGGAGCCAAGCTCCTACAGTGTCCCCGGGAGGTCCTTCTCTCTCCTGGACTTCATCATCACCTCTTCAAATGAGAAAATGCTTTAAAATAATGGAATCACAGAATTGTTACGGTTAGAAAAGACCTCTGAGATTGAGTCCAACCATTGATCCAGCACTAAACCATGATCCAGGTGCCCCATCCACACACCTTTTCAACACTTCTAGGAATGGCAATTCCACTGCTTCCCTGGGCAGCTGTTTCAATGCCTGACCACCCTTTCAATGAACAAGTTTTTCTTACTATATAAGAAAAAACTTATTCTTACTTCTAAACTTCCCATGGGGCAACTTGGGGCCAAACTTTGAGGTTTACAATGGCTTAAATGAAGGCACTCACACATCCCAGAGCACATCTGTAGTGGAGTTGTTGGGTAGGACCAGGGAGATGGGGATGCAGGAGCAGCACTGGAGAAGAAGGGACTGCTCCACACATGTGCATGAAGGTTTGGGCTGAACCCATCCATTATTCTTGTGTTTATTTCTCGTTCCATCAACTTAAGTTGTGTTTCTGGCATTTGTTTGTTTCCTTTGGGCAGTTATAGTTATATTAGTGTAAATATTTTCTAGTGATTGTCAAGTGTCCAGTTTACATTAGTTGCTTGCAATTTCCTGCTGTAGCTTAAAATATTTTTTTTGTAAAAGCATAAAATTACCCTTCCCATAAGCATCAAACTCTGCTTTTTCAGGCAAAACCCCTACCCCTGAAATTTCAAAGGCACCTTTTCATAATTTGAGTACTGAAAAAAGAGGTGGCATCTACATGATTGAGTGAATCCTCCTTCATGGTTGTAAAATGGTTCAGTAAAATCTGAGTGAGTCACTACCGCCAGAGTTAAGTGACCATAGGAAATTTATGGTCATACTTGAGTTGTTGTTTATCCTTTTTTTCTTACTGTCCATTTCCTATTGAAACTCATTTTTGTTGTCATGTGGGTATTGGGTATATCCAATAGCAGTGTCTTTAAAACAGGAGCCTTGCATGGCTGCCCTCTGCAAAACTGATAAAAGTCTCCTGGTTGCTGTAACAGTAATAGCACAATAAATGCTTAGAGTGAACTGTGCTGAACATCTGCAATCTGGACTATATTTTCTTTTTTCTGTTTTTATTTTTTTCCCCCATTGTAAAGGTACTCTTTCCTAACTGCTTTCTACACTTTCTCATTCAGTTCATGGGCAAGTGAGAGCTGGCTTCTGCCCTGGGCTGCTCTACTTCTGCAAAATTAATTTTTCTTGCAGCAATATGAGGAAAGACTGGATCTTATTTATTTTACCAAAGTAAATTTTTCAATATGAGAACAATTAATAAATTATTATGGAAAAGAAATTCAGCATTTGTTCCCCAACCTCTATAAATAAGATAATTACCTTCTCCAGAGGGAATGGAATTGGCAATAGTTTCACAGGGAACTGTTGAACTGTTTGACATGTTTTAAATGGTTTACCAAGGAAAATCAGTTTTAAAAGGAAAGGGGCTTGTCAATCATTCAGCTTGTGTTGGGTTGTTGATATCCCCCTGTCAGTCAGAGCAATAACAGCTTTCAGAGGTGGCTGAGGAGTTGATGGAGGGAGGGGAGAAGCAGCTGTGATAATTGGAAGGGGGGGGGCATTTAATTTAAACATTCCTACTTTATACAAGTGACACGTAGTTTCTTGGAGGATCTGATTTATTATTATATGGATTCAGGCAGAGTGTTTGCAAAATTTACTCTGCTCTATGGTACTGCAGCAAATGTAAACACATATAATTCAACAGTGCCAGAAGAAATGAAAATGGGAAATAATCTTTGTTAGCAGCAGGAGGGGTTTAGAGAGAGCTGGGAAAGGAAGAGAAGAGGCAGAGTTATGACTGAGAATAAGTTGGGGGTTTTTTTTATCTCCAAGAGGAAGACTATGGGTCACTTTAGAGGAAAACAGAGATAAAGCAATGCCAGGGGTCAGGGGAGACTTGTGCCAGGTTGGATGGTGCCCAGCACTGGGGTGGCCGTGGGGAAGGTGTCCTGGTGAGCTCCCTCCTGGGACCCAGGGCAGAGGGGCCGTGGGGCTGACCCTTGCAGCAGCCAGTTCCTTCACTCAGCTGCAGCTTGTTTGAGCTCCAAACACAAGTGAGAAGATAAGAAACAGAAACATCAGCATGAGATGTTTGACAGCCAAGCTGTGCAGAAACCAGATGTCATTCTTCAGAGCTTGCTTTCACCCGGGAAACTTGGGTTATTGCACCTCTGCCTCGGGGTGAGGGAACATCTCCCTCCCTGGTGTAGGACAAGTTTTAGCCATGATTTCAGTGGGATTCCTGGTTATGGGTCTGTGCAACCACTCACATGTATATGGCAGTGATGTGCAACACAACCTAAGACTCCCACGAGGTTCTTGGAAACTTGGGTGATTGCACCTCTGCCTCGGGGTGAGGGAACATCTCCCTCCCTGGTGTAGGACAAGTTTTAGCCATGATTTCAGTGGGATTCCTGGTTATGGGTCTGTGCAACCACTCACATGTTGTGCAACACAACCTAAGACTCCCACGAGGTTCCTTTGTGGCAGGAGATCTCCCTGGGGTCACAGGGCTCTCCAGGAGTTCCCTGCTGGGGACAGGATTTCTTGCTCACCAGTTCAGTAGATGTCATTGCTCTGCATCAGACTGATTTAGGGTCATTTTTTTTTCCAAAGGCTGAGGACTACATGGTGTGAATTACCTGTTCTTGCTGCATGGCAGCATTGCTCCACAGGCTGCTGGTGAGGGTGGGACTGACTGGGAGCACCACTAAGACAATGTGGACACGTGGTTGCAAAGCAAAATATACTTTGGGAATTTATTCTGGCTTTCTAATTATCTAGAGAATACAAACCCAGAATGGATTCTGAGACTGTTGAACAATTTGGGAGGAGGAAATGGGGAATTCTTACCTTAGTTGTACAGAACCATATTTAGTTTCTATAAAACCTTTTGGGATCTATCTAATTTTGGTATTTATATTTTTAGGGTGGGGATTTTTGGGATGTTTTCTGAAGCCTACAATGTGTGGAAATGTTGGGATTTGGTTTCACCTTCAGACTGAGTTTCATTGCCCAGTACTCCCTAAATCCCTCAAAATCCTGGCCTGCAACACAAATGCATTATTCAGCTATGGATGCAGTAAATGCTAAAAGGCTGATTATGAATATTGAAGAATAATCAAATTATATCAACAAAATTCTTGGAGGAATCTGCCAGATGTCCTAGAAAATTTTCATCTGTTGGGAGAAAAAACACCATCTGAAGCAGTGGTTTTGAAAGCACTGTAATCCTGTGACCCCTACCAGCATTTTCTTTTTTTTTTTTTCTGCTTTCAGTGTTAATTTCCATCTGCTACACTTCAATATATGGTTAACTGCCCTTTCAAAGGCTTCATTTAACTCCATTTCAGAATTCAGTGGCAATATATCTATATTCATACAAGACTCTCAAGGTTTCTTCTTGAAATACTTTTCGTTCCTCAGGTGAAATTACATCCAGGATATCAACAGTGTAAAAGTGTATCCTGGAATCCAGAAAGCAAAATTGAAAGCAGGATTTGACTTAGTGTGTTGCATTTAAAATTCAGGTCTGATTTCAGTTAAAATCTTGGAAAGATCCAGCAATAGGCATCATATATTAATCAAAGTAAGATGAAGGCCAACCCTGCTGCTTCACTTTGAGGAGAAACCTGCCATTTGTCATTGTCTTTCAAGAACAAGGTAAACTTGGAGGGCTGGCAAAAGTCTTTGCATAGTACCTGGAGCACATGACTAAGAAAATAGTGGTCTATGGGAAAAAAAATGCTGATAAAATGATAAAATGCTTCAATCAAGTCTCAAACTGACATATTTGGGAAGTGAAATCTTACTCATTGATTCTTTTTGGTCCCTTACTGTGCCAAAAGGTCATCCTGTCTCTCCTGGGTCCATATGATCCCACCACTGCCCTTGTCCTTAACACCAAACCAAAAACAAGTCAGATGCTTCTTGTCTTTCCCTTTCATAGTTTTCTGGCTTGGTTTCCTTCTCTCACTCTTCTCTCATGTTTTGTGCTGTTTTTCCCAAACTTGGTCTCTTTAAAATACAAGTGGAAACTGATGGTCCTATCCAAACTTAGTAACATATTGGATAGCTTTGCTCAGAATAATTGCCTCTTTCTTTTCATCTCATCTCAGTGTTTAAAGAGCAACAATACCTCATCTCTGCTAAACCTTTGAACCCTTCCTGGATATCATTTTGTGAGCTAAATTGGCAATCCAGCATTTGTTTAGCTGAGTTCTGAAAAGCACAGATGACACAATTCAAGTATCCACAGGTAAAAATTTGCACCTTGGGATTGTCAGAAATAATTTAAATTTTCCATTTGATCTTCAAGATGCTTTTCACTATTAAAAAAGAAAAATGCTGTACACCTCCCACGTTGCTGCCTTTCTGTCCTATTGATCCTGCTTTGTAAAATTTAAAATGGGAAAGAATAGGTTTAGCTGCCATGTAAAAATATTTATAGACCTATTGCTTTAGAGACAATTGAAACTCTGGAGCTGAAAATGGTCTAAGTACCTCTGAAAGATGCTTTTGGGTAATTGGTAATGAACTAAGCATCTGGAATAAGCAGCTGAGCAAAGTCAGTCACTTAATTATGGTTTTTTGAGCTGTTTGCCAGACTGGTGAGCTCAGATAAACCAGACTGGTCATCAAATAAGATGCACTGAGTAGGCAAATTACCTGATTAAGCAAATTACAGTGTTCATTTTGGTAATCTGTGGGTTTAATGTCACTTGCAGGGCTCCACACTGTACCTGTGTCTCAGAAAGGCATCAGCTCAGGCGTGTGCTTGGAAGCACCTTGTGGTGCATCACATTGGCCCAGAAGACTTTGGTCTAAAATGAATTTGTTACTGAAACATTTCCCAGATGTGTGGGCAATAAATCATCTCCTCTTTGCACTTCAATAGAAACAGCCATTGCCACTGAATCCTGGGCCAGAGCAGGCCCAGAACACGGCAGAAAAGGGCTGTAACAGAGTCTGCCTTTGCAAATTCGCGAGGGTTGGCTCATCCCATTTCACTAATTGCACCTGTTCCCCACCTCTGAGGCATGGCATGTGCCAGAGAAGTGTCAGCAGGCTCTCTGGTATCTTAACTCTGCTTTTATATGTGCTAATGCACCTCTTTTTTTTTTTTATTCTGCTTTTCCTGCAGCTGTTTTGTACTCAGCCCCATTGCTCACCATATCCTCTACCATCCGCACTCCCAGCCTGGAGTGAGCACCCCTCACCCTGAGGTGATCTCTGCAGCCTGGTCCTGGAGGGTTGGGCATGGCCAGAGGGAGGTTTCATGTCTCTGTGGCCAAGTATCTCAGGTTGGAGCTGTCTTGCCCTCCCATGGAAGTTGTGATTAAATTCTGGAGCTCTTTTATATTCCATGGGGTTGCCCAGAGGCTTGTGCAATCATTGCCTGTACCCAGCCTGAAACCTTGATTTTATTCTGGGTTGGTTTTTTTTTTTTCCCTTTTTTTTTCTAATCAGTTCCTTTGTATTAACTATCATGCTCCTGCTTGTTAATTGAATTCAGACTTGACATGGATTAGCATTATGTATAGAAGCCTAATTCTTTAAATGGATATACAAATGCTGCTCTCAAGTGAGTCATTAATTACTCCTATTTATTAGAGCTTATAAGTGTGGCCATTCAGGCCTCATCTGGCAATTTTAACTGTGGCTGCCTCCAGCTTATTTCTGCTGGAAGCTGTGCAATGTAGGTCAGGTACACGGCAGTAAAAGGGATTATATTGTTTTGATCATTCTCACTTGCTACAGGAAACACCATATTCTTTCTGGGCAGTGAACATGGCTGTAGCACGTGCTGGTTCTGCCTATAGAATGGAAACTGTATTTTTCATAGAGTTCATGTATTCCTTTGTTGGAAGGAGCTCAGATGGGTGGGAAAGCAAATTGTTTACACACAGTCAATCTGGTGTTTGCCCAAGGTCAGCAGGGAGAGAAGACACTTGTACTTTTAATTATATTCTCAGTTCAAATAAGAAGTTAATTTTAGCAAACAAGATCCAAGTACTTCTAAAGAATCTTTTTTTTTTCCTCTGCATCTCTTCTGTAAAAATTTTTCATCACTGATTTCATTGCATTATCAGGACTCAAATGAGAAACACTGCTTATGAGCAAATATAGCATCTGAATGTGGGCCAGGAATTCCTTTTACAGTATAAGCTTTTGTGTGAAATAAAAGCCAGACAGCTGCTCACAACTTAAGTCTAAGTAAGTGATCTAATACTATTGCTCTGGTCTCAAATTTGAGGCTAAATTGTTTCTTTGCCAAAGACCTTGTGCCAACCTACCTGGTCCCAATTTGTGAGAACAAAGTACATTGTTTCTGCTGCTCTGGGACTGGAATCACTTCATTTGCCATTTTTTTCCACTACAATTTCAGGCCTGACATGAGAAGCTTCCACAGGACTGAGAGTCAACTTCTCATCTCCAGTCCTCCAGGAGGTGTCTCAAGTAGGAAGGTACCTCCTTGCAAGGCTGGTCAGACAGGATGTGTAGGGATATTTTATTACACTTGAAGGCTCTTTCTGGCTTTTGATTTACTTCACTATTTTACTCCTCAGATCTTCTATTTTCAATCTTTTTCTTTGACTTTTGCTATGCTCTTCATCAGCTGCTCTCCAGGCTTCCCCTGCCTGGAAATACTGCAAAGAAGAGAACTTTTCTAGTTATAAAAAAGACAGTTTCCCACAGCATTAGGCAGAGACTGTATTCCTCAAATATATGGTTATGCACTTGCCCTTTCACAAAAGGTTATAATTTCCAAAGAATTTGAGTTGTGCTCTAAATGTACAGCTAGAGCTTAAGTTCCTGTCTGATTTATTGCAAACATATTAGCAGAAGGGAGAAGAAAAATGCAGAGGCCAAGAAATGTCATGTCCTCTCCCATGATGGTGACACCCTTAGCTGTATCCAGAGAAATCACAGGGTGACCCCAGCCTTATTCTTCTTATGGCAAAGCTGAGATTTACTTGTTTGTTCTAAAAATTGCTTATTTAATAGAAGCTAAAAATGAGGACATTTGAGGCATGTATATGTTTTATGTACAAGTTCTTGTTGTTATTGAATTTTTTCCTACTTAAAAGAGAGAAGACTTTTTTTTTCCTTTTTTCCTTGGGTCAGCAAGTCTGCTTGCAGATGGTCTGGTCTGCTCTCTTTTTGTGGCATTTAGGGACTTAGCAGTGCTGGATTAATGGTTGGATTTAATGATCCTAAATGTCTTTTCCAACCTAAATGAGTCTGATTCTTAGATTAACTGCTTGTTGGATAATTGAGGGCAGAATGAATTCACACATCAATTCAATTTTGAGTGTCTGGGAGGAGGATAACCCATGTCTAACTTCCATCACTTAACTCTGTTGAAGACAGTGTGGGAGTTTCACTGGATGTTTTATATTGGGTAAAATTATTTTGAAACAAACAACCTTGTTAGTATCTGTAACTTACAGCTGCTTATTTGTGTCACACTGCTGTCATTAGGAGAAAATGATGTGATTTTTTAGTTTTGCTTTGTACAGCTTTTGCTCCCGTTTTACAAGGCTTCATCCACATGGAGGGGATTTGGCTTTTTGCATTGTGCTTGGTTCTGTTTCAATAGGATGTGTTTTTTCCCTGTCTTTTGAAGCATATGGCATCATGTAGCCCTGGTCAAGGGTTAATGCAGATAATGGAAGTAGAAACAGCTCCAGAAGCTGACTTCATATTTGCTTGACAGGCTATTCCTGATCTTCTCTCTTTATAGAGATGATGATGCTTGTGCAATAAGGTGCAGAAAACAAGATAGTTCTTACAAAGGTGGAGGAAATGCCTTCTGCATGCAGGAGATTTGGGGTGGAGAGAGGGTTACACAGAAGAAATTGTTTCTTTTGAAGACCACAGGAGGAAGAATTTAACAGGTTTTTTAGAGATGCTGAAATAGTCACATGTAAGTGCAGTGTTGGATGAGTCTGGAAACAGGAAAACTTTGATTTTTATGTTGAATTTGATTTGTAACATGGAAGCAAATTCTCTTGGTGATATTACAGTGATGGCTGTGGGCGTGTTCTTAGGATGTGCTTGGCCCCATCCCTTGGATGCTTTATGGTTTGCACATGGCAGCCTGGGCTCCCCTTCACAGGAAACTGGGAAACAATGAGAGTGGAAAATCCTGCCAGAAGGGGCATTATCCACAGGCTGTGTCTGCAAGTGTGGGAATAACAATTAAATTCAAAGGATGTGATTTTTTGCTTAAAGTCTCCAATATCTGTACTTCTCTATGGTTGCTGGGATCTTCCCTAGATAACTGTATTATTCATCTGCTCTCAAAGTCTTGATGGTCTCTCATTTGAAACCAGTCTTTGCTGGTTTCTCACTTTTCACATATTGAAAATCAGAAAGAGTATTTTATTTTTTTTCTCTGTGGGATCTTGGCTCTGGAATGGCTAATTCTGATTGTAGATAAGACGCATTAGCTTTGACTACTTCCGTGCTCTGAAGATGCAATTCATCAAAACCCAAGTACTTTGTGTCAGATCTGAATGTTTCACAAGAGATTTTGTAATCCAACATGTCAAACTTGTTTAAATGTGAGATTGCAACTGAAAGCTGAAGGAAGAAATAAGTGCTTGGTTATCTTCCTTACCTTACAGAAGTATCTTGCAGTTCTTAGAAAAAAAAAGAAAATTGTCTTATTCCTGCAAGAAATACGCAGCTACCTCATGTTGTAGAGGTGCTCCTGAGATGAGCATCTGCTCCTTGTGTTGGTAAACAGGCTGGTGTTTCACCAGGCAGGTTTAGTGATTCAAGTAGAGCAATCACCATCATCATCATCTTCATCTGCTGAATAAATCTATTGCTGGTGACTTCTTGATTCTTCCCAGAGGTGAGTTTGTGTTAGAAATTATTTGAGCAAGAAAAAGACCTCAAGGGTGTCTGTTTGCTGATCTCTTGTTCTGGGCAGTGCTGCTTTCAGTTATCTGGTACTGGAGATAATCTAAGGATCATGAATTTCAGTCATATGCAGCGTGAGTTTGGCATCATTTCTGTTCCCCAGCTCTATCACTACATGGATTTCTAGCTTGTATCCATAGAGGGAAAATGAGTTTCTATTCATTTTTCCAGATCCACATTGATACAGCTATGTCTGCCTTGCCTGAACAGTAAGTCTCTGAAGAGATTGTGACCTGAATGTTTTTTTAAATCTTTCTAAGTGCTTTAAGTGTGCAGGAGCATGTGGGGACGATGAACAGAGCTGGTCACTGTTCTCATAAAGAAACTTGAAACCAAATATGTGTGCGTGTTCGTGCACAGACACTTTCTGAAAGATGTTCAAAGTTCCCATCTCTGTCCAGGACTTGGACTGAAGCAGCTGTCTCGGTGCAGATGTGGAAAACTGAAATCTGCCATGAAAACTTCTTTACCTTGCATATAGCAGCCCCCACAGCTGCCAAAATATGCATCCTCTTGTTTTAAAAATAGAGGGGGGTATGCTGAAAACATCTGCTCCTGCCCTGCACTGCAGCTGTGCCAGTGTATTATCTGGAAATGGCCCGAGTAAGACCAGCCATAACAAGAGAAGAAAAATCCCATGTTTGATGTAAGTGCAATTGTGGCTTTATTCCAGTCACTTCTTAATTTATATCTCAAATTCAGTTTATCTTCATGGCCTGATGACTAAACAAAAGAGCTGTATGCACTTGACTGTTTGAAGAAACTGTCTCTGGGTGTGGGAAAAAAAGAAAAAAATTATTCAGGGGTGGAGGGTGGGGAATCCAGAGTATGGAGCGAGTGGCACCATCTTGGTTGTTTTAAATGGAGCAAGATCAGAGTTTTGGTTTCAGTGGGTGTGCATGTACCATTTCACACTTTGAATGAGCTTGAATTTTATTTTTATTTCTTTTCCAACAATAATCCACCCAGGGTAAGAGTGGACTTTTCTGGCTACAGGTAAAAAACCACTTAAACACAGTAAATTTCTCCCTGGTCTTGAAACATTTTGTTATCTCGAGCTACTACATGTCTGCAGGCTTTATCAGTGCTGCTGAATGTTAGATTTGGGGCTTGGATTTGCTCTGCTGCATCTTGTTGGAACAATATAAATCTGGACCCTATCCCCTCCTGGATATCCCTGATTTTGGGGTTATTTCGGAAATTTTTAGCTTAGCTCTAGATAAAGAGTTTGAGGCTGTAAACCTTTAGTGCTGAGGTCCTGAGGTGCTTTAGTCAAAAGAGATTTTGAATACTGCCCTGTATTATGCCAGTAGTAGCATCAACATTGCATTTTATTGCATATTTTGTTCCCTGAGGTTGAGCACAGCTCCCCAGTGCATCGTGAGGAAGATCCTTTTGAAGGCCTAAGAATGAAAACAATTTCTTGCTTCTTTTGTACCTTGAAAGCAACAGGATCAGGTATGGAAGAGCAAGGAGCTCTCCCCAGCTAACTACTAGAGGCTGCTTTCTCTGTGGTTTTTGCTAATACATAATGTAGCCCAGGATTTCAGAGAGCTTTTGGGGCACTTGGGCCAAATTTGAAATTGATCTAGATAGTACTTTTTAGTACTTTTTTTTTTGTTTTATCTGGAAAACTTCTGCAGATCATAGGTGCTGCGTGTTTCCAATCTGCACCTGGTATTTGCTTTGAGTCTTTGGGTCTGTTGGAACCCCAAGCCAGGAAGGTTCATGCAAAGTGTTGTGACCCAAAACTGTTTAATCTCAGATCTGCGGCCTCGGAGCCGCAGCCTGACTTGAGTACCTGATGAGTATCAGCTGAGCAAGCACCACAGCATCTGACTTCTGCCCATGAACCATAAACTTTTTCCTCAGGGAACAAGAAAGTAAATTGGCCTTTGTGCAGGAGCAGCCAGCTAGGCCGGGGCCGTGGCTTCCTCGTGCTCAATACCAGACCCCACGGTGCTCTGCTGCAAAGTTCTCCTTCCTTCTAAGTGAAGCCATATGAAAAAAAAAAAAAAAAATCTATTCTTGAGAGTGGCTGAACCAACCAATTTGTTCAAGCCATTCTTCTGGTTGATTCATTTTTAACTGAAAAAAATGCTGATATATTGAAAGCAACTTGAAAAATGCCAAAAGGGAAGAAGGGGAAACAAGTTAAACCATTTGAAGCTCATAAAAGAAAAAAAAAAAAAGAATTTAAGTGCAACCACATGAGTGGTGTAAAATTGGTGTAATACTTAATCTCATGTTAGAGCACAATGTGTTAGATATGAGTTCCTCTAGAAAATAAGGCCCTAAAATAACCTAATGTTTATGACTGAGATTTCACAACATGATCAGCTCACTATGTCATGCTTGCAAGGGAAGAAACCCTCTGGTTTACAGATCCACTAAGACAGGTCTTTGTTCCACTTGGCCAAGGTTTTTATTTGAATGAGTACATTTCTCATCTACTTCTTTGGATCAACATAAAAAAAAAAAATAAATAAAAAAATTTAAAAAATCCCTGAGAGCCTCAGCAGCCATGGCTTGAAGGAAGAGATGGACCCAGGTTTGTGAAACACCTCTGTGCAAGTATTCTCAGTGGAAAAGGGTGATGTGTAGGAGAAATGTAAGGGAAGGACACAAGCTGGTGCCACAAGCTCTTGGCTAAAATGTGCTTCACTGGCAGAACATTTAACAGAGCATTGGTATTCAGCAAGGTTATGCTGGATTCCCTTTCTTGCTAGCACTTTAAACTCACTTTGTCCTTGACAAACACTTAGTTTACCTTATGGCCAACAGTAATTTGCCCAGGCAGAAATTTATCCATCCAGCTGAAGGGCTGGGAGGCAGCAAAACAGCCTCCCAGCCATGGGAACATGGGTCAAGGACTAGATGAGGTTTAATTACAAGGGATAAAAAAACATTAAACACACATAGTGCCTGTTCTCCTTGGTGTTGATGGATTATGGTGTTCATTGAGCAGCCCAATTTGCAATGGGTAAATTAGTTCAAACAAAGGTTATTTACTGTACTGTGGGCAAGTACATGGGTTTGGCTTTTGACAATATTTTATGTAAATAATAAAGTGATGTTGATTTTTAATATTTCATTTACTTGCCCACAGTAGATGACATAAGTGGCTGCTACCCAGCAATTGTGAGTGTTTACTATGAACTTTTTACCTTGTTTCTGAGGAGCTATTCTTTAGATACATCCATCATCTCTTCCTCATAATATTTTCAAATAGCAATATATTTCATTCTCTTTCTTTGTCTTTGGGTTACTAAATCTATCATCTTACTGGGAAACTTATGGTATTGTCAGAAATTGCATCTTATGCCCTGGATTAAGGCTGTTTAGCTTGAACGTGACAAGTTGTTTAAAAATAGACTGTTATGCTTTGTATTCATTCTCCACTCCAAAACTCTCTTTCATAACAATGTAAATAAAGGACTCCCAGAACTGATACAGTGGGGCTGGCACAGTTAGAAGAAAGGACTCGACTATTGCACAATTTACTTTAGTGCAACATGAATCTTGATTGTATTGAACAAACATCAGACTGCGAGGTCTTGGGAGATGGAGTCACTAGGTAACAGTTTACAGGGAACATTCATCTTCAAGCAAATTCCCAGGCCTCCTTAATTTCTTTTGTAGTTTCTTAAAGAGGTTGAAAACAAGAGGTGTAATGTGGATTCACTCTATGCCTGGTTCATTAAGCAGTATCTAACGCTGAGCCCCCAGAATAAGCCAGAAATTGCTACAATAATAATTTCCAATTGCTCTGAGCATAGACATTTTCACACCTGCAGAGTTTGGGGTTGCACATGGCATTTTTTAGTGACTCCTGGGCTGCTCCTCTGTGCTGCCCTCTCCTGTGGGAGCTGGGAGGTCTCTGTCCTGCTCACCCATCTGCACCACAGAATTGACACTTGCAACTCTTGCCCAAAGCAAGTACTGGGTTTGATAGTTTTCCTTTTAATTCCCACCAATTTTTTTTCTCCTCAGAAGCGTGTCCTAACCCAGCTACTGAATAGCAGCAGGATTCTAAATGTGGTTTCCAAAATGCTGTTGTTTTTGTTTTTGTTTTTTTTAACCAAATTGCTTTCAGATAAAAACAGCAAGTAAAACAGATGAGCATGGATTTTAAATTTTTTCCTCTCTCAATTTTGGTTTATCTCACTTGCCACAAGCAGTATCTCTAAAAGATATTTGTAATTCCATGTGCTGCACCCACTTTACAGATTTCCTGGAAGACTGTAGGGAAAGAATTATAAGATCACAACAGAATGGTTTGGGTTGGAAGGGACCTTTAAAGGTCATCAAGTTCAATTTCCCTGCAATGAGCAGGGACATCTTCAGTTAGGTCAGGTCAGCCACAGCTCCATCCAGCCTGACTTTGGATGTTTCCAGGAATGGGGTATCTACCTTCTCTTTGGACCAGCCTGTGTTGGTGTAGGCAAGAGTCAATTTTTCCCACGTGGTGTGAAGTATTAAGAAATTCCTTAAACTTGAAAAGAAAAAACCCAACCAAGTATGAAGGGCCCTTTTTACACAGAATCTGGTTTCTTGCAGGTTTCTCACATTCTCAGTTGAATGGCTCCAACCCAAGCTTTATGTGGGAGCTCTGTCCATCCACCCTTTGATATCAACTTTCCTTTAAGCTGCCTAAAAGCATCAATCCCAACCCCTTTACTCACTTTGGATACTTGGCCATCCTCTCCTACACCTGCATTAGGACATTTCCTCCTCCCTAAGGAGCAGCCTGTGCTTTCTGCCTGCAGCCAGCAGGAGGGAAAGCAGAATGGTTACTGAGTTCAGATTAAACAGGGCCAGGAGGAGTCCTTGGCAAGGCAGGGAAGGATTAAGCAAGGCTGGTGTTTACAGCAGCCCCTGCACTCCGGGGGAGGCTGGAAGCTGCTGAGGCTCAGGCTCTGCTTGCAGGTCAGAGCCCCAAAATTAGCCCAAAGGGTGGTGCAGGTAGAGGGGCTTTAATTGCTGTCACCACTGGTCTCCAAGGCTGAAAAAGGTGCTTTATCAGCTGTGGTTCCTCTCCAATGCAGCTTGACTTGGGGATGGAGGAAGTAAACCTTTCTCCTGGCTTTAATGTGGTTTCAAGGAGGCTGCAAATATATTGGTTTTTGGTTTGGTTTTTTGTCTCCCCTGTAAAACTTGTGAGCAAGTTACTTAGGGAGTAGTGGTAGACGTTTCTACCAATCATTTGTGACTACCCAGGGCTTCTGTCTGCAGGTTGCTAATCCCATAGCAAGGGAGCAGGTGGGAATTTGTGCTCCCACTGGAGCCCCTGTGAGGGCAGGGGGTCCTCTGGAGCTCTGTGGTGGGCTGGGGAGGGGCAGTGCTGGACAGTGTATCCAAACTTCAAAGAGGAGAACTCCAGGCTGTGGCTGAAATTCTGGAGTTGCAGTTGCACATTTGAGCACAGAAATGTTTATGCAACAGGGGAAATTCTGATAAGAGTGCAGAAATATTTAATGATCTTTGTTTATCATCCTTTTCCAGCAGAAAGGAGAGGGAGCAGTGTTGTTTCACTGATAAAAAGCGAGTTCTTGCTTTTTGTTAATGTTGCTGTCACTCAGCAAATACTCCACCAGAGCTGGCTGGCCTGCTGCAGGAGCCTGCAAAAAGGAGGTTTTTTTTCCAGCCTGGTAATGCACATGTTGTGGGAGAAGTGATGCTTCCAGGTGCCAGGCAAGGAATGCTGGCTGCAGCAGAGAGGCTGCAACACAACACCATGAAGGACATGCTGTTATGGCTTTGCCAGGGACATGGATGCTCTGTGTGTGCTGGAGCAGTATTCTGTAGCAGAGTTTATAATCTGAGTGCTTTTTTTTCCTTAATTAAGGGTATTTTGTCACTTATGGCATTTTATTGATTCCTTAGCCATTGCTGCCCAGTAGGGTAAGAATGCAGCAAGCTTTATGTATGAAATTAAAAATGTATAACCAAAATCTGAAATTAAAATCGTATATAGGCTGTGTCAGCAGTTGCACAGAAGCAGCTCTTACTCAGATAATTATTAGTATCAATAGGTTCATGTTCATTGCTTTAATACTTTAAATATTGTGATTTGCAAGTCTGTATCAGCTATTTGCAGCTATTTGCAGCTATTGCACAGCAATGCTGCTTGCTCAGCAAAATATTTTTTCCAGAATTTTGGATCATGTTAGAGCTGGGGTTCTCTACTATATAAGCAATATTGATAACTTCAAAACCTGCTTCCCAGCTTGCCTTGGTTTTTTCACCGGAATTACATTGTGGGGGGAAAAATGTGGTTTTTAAGTTGTGCAGCATACTAATGGTTTTGGTATTTGGGAAAGGGGAGGAGACATGAGATGGGTCCAAAGGGAAGGACATGTGGTAGATGCTCTCCTGAAGTCTCTGGGTCACCACTAACCCTGTGCTCTCTGCTTCCCACAGGGCCCCCGGGGAGGCGAGGGAAGCCCGGCCGGCGCGGAGAACCCGGTAAGCACTGCCTGCCCCAGGGAGTGGGAGCCTTGGGTAATGACACCTGCCTCCTCCACCTGACAGCCTGAGGAACAGGGCTCCCCTCACCCCTGTGTGCTGGCCATGAAGGGTTTTATTAAAAACTAAAAAAAAACCCCAAACCGACTCCCAAAACTCTAAAAACCAAAAAGAAATTTAAAAAAAATTAAAGGAAGAAACCAGCCAATCAAAACAAAAAACAGTTCCACTCAAAACACCCACAGCTGTTGCATCTTTTATCCATCCTTCCATTTCTCTTTGTAGCCTTCAGCCTCATCACTGCCCCACCCAACACTGAAGAGGACAGTGAGTGAGCATGGAAATAGGGAATTCCCCAGCCATGATGGATGAGAGGGGTGCACTGCCTTGCTCTCTGCACGTGGCCATGTCCCTGTGTTGCCTGCCAGCCATGGGGTGGTGATGTCTGCCTTTGGGAGTCAGGAATAACCAAACCTCAGCCACCACCCCTGAGCATCAGTGTGCCCTCAGCCTGGCTGAAACTACAGAGCAGCCTTGCTGGGGATTTTCTTTTGAGCTGACTGTAATTCTGTGTCTCTGTCACTTCAGTGTATCTGGTGAGGTTTGGGGCTTTGTCCCCGTCTCTGAAATGGGGAAGGACTGCCCCTGTTTCAGCTGGGGAGAGGTGCTGTTTACATTCTGCTGTTGGGCCTGAGTGCTGCTGGAGAAGGGAGAGATGCAGCTGGTGTTGCTCCTTCTGAGGAAAATAGGCAGGGATGTGCCCAGAGAGCCAGGCAGGTTTTGGGATTGCCTTGCTGTGCCAAAAAGCAGCACATGAAATTACATCTCCCAGCTCTTAGGTCCTTGAATACTGATAGAATGAACAGGAGCCAGTGGATTTTCATTTAATGATGAGGCTGAATTCTGTCCTCTGCTGCCTCTTGCTATTGGAAATTCACAACTGGGATTTCAAAAAGGGCAGCACAACTTTCTGATCACCAATATTTAAAACAATGTTCTAAACGCTGAGGAAAGGAAATAGAGTGAATATGTGCTGCACACCAGCAGCAGCACAGGAGCTCATGGACTGATGGGCAAGAAAGGCAGGCAGGCATTTCCCTTCTCTTCCACTGGTGTTATTCCTGAGTGCATTAGGGCTTTTCTGAGATATTTTTGTTCCTGAAGCATCAGGGATTTACTCCTGGCCAAGGGGTAGGTGCTGATGGGGGGTGGTGGATCCCAGCCAGCTTTGTTAATTTGTTTCATTTTCCCAGCAGCCGGGCTGTAGGAACAGCCACCAGACAGCTTTGATTATTTTCTTGGGTTTTTTTTTTTAAATATCACCTAAGGGCTTTAAGGAGCACAGTGGAATACAGCATTCTACCAAGGGCAGCTGGAGGGGTCAGCCAGTGGGTCTGATTTTATATGCAGGCATTTATGTAAACGCTGTGCAAGATGTGTCTCTGGTCCATACAAAAATCTGGGAGGTAATGCTGAGCTCACACATGGCCTTAAATCTCTTCTCTCTGCTTCATGCAAAACTTTTCATGCAAAAATTTGCTGAAAAGCAGCAGTTTCTCTCGTGCTGTGACACATCTGCAAATGCACTTGAGCATCCCTCTGATGAAGCAGAAAGCTGCCAGGGAATCAATGCAGAACTAGCAAGAAAACAAACATTGTAAAAGAAAAAAAAATAAAAATTAAAAAAAAAGAAGAAATTAATTATTGACAATAAAAAAATTCCCAAATTAAGAAACAAATTTTTTTTAAAATTTCTGTAATTGTGGTGGAAAATAGAGGAGAGTGCAGCTGCCACCCACTGGGGCTCAAAGGGGCACCCCAGTGAAATCCAAGGAATGCAGTGCAGAGCCTGCACTGCCCCACTGCAGATACACACACAGGGAGCAGGCATCCCGCTGTCTGTTGCTTTTGGCTGAGCTGACAGATGTTTGTTTCTCCAGATAATTTGAATATATATTCCTATATCTGTTTGAGAACCTGACCACACATAAACTGGGCCCTTGTTCCTTCACTACAGCTGATAAATGTGAATAAAACTTTGTTTGTGTAGCATGCTGGTGTCCATCCCCAGGGGCCCTGCCTGGTTAGGGCTTCACAGCCTCCAGACAAAGGCTGTTGAAGAGCCAGAAGGCTCAGCCCTGCCAAGGGAAGTATTTTTCTTTGGCCTTTGTTGAAATAGTCATGTTGAAAACCCTTTTCAGATTATATTGAAATTCTCAATGTGTATCTCTAAGAAACAAGCAGAGAAACTGTTAGGAGATACTCCTGTCCCTTTTAATCACACCTTCTTGTTGATCTAAACCAAGACTGAATTTTGCTTTTTTCTTCTGCCATGATGGATTCAGATAAAATAAATTAATCCTACAGCTCTGTTTCTCTAAACTAGGAATTTATCATCATGAAAACACATTGGGACAACTGCTCTCTTCCACAGATATGCACCATACCATAAAAGATTAATTTTTAAACCATTTCTGGCAAAAAAAAAATTTAACTATTTAGACCTTTTGGATGTGGGACAAGCTTGGCTACACATGCTTCAAAAACATTTGTTAAACCAATGGGGTGAACCCCCATTGCCCCCAGAACCTGCCAAGGGCAGGCAGGGCGTCCTGCTGGGGCCTTGCCTCTGGGCTGATAGTTTATTTTGCTGTAGAGAAGCATAAAGGCAACAAGTTTCCCCCTGGGGAGCCCTGGAGAGTGGAGGGGGCTGCACTAAACCCCAGCCCCTCTTTGGGCTTCATATCTCTGGTGGCAGCTCGAGCTCCCCGTGGTGGCACAATCATCCCCCTGTCATCTCTTCCCTGACCTCAGACACAAGAATCAAGTGCCTGGGGGGTGTTTCTGCCACCATCAGCCCAGCTGAACAAACCAGGGAGTAATTGAGTCAAATGGCTCCATCCAAGCCATTTTATTTACTCTCTCCATCATCTGGCCCTGTGGGAATCACTGCTGCAGCAGAGGAGCAGTCCTGGAGCTGGGCACAACCACTGCAAATGAGGCTACTTTTAAAAACCAATTTATCTCCCTGTTGCTACCAAAGGCCAGAAAATTCACACCACCAGCTTCCCTGGGGAGATGTCACTTTGGCTGTTTGGTCTGGTCCAGCATGTCCTGAGGTCCATCCCATCCTGCCAGAACAGACACGAGGGTCCCAGCACCCTTATTGCTGCACATGGTCTTCAGCAGTTTCTTTTCCAGCTGGAAAGCAAGCACAGCCTTGAAGAGTCATGTGCACCCACCCATGGAAGTGGTGTATAAAAAGAAAAAACACATTTTAATACAGTTTTATGTGGGATTTTCAGCCTTCTCTCACTGTGGGGTAGAAGAAAGGTTTTGCAGCACTTGCTGTCGTGATTGGCCCTGACAGCCAGCCTGCTCATCTCAGATGCAGTTCCTTTTCCTTGCCAAAGGCAAAATCAGGTTTAATGTCATGTTAGCTTATTTTTCCAATGTGATACGTCCCAGAGAGGACACAGTTCAACTGCTGGAGTGAGCATTTGTGAAATAACACGGATTTTTGCCAAGGACCCGGGAGGTTCTGGTTCCCCTTTTGCTGCCAGCTGGTGCTGTGTGAGCGGGATGGGGTATGGATGCACAGCCCTCAAGGGGCTTTGTGTTTATTGTTTTAAAGATTGAGCCATGCTGGGGTGTTCCTGAAGGATGGATGAACAGGATCCAGGATTTGGGAGCTCAGTTGAACCATTGGTTCAAAGGCTTTGCACAACTAGATGGTGGGAGATGATGTTCCTTGGAATATCATTCTGCTTTCTTCCCCTGGCTTGACAGTTGATCCACAAACTGATCTGAAGCTCAAAATCTCTCAAAATAAACCAGGAGACAATCCACATGAAATGTTCATTTTGGGAAGCCTCTGAGTAAGGCTCTGCTCTCCTCACATGAAGCAAGAGCTGCCCCAGGACACAAACACCCAAAGCTGATGGCCGGGGTGTTGTGCAGCACCTGTTTGCATCAGCTGTGCACAGCCACAGCCCGGGGGAATAAACATTGGTTTGGGCACAAAATTCCCTTTACAGTTGGGCCAGAGAGGGCATTTTTTGGATGAAGTGTTATTTCATTGGAAAATCCTGATTTGGCATAATTTCTGTTTCTGGCAGAAAAAGTTTTGTTTGCAAAATGTTTTTTCATCTCAAAAGCAGTTTTTGGGGAAATGTGTGGAAATTTTGCTGTGGGATAGAAGTCTTCTGCCCACCACCCATGATTTTTTATTTTTCTTTACATTATGCTTCAGGTGTTGCCTTAATTTGAACTTTTAACAAAGATTTAATTCAAAGGGGTGTTTTGTTTGTTTGGGAGGGCTTTTTTCTTATTGCTATTCTGTTTGTGCAAATATCCTGTTTTGGAACAAGAAGGAATCTAAAGCTTTTTTAAAAGGAAAAAAACCAATGTGATTTCTATTCAGGGAAGGCTTATTTCTCTCCCAGTCCTATATATACTTAAAATCCCCTATTTTACATATCAAGATTTATGCTTTGAAACCCATTAACCGTGTGATTGAATGGACAAGTGTAAATATACAGTTGTTGTTATTCAGTAAGTACACACGGGGCTGCATGTGGGTAAATCACACAGAAAGTTGTATTTATCTGGAGATTTCTGTTGTTCTCACTATTTCTCACTACAAATTGCCTGTGACAACCTCATACCCAAGGATTTCTTCTGCTGAACTTCAGGGAAAATCTAACCTGTCTCTCAGTAATGTGCTCTCAGTAATGAGCCTCTGCTAGGAGAGCAAATTCCCTGTGTGCCCCAGCACTGAGGCACAGATAGGAGTTAGAGGTCAACACACAGTGACAAATAGTTTTTCCCAAATTCTGTGGCTTCTTATGGCTGCAGCAGTCATTACCTGTTGTTACCCATGGCTCAGTTATCCCCTTACAGCATCCTGAATTAATAGCTCTATGTGTATGTATATACATTGTGTGTGTGTGTTTAAATACACATAGCCAAGAATTAATACAGATTTTTTTGACTATATTTTTTTAACATCTTCAGGTGGCCACAGATGCATGTTTGCTACCTTGGGGATGGGCTATTTGCCCTTTAGAGTTGCAGCAAAGTCCCCTCTAATTCTTCCTGAGCTGTTGGAAACGTCTGGCTGGTTTTGTTTCCCCTGCCTGGCTCTCCCCTCTCATGGTGGGAGAGCTTGCATGATAAATGATCTGCAGATTTAACAGAAATATCATCTTATCCCAAAATTTCCAAGCTGAAAAAATACTTGGGAATAAATGACTGTGACCTGTCATTTCCCATATGTTTGCATACTGCTGGGGATGATGCTGCTGTGACCCACTTGGGCTTTGGATATACAAAATAACATTAATGTTGGTCAATCAGGAAATCTGGGTCATTAATTTTTAATGAGTTTTGATTTTCACCTCCTGCTAGCACAGCTGTGCATGTTCTTAAGGAATCTTTTTGTGTTTTCAAATATCTCCATGCCCTTGCATGCTTGAGCACAAGGTGTTCACTCCTGGTTATAGCAGCATCCTCCCTTTTCAGGTAAATCAGTCATAGACCAAAATCTGTGCATTTGCAGGTTATTTTTGTCTTTCTCTTCTGCCTTCTGAAATCAGCCCCCAAATTAATTTGCCACGTAATTTTCAATACACAAAAGCTGTTTTCAACTTTTATTTGTTGTAAGAAGAATTTCCAAGTTGTTTCATTCTTCCTTGCAGCCTCTCAATCTGATTATTGCTAGTCAAAATTATTAGCAGTAAATTCTGGCAAATGTCTTTGAAAAGAACATAAATTTTGTGCAAAGTGCCCACAATGATGAGATGGCTGGATGAGGGGCAGCCCCTGGGTACAGGATCAATTTCTTTATTTATTGTTGAATTGCAAAAATATTTGACTTCTTTTTCATAGGAAACAAGTAGTTTTTTGGCTGGGCTGTTGAAAAACATGTTCAGCAAGCCAGATAGTTATGTTGTTCTTAAGAGGAGAAAAGATCAGTTCAATAGGTTTAACTTTATGCCTTAATGAAGATTTATTTAGCCTCAATTGGCCAACAACACAGTGAAAGACTGGTGTAACTCCACTGGTGGGGCTGGAGAGCATCCAAAGGTGCATATACAGACCCCCCCATTTGACTGGTTCCTGAATTTGGGAGGAGGAAGCACTTTAAAAGAGCACTTGCCTGCACATGGTGAGGAGAAAAAAGCAGTAGCTGAGAAAAGGAAAGTAGGCAACAAATTCCTAAGAGATTATAATTGGTACATGATTGAAATCCCATATTAAAATAATTTCCTGCCCACTTCTTTGAGACTTAAGTCTTGACTTTTCCACAAAAGGGCTCTTGTGGGTAGCCTGGTGTAAGTGAGTTAATAAATCAGGTTTATGATTCTCAGTTAGTAAATTGGCATAGAGCCATTGGCTTCTGTATTCAGAAGAAATTAAACCAAGGAGAGCAAGTTAAGCCCCTGTGCATGGCTGTGTGGCACTGACCCCCTTCAGGTGACAGACACAGGTCAGTGGGATGGTTCTTGGTGCACTGCCAGCCATCACTTGCTGCCACCCCTCATTCTTAGGCTTGCTTGTTTTTTGTTTAATTCCACTTAGTGATGTTTTTAATTTTAAAAATAATTTTTAAATCCTTGAAAAGGCATTGACTTGAAATATGCTTCTTGAATAATATTGTTGAATAACATAAGATGAACAAAGCTTTTTTTTGCCTCCATTTTAAGCTTTTCCACTTTTTTTTTTTTTTCTTTTCTAATTGTGTTTCTAGTTTCTGGTTTTGATCAGGCAAGAATCAGAGCATGAAGAAATCCCAAACAGAGCTATAGGCTGCCTCATGACCAGGAGCAAAACATGGATTGCTTTGGATTAGGGCTCAGTGCTCACCTCAGTGCAGCCCCAGTTTGGGCAAGCAGTGGGAAAACTGCAGAAATTGTGTGGCTGGTGGTGAACACCCTGCCCTGCTGGGGGATTTTGGGGAATGTTTCTTTTCCTACTGCTGTTAAAGCCAGCCTCAGACTGCAGCCCTGGCCCCCAAAGCCTGCCCTGGGTGTGATGGGAATTCCTCTGGAGCTGAGGCACTGTGCAGCAGTCCAGGGAACACCAGCAGGGCCACATGGGGGTGGCACAGGGCCATGGGGTTGTGTGACATGTTTGGAGGTCAGGCAGGGGTGGGCACATCTGACAGAAACATTTGGGGTCTGTGGAAGCAGCAGCACTGTCTGTGTCCAGTCCCTACCACACTGCTCCTCTGGCTTTTGTGAGCTTATACCCTGCTCCTCCTGCATTACCTGAAGGATAAATGAGGTCCATGGTGAAAATTTTTCAGATTTTATTCCTAAAAATTTGCACATTTTTAGGTTTTATTCCTAAAAATTTGCACATTTTTCTGGCCACGTCTGTCTCCTTTTTGCTGGCCACAGGTGGTGCCCAAGGTCCTGGTGCACGTGGGCCCTGCCCTGACATGCCCAGGGTCTTGTGGGGGGAGTGGAAACAGAGTCATACTGTGAAAAAGGTGGGAAAAGAGTGGTTTTACACCCCTGTCAGCACTGCTGTGCCAGCAGCACGGGTGAGATGGGCTGTAATGGGAGGATGTGGATGGTGCTGAGTGTCTGCAAAGTCATCACATGGGAATCGGGCTGAAGAGTCCTAAATCAATCTGGTGTTGGCTCCTGCTTTCTGTTGCTTTATCAGATTGTGCTTTTTCTTCGTAATTGACTCTTTTTTTTTCTTTGTTTTTCTTTTGTTTTCCAGGACCTGCAGTAAGTATCGTGGATTTTACTGCTGGATCAACAAAGTTAAGGTTTCCCCTTCCCTTGCCTTTCAGTGTCCTTGCAAAAGCATGGCATTTTTTGGTAGAGGTGTGTCTGGAAACAAAATCAGTACCAGATGTTGCTGGATTCTTTTTTTTTCATGATTGTAGACAAATTGTGGGGGGAATTTTAAAATGTTTAACTTGCTGCCCCAAGGGACTTCCACTAATTTTAAACTCAGAAAATATTCAGTAAAAAGGAGTATTCCCTTGAAAGAGCTCTTTAGTCTGCCTCTATTTAACAGAAAGAGTGCTGTACTAATATTTAACATGTTACTGGGTTTATTGGTTCTAAATCTCTGTCTTGCTTTTCTTATCTATTGTGTTTCCAGCATTTAATATGGGTTTGGTTGCCTCACAAGGGGGGCTAGAGGGAAAACCATAGCTTGCTTGCTTCTTTCTTTGAAGTCTTGGGTAGAATAATGAGCATTCCTACCAATGCAACCAGAAAATTTATGGGGAAATAGTTGTTTGAAGGGGTAATAGTTGAAAATGTGTCAACTCCTCCTTTCAACTGTTCAGACGTGCCTTTGGCTGTGCCACCACATCCAAATCTGTTGCTCTCCTGCTGGTTTTGGAGTGAGAATTTATGTTTTATTTGTGCCCTCCAAGTAGCTGAGGGTTGGTTTAAAAAATAAATTATGGGTATTAGGTGCTTCTGGTTTTCTACCTTTCTTCCCCCAAAGGAGGAGGAGGAAGAGGAGAGGTTCAGGCTGTTTGCAGCCACATTTCCTTGTCTGTCATTGCAGTAACAGAGGCATTTCTTCATGTTGTTCTCTTCCTATAGAGCCTCACTGGGTTGAAAGGGTTTATTTTAGGGAAAATAAATTTGGCAACTATTCCTGGCCTAATAAATTTCCAGTTCTGTTTTGGTGACAAGAAGTGGGGGCTGTCCCAGCACCATGGCTTTGGTTCTCCTGGGGCTGGCAGCACTGCCTGTGGGTTTAGTTAAGGGTTTTCAGCCCTTTGAATTTTTGCTTCTATTTCAAGTTCATTTTTTAAGGTGAATACTGAAGAGGCGGTTGAGCAAAACGATTATTTGGGATTACACATGAGGAGGATACTGGGGCACTGCCTATTTAAAACTCCCCATACACATCTTGAAGGGACACTCCCCGTTGACTGAAGTGCTTTGGCCAGTTGGAAATGGATTTTTTAAGTGTTTGGCTGTGCTGAGAGGCTCTTGTCAGCCCGCCTCACGTGTGCTGTCTGCTCACGTTTACTGTGGCGATCCAACACAGGCAACATATGGTGCACTATTAATTTTTCTTTGTCTTTAGTTGGTTTCATTTCCTGGTTCCCACGGCACTATTGAATTGCAAACGGAGCACAGGGGAGATTTAACACAAACAAGACCTTTTCTTCCTTTCCTCTCCCCTTGCCCTTCTTTGAAAGACAACTCCTGGTTTTGTTAATTTTTGGGTTGGGTGGGGTTTGTTGGTTGGTTGGTTGGTTTTGTTTTTTTTAATCCTGCATTTTAGCATAAATAGCCTTTGCAAGAAACTTCTTTAAGCATAATATAAAGTAAGTCCTAGAACCCACAGAACCACAATATTATTTTATTTTAACAGTACTGCCTTTATTAGTTTCTTCTGTTTCTTGATTTAGGCCAGAAGGAATTGATTACTTCTTACATGTACAGCATTACACTGCTCTAACTGTATCCCCAATTCTGTTGTTCACTAGTAGCAGTTGTTCTGGAATTTTATTCTTTTGGCTGTCATAAGTTAGTTATGCATATAAAATTATTAGAATTTGTGGTACAGGGTTTGTGGCTGATGGATGATTGATTGTCCTGTCTGTGAGTAAGGGGTATTCTGCTCAGATATGCTATAAAACCTCTGTTTTGGAGAGTATTAAAATCACATGCTGGGTAGGAAATTTCTACAATTGAAATATGGACTTACCACAGACTGTAATTAAGCATTTACAGTCACAGATATTAGCAAACACATTATGTGCTGGTGTGCTGGCTGGGGAACTCACCAGCAAGTGAGGGCGCAGGGCGTTCCAAGTGTTTCCTATTTGTCTGCATGTGCTCCACTGCCATTCCTCTCCATGAAACCTCCCTGTACACTTTATCCCAAGCTGTAATTGGTTAAATAGGCGTTTGCTGAAGCCAGGGTTGTTTCTGGATGAAGCAGGAGTGCTGCAGGAGGCATTACAGCTGCAGGGGTGCTTCGGAGAAGGGAGAACCCCCGTGACTGGTGTGAAGGGGCTGCTGCAGCTGTCCCATGCCATGAGCAAAGCCTGACTCCAGCTCTGCACCCACAGCACACTGACACTGCCTGTGTCCATGGCAGCAGATGACATTGCTGCACCAGACATTGCTGCCTGTTTGTGTGCCAGCTAATTCTCACCAGCTCCTTCCCAGGATCTGCCGTAGGTCTGGCTCTGCTGGAGCTCATGGCATGGTTAGCAGCCCCTCAGGCTGTAAACACCTCTGGGAACCCCCTGAGGAGAGCAGGAGAGGTGAAATACCTGAATGGGCTGTGTTTTATTCTGCTGATCCTGCAGCTGCTGCTAGGAACTTCAGTAGGGTCGTTCCTGAAGCATCAGCTGTGCTTTCTGCTTCACTGCAAATAAAGCAAAGCTTAGATGTGAGCTGGGAGAGAGCATCCTGCAAGGAAGTTGATGGGTCTTAGAGGGGTAAACCTTCACAGAATCAAGTGCTAGAACAGGATTTGGAGTTCAGTGATTGCTGTCCTGGCTGCTGCCTCAGCCTCCACGACCTCTCCCCAACGCTGGGGTGTTTTCTTTCCTCTCAGCACCCCCCTCCCAGGGCAGGTTTATGGCCAGGACCCAGTGTGTGCCACGCATGTCTGTGGCTCCAGGGCCAGCAGGGGCTGGGCACAGGCAGCAGGGATGTGGGTGCAAGTTGGCAAAACCCGTGGTAAGTAGCCAAAGGGGGGCAGGAGATCACAACCCAGGGAAAATACACCGTAGGTGTGATGTGTGAGCTCTCTGACAGGAAAGTAACCCCAAGAGGTTTCTCCAGGGTTTAGTGCCAGGGCTGGCTGGAGAGTGGATGGCTCTGTGTCCTGCCTGCTGCTGTGTGATGTCAAGCTGCTCCAGGTGCATTGACTGACTTATCTCCCTTGTTCCCCCCCACAGGGGCAGTCAGGACGTGATGGTTACCCGGTAACTCCACTGCTCCTTTGATTTTTATTCTTTTCTAATCTGCCCTCTGTGGTCCTCTCCAGCATTTTCCATGACACTTGATTTTCCTTGCCTGTTTTAAGCTTCTTTTTTTCACTTCTTCTCTCCTCTCTTTCTTCATTAGTAATAGCTTTTGAGGGATTCAGCCCTAAAACTTAGAAGTCTGAGCAATAATCTCCCTTAATGTTTATAGGGATGAAATACTTGAGCCCTTTCATGGTTGTATTCATGCTCTTGTTTAGGAGTTCACTGGACTGCAAACTGAGTGAAGGCTTTGGGATTTGTCCCACTTAGAACTCTAAGAGGGGATACTGGTGAAAGAGCCTCAGGTGTTGAGGTAGATCCTTATTTGCCCATATCCAAAAATTTGTCTGTGGGTGCAGAGCTGTCCTGCTGGATGTGCAAGAGGAGGGAGTCCTTGTTCTGGCCAGATCCCAAACCTCAGCCTCCTGGCTGGCTCCCCTCTCCCTCACCAATGCCCTTGGATGGCCACAGTGCTCCAGCTCTGGGGGGCTCAGCAGCTCATCAGGGAGCCACTCCCAAGCATGCACTTGGTGTAAGGGGTTGGGAAAAAGCACTGGGTAAATTCTCCATGTCCATGGCATGGAGAGAGAGCTTCCATCTCTGCTCCTGCTTTTTGAAATGGTGCAGTGAGCTCTGCACTGCCTGTTGCTCTGGAAGGGGTGTATTGGCTTTTCTTAGCCTTCTCCTTCCTGTGGTTGATGCCCTTTTCTCTTTTTTTTTTCTTCTTCTTTTTTTTTTAATTTTTTTTTTATTTTTTTCCTGAATGAGTGTGTTAGGAAAACTCCCTGCTTGTCTTTGCCACCACATGCCCTGGCCTGGTTCCCCTTGAGTGCCCCAAAACCATAGAAACATTTATTGAGTTTTACGTGTGTCAGGGAGCTCAAGAGAGGAGGATTGGAAAGGAATTCCGGGGCTCTTTGCCATTTTCACTTCCCCTGGACCCCTGTGATCCTCCCTGGGGAGGACAGCAGCCTTTCCCCAGAAATGGAGAGGTGGGAGGTGGGATTAACCAGCCTGTGTTGCCCTTGCATCCCTGACATGAAAGTACTCGGGACTCCACCAAATGGTGAGGATAGATGAGGTTTGGAGTGAGGGGAGGCTGTGACCAGGGGGGTGTGTGGCCAGGGTGGCTCTGTGTCCAGCAGGGCTCTGTGGCCAGGGAAGGTGTTTGTCTCCCTCAGGTGGCCCCTGCCCGCAGCAGCCCCGGAGATGCTGGAGCCAGGAGGTTGTACAGATGCCTCAGGGGTCTGTTGGAAATTAAGAGTTTAATTTATTAGAAGTTAAGAGGTGAAATTTCACTCTAATGGGCTGTTCATTGTCATTTTTAGGGTGGCTTTTTGCCCTTGTGGGGTGTGGCAAACCCTGCTGGATTAGCAGTGCCCTTGGCAGGTTTGTCCCTTCTCCTGTCTCAGTCATGTGGTTTAGTGGCAGAACTCTGAAAACCAGAAACTCTGGGAGGAAATAGGGACTGTTCCCTCGGAGAGAGCATCACCACTGTCCCCTGGGCAGCCTGGCACCTTGCCTGTCCCAGCTTCTGGAGAGGGATTTTGGTGATGCCCCAGAACTTTGGGATGGTGTCAGAGACTGGGAGTGACCTCAACTCTGCTGCCACATCTGCACTGGGAGAATGGCATTAACATCACCACAAGGTTTTTCCTCCTCTCTCTTACCCCCAGGACCTGCAGTCCTGGTCCAGGCTGGTCTTATCCTGACTTTGAAACGAGCAAACACTGGATTACTACATTCACACGGCTGTGGCTGCCCTAATTAACTGTATCTAATAAGGAGGTGAGGATAATTGTATTTCCAAAGCAAGATGTATCCCTGAAGAAGGAGGAAACAAAACATAAAGCAGGCTTGGGAGCATTATTCAGCAGAAGCATATGGGCAGGTTTTATTAAATCCAGTTGCATATTCAAATGAATTTACTTATTTAGTTCCCTTCAGGGTGATCAAATAAACTCTGAGCTGTTTCAGGGGGTGGATGTGGTGAAAATGCAGAGGTAGAAGGTGGATATTAAGTGGTGTGTGGCGACACATGCATCCCTTGGCCAGCAGTGCTTTGAGCTGCTAGTTTGTAACTGAGCTGCAAGCAAAGGAAGCTTTAAAGGGATGAAGTGATCCAGAGCTCTGGAAATGGGACTGAGAGAGAAAACAGCTTCTATAAGATGATTTCAATATTTTTATACTTAACATCTTAAGAGGAGAGGTTTGGGCCTTACAATAAAACTTTACAGCAGAAACAGTTTTTTTTCTTTATGAAGTTCTGTAGGTTTATTGTTATTTTTGAAGTCCCATAGATGATTTTAGTTTCCATTTTTAACCCTCTGGCATATCCTACTAACATTGTCGTGGCAGCTATGAAGGTTGTTGGGATTTGTTGCTCTTCTGCACTTGTTTGATTTGGTTTTGACATCCCATGATCATGGATCACAGCACATACCTCAGCCTGAATTTCAGTGTAAGGGCTGTATGAGTCTGTCTTCTCTTTCCCCAGTAACATTTGAACTTGGCCAGTTTCAGCCAGATTTGCCAGAAGGACAAAGACTTTGTAGAGAATAGTTTAACTTTTGATTCTGGGGGCAGGTTAAGGGCAAAAGCCTTTCTGATGCCCACGGTGAGGCAGGAGCCATGCTGACACAGAGCTGCCTTGAGCTCAGGTTTGCAGGGGGACAGCAGAGGAGAAGCAGATGTGCAGCCACCACAGTGTGGTGTCTTTGGACATGTGAAATGTGTTTCTTGTTGGGCAGGACCAGCCCTGGGAGTGGGACCCCCTGGGACGTGTCCAGGCTGTGCTTCCCGGGGCAAGGAGCATCCATCCCTGCTGCTGCTCCCCTCGGCCCGGTGTGCTCTCAGCACATGGGGTCATTTGTCCTGGGGAGCTGGGAGGGGACAGAGGGGACAGAGGGCTGGTGCAGTGGGCTGTGCTGCTTTCCTGAGCAGGGCAGGCAGCTGCATCTGGGCAGGAGGAAAAGGAGAAGATGAGGAGCAGATGGGAGAGCCGAACTGCGAGCAGGCTTAGAGCTGACCTTTGAGAGAAGGAGGATCTCTGCATTGCACAGCTGTTTAATTGGATGTTAGGAAACATTTATTCACCAAAAGGGTTGTGAAGCATTGGTCTGGACTGCCCAGGGAAGTGGTGGAGTTACTGTCCCTGGAGGGATTTAAAAATGTGGCTCTTGATTTAGTGGTGTGCTTGGCAGTGCTGGGTTAATGGTTGGACTTGATGATGTTGGAGGTCATTTCCAGCCTGAATGATTCTGTGGTTCTAAGCAATGGCTGTGCTGTGCTCTTAGCAGACTTGCCCCCATCTCTTTCTCTGTCTCATGCAGGGATGGTTTTATACTTGCCCTCAAACTACTCAGTTATTCTCCTACATATTTCTTGTCTTTTTCAGTGAGATGCTGCCTTTGTGGTTCAGCAGAACCCATTCCCTTCTCTTCTCCACTTACTGGAGAAGCCTTTTGAAGCCAAAGCCCTTGTTTCTTTAGAGTTTCATCTGCCTCTACTACTCATCCCTAAAATCAGTCTCAGCTACACCACTACGTGACATCCCAAATGCAGGGTTGTCACTTCAAGTGGGAAGAAACCAAAAGAATGAAGTTGATTAATGAGGGGAATTACTTCATGTGCATGTCTTCATTAATAGAAAGCAGAGCAGGGAAGAGGCTTTGCAGGAGAAAAGTATGATATGAAACAGGGTTGTCTCCTATTTTATACATTTCCCTTAAAATGCTAGGATTTATTTTTAGTTGAGAGGTATGTTACCCATTTTGTCCCTCCAGTGTATAATGTTTGCTTTCTGAATTTTGTAAATCACTTGTGTGTTGCCTGGAAAACAGCAGGCATTGTCCTGCCCATCTCTTGCAGCAGTGGGAACCTTTTGAGAAGGCAGGGAGAAAAGGCACCATGCTCTGCCTGCTTAGAAGTAATGCAGCTTGTTACTGAAAATAATTCAGCATTGAGTATCCAGCTCTGTGGTCCCCAGCACAGGAAGGATATTGATCTGTTGGAGTGAATCTAGTGGAGGCCAACAGGATAAAGAGAGGAATGGAGAACCTCTGCTAGGAGGAAAGACTGAGAGAACTGGGATTTTTCAGCCTGGAAAAGAGAAGGCTTTGGGACATCCTAATTGTAGCCATGCAGTACCTGAAGGAGTTACAAGAGAGCTGGAGAGGGACTATTTACAAGGGCCTGGGGTGACAGGACAAGGGGAATGGCTTCCCACTGACAGAGGGTGGGGTTAGATTGGGTATTGGGAAGAAATTCTCTGTAGTGAGGGTGGGGAGGCCCTGGCACAGGGTGCCCAGAGAAGCTGGGGCTGCCCCATCCNTTCAGCATTGAGTATCCAGCTCTGTGGTCCCCAGCACAGGAAGGATATTGATCTGTTGGAGTGAATCTAGTGGAGGCCAACAGGATAAAGAGAGGAATGGAGAACCTCTGCTAGGAGGAAAGACTGAGAGAACTGGGATTTTTCAGCCTGGAAAAGAGAAGGCTTTGGGACATCCTAATTGCAGCCATGCAGTACCTGAAGGAGTTACAAGAGAGCTGGAGAGGGACTATTTACAAGGGCCTGGGGTGACAGGACAAGGGGAATGGCTTCCCACTGACAGAGGGTGGGGTTAGATTGGGTATTGGGAAGAAATTCTCTGTAGTGAGGGTGGTGAGGCCCTGGCACAGGGTGCCCAGAGAAGCTGGGGCTGCCCCATCCCTGGAGGTGTTCAAGGCCAGGCTGGATGGGGCTTGGAGCCACCTGGGACAGGGGAAGGTGTCCCTGCCCATGGCAGAGGAGCTGGGCCTAGACAGTCTTTAAGGTTCCTTCCCACCCAAACCATTCCATGATTCTGTGACTAATAAACAGGTAACTGCACCAATATAATCAATAAATAGACTTAAGGTAAAAAAGAATCCCCACACAGACATTGCTCAGTGCTGGCTTTTCATTTTGGGGAATAATTGTTCTGTCAGAATTGAAATACTCCTGTGCAGGCCATTCTCACATATTCCATAGTCCAACTCATGCTAAGGAGCTATTGGGGCTAAGCAGGTCAGCATCTTCAAAAACTTTTATTTTGGGAGCCTTGGACAGTGAGCTAATATCTTCCTTTGGCTGCAGTGTTGTAAATCCAGATCTATCCACTGAAGTCAGCTGTAATGTATAAGCCAGAAATCAACTGGTAAGGATGGTAAAACTCTGGTTTTAATTAATTTTCAACATAAAGTGAAGCCAAATGTGTTTTTCTAGGCTGATGTCTGTGAGAGGGGTTGAAGAAGCACGTGTAGAAGGGAAGATAGTTCCCTGACATAAAAACCCATCACAGTGAAGCACTAGAACAGTGACTTTGGTTACAGCTCTAGACCTTGACCATGAACAGTGGAGTCTGGGGCTTTCTCCCCTCAGCAATTAAGAATTTCAGTTAGTACACAACTTAGGGAAAGTCTGTGCAAGCTTTTGGTGTGTGACCCATAAATATAATACGAATGCAGACAGGATGGTGTGTGGGAAATGAGGAACACATGCCTTAGCCTCTTCCTGGTGGCAGCTCCTCTGTGCCATTGTGGTTCCTTTTTAACCAGAAAGCTCCAAGGCAGGCACTTAACCAGGCACTTTGGAAATGGCAGCACCAGAAAGCCACATGTGGCATTAATAACAAGCTACTTTTACAAGAGAACTGTAGGAGTAGCTTAAAATTGAACTGCCTGATGTCTTGATGAGTTGCCTCCACCTATGCAATTACCTCAAAGTGCAGCCTGTGAGAGTGGCTGCAGGAGCCCTGTGTAGCTCTGGGGTTGCTCTGTGTGCAAACCAGAGCAGCAGGCAGCATTTTAGCTCTTCAGGAGGGCTGCCAGAAATCCTCGTGAGGTATGGGAGGCTGTGCTATATGGCCAGGCCTCATGGGCTGTGTGGACCCCAAATTTTCCTGGTTTTTTGCAGTAGGCAGTAGATTCCAGGTGGAATGGAATGGGTGGTAGCTCATGCATGGACACAATTGCCTGTGGTGTCCAGAACACATTGCATGGGTGTTTTGGCTGGTTGTGCATTGCTGGACTTGGGTACAAACACTGTGGTGTGATGAAGGCTTCTGTTGGTGAGGTACTTCGTTTTCTTAGCTAGGCTAGTCAAGGTCATAACTGTAATTTAGGTTTCAGTCCTGTGTTTGTTCCCATGTTTTACTCATAAATATCCAGACTTCAAGGAGTGTCTCCTGTGTGTGAAGTCATTTGCACACATACCTCTCCCAGTAAGAGCCCAAAAGACAGAAGTAACAAACATTCATTTTACAAGGCAAACTTTGTAGTTCCAGTCTTTTTCATTTTATTTTAATATCAGTTTTGTGGCCAATTCACGTCATTATTTGCCTAGAGGGAAAACCCTCTTTAAACAGGGAAAGCAGACCCAGCGTGTTTTCCTGCTACATCCATTTGCTGGCTCTCTGATGTGGAAGCAACAATGATTTTGTGAGGACCAGTTCTTCATGGCAGCAGTTTATTTTCCTTTTGAAGGAAAATAAAGGTAATTTTAAAGGTAATTCTTCCACAGGGATAGTAAAAAGTTGTCTTCCATCCCACCTGGTGGAGGAATTGCAGATGCATTTGTTTGTCCTCTGTGATTCCAATGGTTCTGGATAGAGAGAGGAGAGGGCCTGGTGAAGGTGCTGACAGCAATGGCAAGGAGAACTGTGCAGCCCAAATTGCACTGGCAGGGCAGAGGTTTGGTTTCTGGCTTCTCATGCAGCTTTTCCTCTGGTTTCCTGTTTTGAGTGTTGAGTGCAGCTGGTGGATCTGCATCTCTGTTTCCAGTGCATTTGGGTCCAGCCCTGTGGTACAGAGGCTTGGTGTCTAGGCAGAGCAAAACTGAGAAAACCAAGAAGATTTCTCATTAACCACCAAAGAGAGGTAATCCAAGCAGAAGCTGTCAATGACACTGGTCTGGAAAGACTATAAAGGCAGTAAGCACTGAAGTGTTTGCTTGTAACGCCAACATTCTTCCAAAATTACTTACCTACTTACCTACTTCCCAGCTCAGAGGCCATCACCTCTCTCATAGGTGGATATTTAAAAAATATATCTAAAGCCCAATTGGACATCAAATGCTTGAAGGAAGCAGCTCCACAGAACACATGGGACTCATTTAAGCCTCAGAAATTTGGGGGAAGCTGGGGGGCTCTTTCTTCCATAAGAGTACTTTGCTGTTTTGGAAGAGAACTGGTGCAATGTGATGCACAGATGAGTGAGTTCTTCCCTCTGAAATGGTGATCTGGCATGTCTGCCCAGGAGCCACGGCAGTCTGTGCTGGGAGAAGTGAACAAACTGGCTCTATTTTGGCATCTCCAAGTGACCTTCCTCAAAAACCCTAGCAGTGCCCTGTGCAGCTCCAGCCCAGGGTTTGTTTCCCACCCCTTTGGACCAGTCAGTGTTAGATTTGATTCCAGGCATTTTTCTTGAGGATCTTGGAGAAGACATCCAGAACAAAGAGGAAGCTGTGCACAGACAGAAGGCAGCACATCTTGTGGTTAAGGAAGAGGCAGCTCCTGCAGGGAAAAAGGTCCCTTATCTCATTTGAAACCCTGCAGAATGTGGTTGACATGTCTGGAAGACAGCTGGGAATTGAAGCACTCTGGTGAGCTCAGGCTAGGGATGCAAAGGAGGGGCTGAGCAGTGGGCAGAGCCCAGTGCTGCCCTGTAGGAGAGGCGAGGTGGGACGGTCGGGACGGACGGAGACGAGAGATCTCTGAAGCTGGGTCTTGGGACTTGTGGTTTATTGCAAAGGGCGTGGGTGCAGGGCCCTGCTTGGAGCTGCCAGCCACAGCTCGGGGCAGGCCCCAGACAGAGAGAGGGGTAGAGAGGGTGAGAGAGAGAGCAGAGAGCAAGGGGGGAAAAAGGGGCCGAGGTTCCCTTTACAATACAATAAATCTCCTTCTGTGTTGAATACTCTAATTTTCACTATCCAATCTAATACAAGATACAAATCCTATAGCATTTCCATACAGCCTATAAAAATCATTACATTACCATACTGTGTTACATTTTAAACCCTAAAAACTACTCTGTGGACCCCTTCTGCCGTGCTAGTAGGGTCTGCTCTGACCCTTGGAGCTGTCTGCAAGCAGAGGGTATTGTTTCATCAAAAGGGGATTGCCTTCAGCTGGCCATACCATTGTTTTCCAGTTGTTCAGTAACTAAGGTATCTCAAAGCTCGCTTTCATTTCAATCTCACTTATAGTTTCTATATTCTCAAAATCTTTTGCCAGGCAATCATATTTATGAGGCTTTCCTGTTTCATCTTCCCCAAAAGCTTTCTGAGGATAGAGCTTGGGTTTGTTTTTTCTGGTTTTGTCTGTTTGTTGGTTTCTTTCCCAAGGCTTTCAGAAGTGCTGGGAGCAGTGGAGGGAGGTGGGCTCTGCCTGCAGAGGCTGGCTCTGCCGGATGCCCGCCGGGCCAGCCCGGCCTCCGAGGTGGCTGCTCCCTTGCAGAGCCGTCTGGTTTGCATTATGGGTGAAGTTTTTAGCAAATTACTGCTCCTTTCTGCTCCGTTTCCATCAAAGAATGGGCAGAGGCCTCCCAGCAGTCTGTGGGCAGATTTTTTGGAGCAGAGCACAGATCTGGGGGGGGGTTTTGTTGCCTTGTTAAGGCACGCTTGGCTCTTATCAGGCTGCTCTGCATCGTTTACCTGACACCTCTGTTGGGGCATTTATGGCTGGCAGCCTGGGCTGTGGGCTCCCTCTGAGGAAATATTTCCGAGCCTTTGAGGGTTTGGTGATGCTGAGCCCTGCCCGAGTGTGTGGGCAATGCCTGGGGTGTGCTCAGGTGGCCTTTTTGGAAAGAAACGAGGGAGAGGGGTGAGGGTTGCTGCAGCTGGGTGAGGAGGGCTGGGCTCATCCCGCTGCCCAGAGCTGCCCCATCCTTTGGGATCTCCCACAAGACTGGGATTGGATGTGACTTACAGGGAGATTAGATTTTGGGCAACCCATAAATGCCCAGAGCAGCCCCATCCTTTGGGATCTCCCACAAGACTGGGATTGGATGTGACTTACAGGGAGATTAGATTTTGGGCAACCCATAAATGCCCAGAGCAGCCCCATCCTTTGGGATCTCCCACAAGACTGGGATTGGATGTGACTTACAGGGAGATTAGATTTTGGGCAACCCATAAATGCCCTTCCTCAAGAATGCCCTTACAGGGAGATTAGATTTTGGGCAACCCATAAATGCCCTTCCTCAAGAAAAGAAATGGGGTTTTCTATCTGACCAAGGACAGCCTGGCTCTGAGGCCATGCAGGATGCAGCTTGCCTGTGTAAATTGTTTCCAAATGGAAAACAAGGTCTTGTAAGGATTAAAAAATAATGTCTCATCAACATTGCTGTTTAGTGCTTGTAAGAAAATTGTAGAAGCTATTTGGTTTTGGATTTTTTTAAAAATTATGCAAAAAACTATCATCTAGTAATGGAAAAGGGGTTTCCAGTTTGCATGCAGTCATGGTTTGCGCCATGACTGCATGGAGGAAATTTGGCTACATGGGGAATTTGTGTTGGACAATACTGAAATAGCTTTTTTCAAACAAAGAAAAAGCAAATTGTTAGCAAAGGTTTGTCGGTAATCATGTTCATTGCTCAAAAAATAATATTTATTTTTAAGTGCAGTGCTGTTCCTGTGTGTAGCAATCCCATCCCATTGCAGTGAGGCCCTCCATGCTATATATAAAGCTAAACATGAAAGTGTTGTGATATAAATAATTTTAATTTTAATAATTTTAAACATGACAGCTCCTGGTAGGAATGTGTCCAATGTTTTGCCATGCTGCAGACTGATATGATTTTGGGGTCTCACATCAGGGACCAAGAAGTCAGGGCTGATGAAGGAGGAACCTCCTGCCCAGGACACCTCCAGGCTCACACCAGTGAGTGGTGTGTGCTTGGGGTAATTCCTTGTATGACCAATTTCATACTCTTCACAAGTTTTTAAATGTAGTAATAAATTTATTTAGCATTATAAATAACGATGATAAAAAATAAACAATAAAATATAATAAATTAAATAATTTATTTAAATGCAATAATTTAAATGCTTTTGAAAGGAAAAAGGATTAGTGCAGCAGCAGTGGTATTGTATGGAGTAGAAATTTGTTATTTTGTAAGTGTTTTTGATCCTTCTGCACTGAGGACTTCGGCGAGGGAGGAGGAGCAGCAGTAACTGGGGATGAGGTGACATCCCAGAGCAAGTCTCTTGGACTCAGTTTATTCACAGTTAGTGCCAGTGATTCTCAGCTGCTATTTAGAGGACTCACAGTTCATTTTTTGTTTCTCAGTCCCTTTTCTTCCCTTTCTCTTCAGCTGGGAAGCTGGGAGCAGCCACAGCAACCTGGCTGTCTTCCTCCACTTTCCTTGTGACAGGCCTGGCAGGGTGTGCTTGGCCACAGCTTTTGCCAGAGCTTTCTTCTCACACAAAAATGTGCTGAGGAACCACATGGCCAGCAGACACTGTCCTGCCTGTGAGGATTTACAGCATGGCCTGTAGGAAGGGATGGTCCCTGCTCCCTGCCTGTGCTGCAGATGACCCAGGGCCCTTTGCAGGCATACTAAAATATTGTCATGCTCTTTTGTTCATTCCTTGAAATATAAGATTCTACCCTTTTTTGAAACCACAGAGCCAGAGATGGAAAGGCAGGCCTTTGAATTTGTCAAAATTTGACTGCAGGGTTCCTTCCGACCCCTGTGCTAATTTTTAGCAGAGCAGGAAACATTAAAAATAACCATGAGAGAAGATTTCCCAACTCAGAAGGATTGTCCTTTTAATAATCTCTGAATTTGCTTTTTTCCCCTCTTATAATATATATTTTCCCCTCTTAAAATTCACTATATATTTTCCCCTCTTAAAATTCCTGTAATGCTTTAAGAGCAAGTCCATCCCTGCCAGCAGCAGTGAGGGCACTGGAGGGGGTAGCAGAGTGCCAGGTAGCCAGGCTGGCACCTGGGCTTGCTCTGAGCCAGAGGTGAGTGATGTACATGGGAAATGCCTGTTATTTATTGGAAGAGCCTTTGCATGTGAACCAGAGCTTGCAAGCTCCACACCTTCCCTTTTGGGAGAGCTCACAACTATTCTCAAGCCTTCAGTGGACCTCAGCAGTGGGTGAATCTCATTTTTGCAATGAATGAGAGGTGGATTTTGGTGCTGTATCTCAAGACTTGTGAGCTTGTACCGTGAAACAAAATGAAAAATACATCAGAATTTGTTTTAAAACCCATCTGAACGCAGCTCCTTACTCTAAAGTTGAAATGTTGTGTGTCAAACCCAAGGCATGCATTGAGAATATGTGATATAGTAACAAGCTCTGCTCAAGCTTCAGCATCTTATCTGACCCATGACTGCATTCTCAGCATCAAGGTATAATGATTCATCATTAAATAATAGATCTTAATGTGTACCATAAAATATATTAGATTTATAAAGAATGTCCTCGCCCAGGTGATGGCAAAGGGGATCACCATGGGATCACCATGGATCATTATTCCTACAGGAACACCTGTGCCCATGTTACTCTTTGTGAGGGGTGAAACCAAGGTGTGTAATTGCAATTGTCACTCACCTCTGCTCTGTGTCACCAGCTCTCCCCACTAATCCAGCTCCTCCTGCTCCAGCAACCTGAGGGCTCCAGACAGATGCTGCAGATGTGTTTTGTTTGCAAAACTGACAGCAACAATTTTTCTTTTCTGATGGATGGGGAGGGTGTCCCACAGAGCTGGTTTGACCAGGCACTGAACACATCTGGTGTGTGGTCAGAAAATGAGATGTGAGTTGGTTACCAGCTGGAAGGGGCCTCCAGGGTCATCTGGGACCCCAACAGTTTGCTCTTCCTTGGAGCATTTTGTCCCACTTCGCCAGTGCAGTGATGGTTTTGGTCAGAACTGTGTTTTGGGGGAAATTGGTTGAATTTTCCCTCTACCTTGTTTTAAAGCATTGGGTTTGTCCTAGGCAGAAAGTTCATCCCCTTTTGATGTAGTGAGTAATGAATTATCTGAATTGTGATCACTGTGTGTGTGACTTAGAGCAAAGGACTGTGATCAGGAGTGAGTGAAAGGACAAGTGAAATTGCTCCCTGGGCAAAAAGCAGAGCCTAAAACCACTGCAATGCTTTCTATTGCTTGGGATGTCCAAGGAGAAAACTCTCCTTTTTCATACACTTTTCCTTGTTGTTAAGAGGACAAAAAGAAATTTTTATCCTCTCAGAGTGAAAACTTCTATAGAGATTGGTTTCAAGTGGGGGAATAGAGGGTTACTTGTTGTTTCCCCGTTCCTTATTTATCAAATAAATTAGAGATTGCTTAATCTTTAATTAAAATGACATGGAGGAGAATTCAAATAAAAGACAATAACAATCTCAACACTTGGGCACTCCTAAGATTTGCAGACAGTCAAGTCAGGCAGCCCAGATTTCAGATGATCTCTCTGCTCCACCATGAAATCTCCTGGCTGCTCCTGGGAATCCTGCCTTGCTCACACAGACATTTGGCTGGGCAGGTAGAGCAGAGCCAATTAAATCTCCAGCCCAGACTAACAAAATGTTTAAAAGTCTGTGTTAGTCTTGTCCATTCAGTGCTGTGGCTGGCCAAGAGCCCCTTTGGAACCCTGATGGATATTGTTTCTCTCAAGCATTAAATGCTTTCCCTCAAACATCTTCTGAATAGGCCATTGTTTTTGCTTCTGGATGTCTCTTTGTGGACTGATACAAGAATAGCTAAAAGCTGAAGAACTGGCATTTTTCATTTAAAAAAAATAATAATTCTGGGACTTCTACTCCTCTGAGAAGTTGAATGTGCTGCCAGTTCTGTGCTCAGATCCCACGTCTGATCCTCGGAAAGTCAGGGAGTGGCATCAGGAGCTTCAGATTAATCACCTCAAACAATCAGAGTTTCAGGAAAGAAGCTCTATGAACCTGATGCTGTTCCCAGCTTTTAGAATCTAAGAAATTGAGGTGAGATGAATTATGGAGGAGGTGTCAGGGTAGTTTGGTTGTGACCTGCAAGCCTTTGCATTAACAGACACCACTGCTTTATGTATATTTTTCATTACCACTATGTAGCTGTTGAGTACTGATGGTTCCTTATAAGAATAAAGTACACATCACATAAGGAATATAACCTATGCTTGATCACTTCAGAAATCTCATGTGAGTAAAGACATCCTCATTTATTTTCAAGTGAACTTCTCTTGCACAGGTCCCCCAGCCCTTGTAATCCAGCTACTGATGATCTGCCCAGGTCATCTAGATTTACCTCTTTTTCCTAATAGAGTTGTGTTCCTCAGAGTTTCATTCTGCAGGCCCATCAGCATAGCCATTGCAGACTGATTTATTCCTTATCAGTGGCCATTTATTCCTTATCAATGGCTGTGAGCTGCAAGGATGCTCTTTTCAATGCAGCCATTGGCTTCCTCTGACCCACCTTTGCCTCTTTTACTCAATTTCCCTATCACAGATCTAAGATAAACTAAAGACTGACCCCAATCAGTTCCCTAAGAAATAGAGAGAACTTTGGTGCATTAGCACTGTAGCACAGTCCAAACCCCTTTTGCTTTGGTAGATCCTGGTTCACAGGGCTGTGACGTGGGAGATGTTTCATTCCAGCATGTTGGGAGGAGGATGTGCATGTTCCACACGTGTGGCTGTGCAGGGCAGGGGAAGGGGGGAGTGGAAGCTGACCCCAAGGTGCAGCTTTGCAGGTGGAACCCTTGTATTTGCCACAGGCAGTGGATTTACAGTAACTGGTGTGTGTCATTTGTCCCCAAAAGTGCCAGCTCCAGCTGATGACAGAGGCAGCTTTGGCCTTAGAGCATCTGTGCTTCCTCCCTCCCCACATCCCTTAACAAAAGCAATGTTTCCTTTGGCCCAACACATTCAGTGGTTTGGTGTTAATTAAGGGCTTAAGTGCCAGAAATGCTGGGGAATTCACCATTTTCCATATTGGTGCAGCAGCCCTAGAAACAGGAGACCTGAGGAAGAACTGGGATAACTGAGTTCTTTACAAAAAATGGTTCAGATCCAAGGTTGATGTGAATCACTCGTGGATCTGCTCAGTTTAACCAAATCAGGCATGTTTTACTGCTGCTGCTTTTGACTTTCAAAACCTCAGGGAGTCCCAGGTGAAGTGCCAGAGCAGTGTCACTTTACCCCTGTCACTAATCCTGTCGCTTCCTTTCACCCTCCTTCACACTCTGCAAGTTGTTTGATGCCTCTTTACTGTGCCTCTGTGAAACCTTCCTGCTGGATTGCATGGATGGAGGAGTAGGTAAATCATAGAATCATAGCCAAAGATTAAGTAAGTAGAGTCTCTTTCAGAGCATGCCTGATAATGCTATGTTTGAATTTTTTAAAATTATTTTTAATAATACTCTCTTTTTCTTACTTTTTCAGGGGCCTCTTGGCTTGGATGGCAAACCAGTAAGTAGCACTAAGTGCCAGATATAACATGTCTTTGTCCATGCTGCTCCACAATAAATAGGGAGGATCTCAACTATTATTCATTTAGTGCTATGTATATAACTGTTTAAGAGGAGCAATTGTACTTGGAAAAATTATCCCATGCAAGTTTGAATTCTGAGCCAGGGCTGGCCAGCAGAGCTGGAGGTGAACTTTTCTTTACCTGTCAGCTCATCTCAGCTGCCTCTTCCCCTCCTGTGCCAGCTGGGCAAGCACAGGCTGCAGATGGGCATCAGACCAAATTTGGGGAATAAACTCCAGTAGCACATTTGAAGAGCCAAGTCAGTGATCTGGTTGTGTGCTTCTGGCACTACAGAGTGATGCCATAAAAATAATTGATCCCAAAGCAGGTTCCATTTTCCTCCAAAGGACCTGAGCTGGGAACTGCTTGAGGGTGCCCAGTGTCCATGAAATACTTTTTGGAACAGACTGGATTAATTTATGAGCTGTTTTCTTGACTTCATTTTTGCTTGGAAGCCCTTTGGATATTCAGGTGCTTCATTCTTTTCTTAGTTATTTTACAGAAACACAGACTTTCATTTTTATGCTAATTGAATCCTAGCCAGCTCTGATTCCTTCCACCCAATGGTTCCTACAGAAGGTCACAGCTCCACATTTTGTCTCCAAACCCCCTTCTCTTCCACCACCTTCACTAGAGGGCCCCATATGAAATCTTTTTAAATTCTGGTCCTAAACCAAGTGGGATTTCAAAGTGGGTAAAAGTCATTCAGTCTTTGAAATTGAAAAGCTACTCCAGACACTTATTTCCATCCAGTTAGGGAGTGTGTTGTTATAGCCATACATTGCTGTGGTTGGTTTTTATCCTAACCCTGAGGATAGCAAATGTGAATAAAATACAGAAATAAAGCATTAGACAAGAAAAGAAAGAAGGGCTTGGCTTTCAATAGCAAAACCCCATGCTGGGAGTGCAGTCAGACCCCAGAGCACAGCCCTGCTCCCCCGGGCTGGGGTGACACTGCCGGGCAGGAGTGAGACCCCGAGTGAGAGGCAGGGGAAATCTCAGTGACAAAGCAAACTTATCACACAGCCAGACTCAAAACAGACTGTTAATGATCTCTTCCATGACAGTAAGGGGCCAGCAGCCTTGCTCAGAGAAAAACAGTGGGAGGGAGGCTGCATGGGAATGCAGATGCTGCTGCTGCCAGCCTCTGTGCTGACCTTGCCCCACTGGGTCCCACTTCAGCACACACTGGGCACTGGTACCAGGATTTGGAACTTTTCTGTGCTGGAAGGCAAATGCAGAGCAGGCACATCAAAGTGCTGCTCTCTCTGGGGCTGCAGTGCCTCTGCCTGTCCTACAGACAGCTGCTCAGAGGGAAGATGAACGATGCCTTCAGCAAACAGGCCAAAGAAATCAGCCCATCCTCCTTGTTTATTTCAAACAGATGTATAATTGTTGTAATGATATACTGAGAATGTGTTTTTTCTAGAAGTAATTTAATAGCTCAAGGTATCCTTTGCATCTGTTTAGAGCGATGTGGTGGCAATCTGATGTCACACTGCCTGCCCTGCTCTGGTCCTTCCCCCTGCTCTGTCCTGGCAGGAGCAGGCAGGACCTCGTGGGTGCTTTTTGGTAAAGTGTTGCTCATGTCAAGCACTGCACAACTTAAAATAGTAGCATGTATTCCTTAAAATAATCGAGAATGTGGCTGAGGTTTGTGAATTGATGAATGTGATTTCCTTGATTTTAATGTCACATGCATTGGTGATTCTGCTGTTCCTTAATTTGGATTCTTCTTATGTGTTTCCAGGGACCACCAGGACCAAAAGGGGAAAAGGTAAAGGCTGCATTAACATGTGGATTTTGGGGAAGCTGTTCCTGTACATCCTCCTATTTCTGTAATTCTTCCAAGTTCAGGTTGCCCCAATAACCCAGCTGGGTTTTGTTGGAGCTGTGAGAGTGGGGTCCCACATTGCTCTTGGAAAAGCTCCAGGAAGGGGAGGGCAGGAAGAATTTGCAAAAAAGGTGGGGGGACAAGTGTAGTCTTAAAGCTCATCTGTGCTATAGGGTTCTGGCAAGCCACTAAGGGTGATGAGAGCATAAAACTCTTAATTCCTCCAAGAGATCTGGGCTCCATCGTGTTTGCATGACACCCGTGCAATCAGAGGAGCCAAAGAAGGTCATTACTGAAAGTGAAGTTAATTTTCACATGTGAAGGACATAAGCAGTTGCTAGGAGAGCCTTAGAGTTGAAAACAAACTGCTATTTCTGATTTATTATCTGTTTCACTGCCTGCCAGGGCAGAATCTTTCCCTATTGTGTTGTCTCAAAACCTTCTCCTCCCTCATTTTAAATACATTAAACAATAGGACTCTTGCTCCTTCCCTTGTGAGCTGTACCCATGTCCAGTTGACCCTGTGCTCAGTCCTTCAGGGTTGAGATTTGAACTCTGACCCTTTGCTGTTTTTCCTGATTTGCAGGGGGAAGCAGGAGACATTGGCCCAAGGGTAAGTAGTGACACAGAACACTGATTTATTCTAAAATCTGGTTGGGTTTAGTCACTGCACAAAACAAAGCCTTGCTGCAAACAATATGGTAACAGTTGTGGAAACGTTTAATTTTGTCTCTGGAGCTCTTTGTGGTGGTGGTTTTCCTAACTCTGGCCATGAGGAAAAAGGAGTTGAAGATTTTTGGGTACCTCATGGAGGGTTTTGCTTCTACTGAACCTTCTCATCCCTCATTTCCTCTTCCAGTGTCAGAGACAGACTCCCTGTTTCCCTTGAAGTTTCTCTTGGGGCTGTGCTCCTTTTCTGTTGGCATTTGAGCAGCAGTATGTGGGGGTAGGATCTGGTGTCCCAAGGAGAGGTCCAGCACAGAGTTGTGCAGGATGGAACATTCCTCCTCCCTTGCTCCCACCTGGGAGCAGGATGACATCCAGGTGATATCCAGGCTGCCTTTGAAAATAAAGGGTTTAAAGTAACTGTATGATGAGGGGAAAACTCTTTTGGCTTTAGCATAAATTAATGGAATTTCATGAAATTTCCTCTCATGGAGCTGCACAAAGTTGAGATTTACTGAGGTGAATCAGGACAGGTCTCCACGAGACACAAGGAGGATCTGGCTGATGTTGGGGATGAGATGGGAGGTTTCACCACGAGGTGTGAGCTCTGTTGCAGAGATATTTCTGAGGTGTGGTTGTCTGTGGATTATGGGCACCTGCTGCAAACCCCATTGTGGGGATGTGTTGGAATCCTGGTGTACCTGTCACTGTAGGAGGCCAGATGTGGAGCTGGCACCCAAGAGTTGGCTGACCTGGGTGAGATATCATTGCTGGAAACATAACCTGGACCTCAGTGGTTAATGTTGAGTAGAGATGCTTCAGAGACATTTTTCTTTTTTCCCCTGGAGGTTGTAAAATCACTCTATGAAGTTGGTGTCGTATTCTGAAGCAGCTCCCAACTGCCTTGGGTGTGTTTGGAAATGTCACCCTGGGGCTCAGAGAGCCCCTAAAATTTCCCAAATAGATTTACAGCCTGTGTGGTGAAGGAGGGGCTCGGGGTAAGGCCTCACTTTGTCTGAGTGCCCACCCACGTTCTCAGAACAGGCTTTAAGAGGTGATTCAGCAGCACAGGGACATGAGTTTTCACTTCTTGGCCAGGGCTGTGGTTGACTTTGGGGCTGGCAGCTCGGGAATGCTGGAGGAGGTGCTGCTCAGGCTCCAAAGGCTCTGTGGAACTCACCTCCTGCTGCAGGAGATGCTCTGGGACAGGCTCTGTCTGGACTTGCAGGGCAGGTACCAGCTCTCAAGGTAACACTTGTCCTTTGTTTTCATCTACCAAGAAAAATGTGCTGGGTTTTGGGGGCATATTTTGTCCTGATCTGCATTTGTCCAGATTTTGCTTCAGTTTTTGATTTATTTATGACTTTTTGCAGAACAGTGGGAAAAGGCTCAAAAACAATTTGGGAGGAAAGAGGGAGAGAAAAGTCTGGCAGAACCATGCACAAGTAGACCTAAAAACAGGTGCTTGACTTTGTAAATAGCTCCCTTTATGTCTCCAGACACTCACAGTTGTGAATAGGAGGCAAAACTTCTTCTTAATACCATCTGGTCTAGATTACTTTTTATTTCTGAATTTAATCTATCTTATTCCTCAAGTTGCAGTGGTAGCTTTGTTTAGCTGATTTTGAAAGATGTGTCAATGCAACTCACTGATTCAATGAGAAGATAAATATCTGGGACTGTATCCAGTGCCCTCTTCCTGGTAAATGGTCATGTCCATGGGCAGTGGAATGATGATAGATTGTGTCAGTGAGCACTGAAATACTATCATTGGTGATGATGGATTAAAAGAGAATAATCCTTGGGGTGGCTTTGAGGGACTGTCTGTGGTGGGAGTGAGGTGATGGCAATTAGGGATTAGCTGCTGAATCTGTACATGTCTGCACTGCTTCTCTTTCTGTAATAAACACCTGCCAGCAGGTAGACAAACCCAGAGATTACTGCATGTTGGTGTGCCTGGTGGGAGATGCTGGAGGGTGGTTTTGGAAAGCTGAGGAAGGAGATCACCTTGGGGTGTCTTCATCACTGAATGCTCCTTGTTGTAAGCAGCATGAGGGAGGATGCTGTGCAGCCTCACCTGCTCAGGATGGGGAGTAAACGTGCCCAAATGTACCATGGCAGAATGCATGGAAGTGTGTTTACAGGGAGAAATCACTAACAGGTCCCCTCTGCTCTTGGGAGGATAGAGGGAGCTGAAGCAGGATGCTGCCAAGGTTGGGACAGCTGTGCCCTGTTATTTGTGCCTGTGCTTCTCTCTCACAATCAAATACATTGCTGCACCCCTGGAAAGGACTGGTTTTATAAGCCTGACTTGCTCCCTGAGCTGGCACTGGGCCAGCTGCTCTGGATTTATGAACTCAGCTGGGTGATCTTGTTCCTACTGACAGATGAGATGTTCAGACAAATGCTGGGGCTGAGGAACCCCTGCACATCTGGGCCAGTGGATGCACAGTGCCTGTGGCAGCAGCACCAGCTTTGCTCTCCAGAGGGGGAAAATGAGCTTCAGCTGCTGAGAGAAATGCTCTGTCTGCAGTGGCCCACGTGGCACACGCCTGCCCATGGCCAGTGCTGGTGGAGATGGCTCCAGCATCTCCTGGAGCCACTGGTGTGGCTGAAGCAGCTCTGCAGCTCAGTGCAGACACAAAAGGAGCTTTTGCTCCCTTATTTTCTGCAAAATTATAACTGCTGGCCAAGTTTGCACTGCAGATAAAAACTCAGCACAGGAAGCATCATGCAGAGCTCTCTGTGACAGTCAGCAGACACCTGTGGATACCTTTATTTTATTATTTGCTTATTTTGGAGTGTTATGTTGAAATGGCTACATCAAGGACTCTAAAGCTGGAAATTACCAGTGTTCCAGGTTTCTGTGCTCCAATATTCCATTGCTAGATGGGGTCAGACCCAATGGCCTCTTAGCCCAGTGCCTTGCAACTGGATGCTCTGGGAATTGTGGAGCAGGAATGTGTTACTCCATCACACTTAACCCCTCTCCTGGAGCCTGGATGTTTCCTGAACCAGGGATGGTGTCTCTCTGTTTGATATCCCTCAGGGCTGTTCACCTCTCATGGGCCCATCTGTAACAGGAGCTGTTTAAAATTAAATGTGGGATGGCTGGATTTAGTGGGATATGGTGAGTTTGGCCTCAGAGCAAATGCACATTGCTATTTTCCATTAAAACAGATAGGGCTGGGCTTGGAACATGCTGATTTGGATGATGCTCACCAGTCTGAGGGACAAAAAAAAAATTCCATTTCCATTCTTGTTTTGCTCTGTGGGGTTTTATGAAAATCCCACTTTTTGCTCTTTTGTACTTTATGAACATAATGAGCCACATAACTGTGTCCCTTCTGTCTACCACAAAACCCTTTGCTCTCAGTAGAGTATTTTTGGTGGTTTCTGTAGTATTTGGAGAACCTGGCCACGTGCAAAGGTTCTGTGTCCTCATTAATTTCAATTTCTCAGTATTCCAGTGTTGTTCTTCCCAAAAGTAGCTGTGTTTAATTGAGTGTTGAGCTTAAACACCCTCTCTACATCTTGAAAAAAATTCTTGGTAGGGTAGGGTCTTATTTTCTGGGGTTGATTAGTTTTTTCTGACTTTACTTTTTCCCTCTCTTCTTGACATGATGGTGTTAAGACATCTGTGCTGGGAGGCTGGGCAGGAGGTGGCCTTGCCAGTGCACTATTCCCCCCAAAACTGAGGTTTGGGGCTCTCTGTTATTGGTGTGCAAGGTTTAAAAGCTCTTTGCCAATTTGGAAAATAGGTTTGTTCCCCAGAAACCTCCAAAAATCCTCATAGAGGCTTTGCTGTGTGCTCCCACAGGGCTTCTTGTGGCTCCACTCCACCCTCTTGATTCTCTTGTGGATGTGTGCAGGGATGGGTGGATGGGGGAAAGGGAGATGCACGTGGTGTCCTGAGAAAGGAAATGTCTTCCTGCTACTCCCTAGACAGATGAGTGGAAAGGCTAAAACACAATGGCAATGACTACTGATACAGCCTAAATGCATTGTTTCTGCATCATATAAATCTGGGAGATTTGTCTGTAATTTGCAGGCTGGGAATACATCAGTATTCATTTGAGCCTCTGAAAACAAATACAGTATTTGGTCTCAGGGAAATGCTGGGATATATCATCCCCTATGGGGTTTACTGGAATAATACTCTTTATTCTGCAGTAGGGGAATCCTTGCCCCAGCTGCTTTGAATGTCCTATTGTGCAGTAAACTAGTGAAAAAATACTTGTTTCCCTCAGTCTGTGTCCTGTTACAAAGATCCAGAGTACCCAGAACCTTAAACCCCAGTGTTGGCTACCTAGACTATTACTTTCTAATGTACCAAGTAGTTATTAAAAATAAATGTTATGTATTGCTCCAGCCTTTAAAACTCTCTCTTCTGCTGTGCTTTCATCTTAAACTGCTGCTCTTTCTTCTTCTGCCTCCCACTTTCCCTGATATAGATGGTTTTTCCCCACCTCAGTCACGGATTTCTGGCTAATGATCAGCTGGTTTTCAGCCGGAGAGTGCTCAAGGTAGACACCAAATCTGCTGCCACAGGTTTGCTGTGATGGAGCTGCTTTTGCTTTCTCTTTCTGGCTGACTGTTGCTATGTTAAATTGCCACGACCATGGCTGTGTTTAGAGATGCTTGTTGGGAATTTTAATTAAAATCCCATTGGAATTTAGGGGGCAGGCATTGTCAAAGTAAAGGGACATAAAACTAATGGGTTTTAGCATTTGGTTCTCTGTGAGATTTGGGGTACAAGCAGCAAAGTCCTGTAAACGTGATATAAACAGTGTTGGTATTGTAAAATAAAAAGCATTAAAACTAGAGTAATCTAAATCCTTGAACTCTAAATGGGACATTGTAATTAGGAAAAATTCAGTGGGAGACTTGACATAATCGGTTGCAGTGTTCAGCATTTGCAATTGGGTTTTTTAAAAAAGGATGCAAGTGATTTAGGAGCCCAGATCTTGTTGAAAGGCCGTGGAACTTGTGCTGCTAAGTCACTTAAGGACTTCTGAAAAATCCCACACTTGTCCCTGATTTGAGGGTGGACCGCATATTAAACCCAGCCCTCCGAGTGCCTCGGTGCTGACTGTCCCAGATGTTGCTCAAGATTTACGAGGGTAAATCGATTTAAAGGCCTTTCCACGAGGCCTTCCCATTGTGCAGCGCCTGGATGGGCTGGGCTGGGCTGGGCTGGCTGGCTGGTGGGGCCAGGAGCTGATTCCCAGCCTGGAGCCCCAGCCCAGGGGATGCTCCCCTTGGGAATGGCACCCACCAGACCCGCAGGGACACAGCTCTGAGTTCTCTGCACCCAGGACCCGCCGGGCGCGAGCGGCTCGGGAGCTTCGTGTGTGACCGTGGCCGGCTGTAGAGGATGAAATTAAGCACTGCCACTTCTTGGTGTGGTTTTCTGGTGTGGTGCACTGAGCCATGGCAGTGTGTGCATGCTCCCTGCCAGCATGGTGTGAGCCTGGGCTGCTCTGGGTGCTGTGGGGTTGGTGGATTCCGTGCAGACAATCACTGGGTAAGGGCTCAAGCAGATTAAATCTCATTGTCAAGCACAATCCTGGTTAAGGAACCAGACCCAAATGGCATAAATTGGAGAGCTCACTTTCAGCTTTCCCAGCTGCAGTTGGGAAAGCTGAAAGTTAAACCCTTGGAAGCTGCAGTTAAATTTCTCTGGGACAGCAGAGGCCAGGGTGCTGGTGGCCCAGGGATGCAGTGCATGTGTCGTGGACACCCTGAGACCACCCCTTGCCAACACTGCTTCGTCTCACTATGTCTGTGTGACCTTCTTCCAGGGTGATCAAGGTCGAGATGGAGCCACGGGCCCCCCTGGTCCGCCAGGACCCCCAGGTGCCCGGGGGCCTCCTGGTGACACGGGAAAGGATGGCCCAAGAGGACCCCCAGGCCCCCCTGTAAGGACGGGAGATGCGCAGCGAGCACCTACCAGGCAGTTCCCACCCACGAGGGACAGCAGGGTGAAGGGTGTCCCCTTGCTGCCACCACAACCAGAGTCCCAGCCTGAGCACAGCTGGGCTCCAGAGGCTGCTCATAGAGCAAAGCCTTGGGGTGTGGGGCAAGGGAGCAGGAGGGGACCTTCCATCTCAAGTTTTGGAGCAAAGACTGGACCTGGGGCATGTATTTGCAGGTGCTGGTTGTAACTCACAGAGCCAGGAGATCTCTGCCCCAATTCATACCTGTTGCAAATCTGAAGACCTCTGGCAATTTACTTAATAAAAAAATAGACTAAAGGATAGCACAGTGGAACATTCTAACTGTTGCTGAGCATTTCAGAGAATGAGAGGTAATAGTTTCAATGTTGTTCTTTTCATTTTTTGCAGGGTTTCAAAGGCGAGCCAGGAGAGGATGGAGTCATGGTCAGTATTGCCCAGAAGTATCTCTGTGTGTGCCCCTCACCCCCTGTTCATCACCCTTCAGCTCTCTTCAGCAAGGGGGTTTCTATCATTGCTTATGGAGGACAAAAAACCCCTCATGGAATTATAGGTGCCCTAAAATGGATGTTTGTCCAGGGCTACCTGTGCCCTAGGGAGAAAACAGGTCAGTTTTTGTGTCCCCTGGGCTCTTCTGGAAGGGATGTGGTGCTCCTGCCCCTCTGAAGCCACCTGGCATTGTGACTCCAAATTGCTAAGGTTTACTTTGGATAAAACAGTGTTTGTTATACATAAAATATATGAACCATAAAAGGATATTATTTACTGGGAGCACAGAGAATAAATACAGCTCTATTTGTAAGGGAAGAAGAGAAGTTGGCATCTATGTATTTTTTTTTCCTTGGAATTAAAATACTCTTAGAAATGTTTTTATCCTGTTTTACTCTGTTGTCAAACAAGTAAACCGATCATTCTTATATTCAACAGGGTGCCAGAGGACCTCCAGGACCAAAGGTGGGTATTAATCTGTCTAATTTTAACTTGAAATATTGCTGCATAAGAGGGGTGGGGATGAAAATAAGCATTTTGCAGTGGACTTGAACCCATTGATATACATCAGATATAAAATTCCAAGGCATTGGGGTGTAAATGTTTGAATGTGTCACTTCCTCAATATCACATCCACTGCCCATGCTCAAAACTGGAAATGGGGCTGGAGGGAGCTGCAGGGGGCTGCAATCTGCTGTGCTGTGGGAATGTGCTTTCTTGCATTTGGGGTGGATAAGTATGATCAACACAAGCCAAGTACTTTAATTTTACAATTAATTTTGATTATCCACATAATTTGCCTTACTTTCTGTCACGTCCCTAAATTTCTTTCTCTTTTGTTGATGTTGCTGTTGAAGGGTGAGCCTGGTGTCCAGGGGAAAAAGGTAAAATGATGATTTTTTTTTAAATTTTATTTTATTATTATTTATTTTTTTCCCCTTGCTTTGCTCTGTGCTTGGCTAGGGAAACTATTGCCAGAGACTGGTGCAGAAGCTGTGGTCGTGGCTGCCCATACCAACCCTTCCCTGTGTTCCCTGAGTTTTCCTCCCACACGATCCTGGGGCTGGGCATGGCTGTGCCTGCAGCCTGGCTCTCATTTCCACCAGCAAGCCAGAAGCTGCAGCCACATCTGCCCAATAGACAAAGAATAAAACAGCAAATGCCAAGCAAAGCAGTAGGTCTGGAGCCCTTCCTCTCCAGTAATTCAATGAACCAAGAGGTGCCTGGAGGATGTTCTCTGCCCAGGGAATGGCTTTGGAATTCCTGGGATGGCCATCACCAAGCAGCACTGCAGTCCCATGGGAAATGTCCTCTTGAGGGCCAGGAATGCTGCTTGGGTGTGGCATTGAAGATTGTGGGAGATTCACATGTCCAAGCTGGCAGTGGTGCCATTGAAAAGTGGATAAATCACTGCCTTTAGGAGAAGTCCAAGCACTGACAGGGCCCAGCCTTCCCCTCTTACTGATTTGGCCCAAAACAGGGGTGGCCATGGGCATTTTTCAGGCCAGAATTGGGCTTAAACATTTCATAACTGGCTGGTAAAACTAATCTCATCAGCATCCATGAAGTGGTTTTACTCCAGGAGAACAACAAAGCACAAGCAAAACCAGAAAACCTCCTCCTGGCAGAGGGTGCTGGTGGCTTGTGATGAAGTCCATAAGGATGGGTGGCAGCTGCAGGAGGTCTTTGGGACCCCAAAGGCCTTAAGGAATTTAATGTTTAGTCTCTGTTGAAGGTGGGAGAAGACCTTTGCCCAAATTCTGGAAGATGCCCATCCACCTTCCCAGGAGCAGGGGAGGCAGAGGCAGGGCTGGGTGGGATCAGAGGACCACGCTGGAGCCTCCTGTGTTCCTTGCTGCTGCTCTCCCCTGGTTGCCTGCAAACCTGAGTGGGTTTTGGGTCTGTGCAACATTCAGTGAGGTCAAATGATGTGTTGGACCCTACTAAGTGTGTACAAGGTCTGTGTATTTCACTTTTTGTATTTTATTCCATCAGGGTGATGATGGGATCCCTGGGGAACCAGGACTTGTGGGCCCTAAGGTATGTTCTGCTCTGTGTCCCTCTCATGCATGTGTTGGGCAGCATCTTTTCTGTCTGGTTTTTGCACCATATCACAGCTGGGGCAGGATGAGAAACATTTCTCCTCTGGTGTGCAAAAAGATCAAAAAACTGTGAGGGTGGTGAGGCCCTGGCACAGGGTGCCCAGAGAGGCTGTGGCTGCCCCATCCCTGGAAGTGTCCAAGGCCAGGCTGGACAGGGCTTGGAGCAACCTGGGACAGTGGAAGGGGTCCCTGCCCATGGCAGGGGGTTGGTACTGGATGATCTTCAAGACCCTTTCCAACACAAAACATTGTGAATTTATTATTCTATACTGTGGTTTTGGGACCAGCTTCATGGCTGAACACACCACCTGCAGCCAAACTGCTGATTCTGAAAGCTTCACTTTCATCTCAAAAAGTCCCCATTTGCACCTGGGCAAGGTGATGTGTTTCACAGCTGAAAGCAGAGCTCTGCTCCCTCATGTATGTAAAATGAAGATAAATCCAGAAAATTATAGCCTTAAAAAATATTTTCTCCATCCTCCCTGTACAGCATTTGTCTAAAGGGCTTTGTTTTCAGGGAGAAAAAGGAAGTGTGGGTCCCAAGGGAGAGAACGGCACAGATGGCTTCCCAGGACTAAAGGTAAGGAGAAGCTGGGACTCTGGGCACAGCATTGCTGAGGCAGAGGCTTCCAGCTAAGGAGGTGTTTTGGATCTTTGCCTTCTGAAAGTCTCATAAAGTGCCAAAACTGACACAAAAGGAGTGATATTAAGAGTGTTTGAACTTTTCCTGGTGATTTGATGAAAGCTGGGCTCAAGCAGAGATCAGTATAAGAGCTCGTAAGTCATCTACTTGCACATTCTGCACTGAATTGCCTTTTTCCTCAAAAGCTGTAGAATTCTGATCACATTTTGATCCCATGTTATTGATGGCTGTGGGATTGCTTCAGAGCCCCAAGCACTTGTGAGCTGTGCTGTCATCCTGACCTCCAAAGCTGCTGAGGGATGCAATTAGAGTGTCTGGGCTTGTTGGGTGCTGCTGAGAGACCTGGACAGCATCCATGGGCTGCTATTTGCCCCCTCAGCTGCTTTGGGTTTAGTGGGATCTGGATGCACTAATATTTTCTATATCAAAGAGTCATGATCCCTTATTGGGCAAGACAGTGTGTGTGAGGAAGAAAGTGGGCTCTGGTGAACCTCAGTAAACGTTTTCTAGAACCATGGTAGGAGTGCTGATTGAATTTAGGTTTTTTCTATGATTTTTTTACTTTTTGGAGAGCTTTAATTTGGTCAGCAAGGGGATAAAGGTGGTTGTGACAAATGGGACATCTTTTGAATCCTGAACAGAATTTCAGGTCATTATGGTAAGAGTACTATGACTTTTTAAATCCTCCAATTTAAAAAAATATGAAAAGGAGCAGAGGGGGAAAAATAAAAAAGATGAAGAAAAAAGGAACAGTTTGGCATGGAACTTTTCCTTAAACTCCCCCTCAGAAATGGTTTGAACATCTCAGCTGAAACTTTCCACATGCAAAACTCAGCCTGAAGCAGAGGGAGCCATGTGGAACCAGCACAAAGAGATGGAGCTCGGCACACGGAGCAGGGAGAGGAGCTGGAGAGCAGCACAGCCCCTACAGGGAGCTCAGCCCTGAGCTGGCCACTCCACTCCCCCTGCTATGAGACCTCCTCTTACTTCTCTTCTTGTTACACCAACATTGTTTTTTGCTAAATATATTTGCTCTCAGGTCAAATCTATTTTCTGCTAGGAGAAGCAGTCCCTTGTTGGTGTCATAATTTTTCTTAATCTAAAGCATATCTTTATGGGTGGGTACAGTATTTTTAGGATAAATATTTTATATTTTACTTGATCTCATTGAAAAAAATGTGATTTTTCATTTTCAGGGTGAACCTGGTGAGAAGGGAGGAATTGGCTCCATTGGACCCCGGGTATGAATGTTCAGGATTTCATTTTGGAGCAATATTTTTCTCAACCTTAGCTGTTCCCCACCACCTCTTTCTGCTTAGTATGTGGATGAATTGCTTCAGGATGTGTTCAGTGTCAGAAAATAGAGACAGTGCATATTCAAACAAATGCTTGCACAGGTACTGAATGCTGGCATGGGAAATCAGTCAAGTCCAATTTTCTTATACTCATGACCATTCTGTGACCCTTTTTTCTGCAAGAGGGGAGCTGGGAATAGGGGTAATCAAGTGAGGATTTTTATGCTGTTCCCCATTACACAAACTGATGGCCTTTTGAGGTTTGACAGTTCCAGCTGTCAGACTGAGGACTGGTTAAATCCATGGTGTTTGTAAGGGGATAACCCCCAAACGCTGCGTGTCAGGTCTTTGCTTTCCCACCAGCCACCTCTCCATGCTGTGGGATTAAGCAGGATTCATCCCTGCCTGCAGGGTCCCCCTGGGCTGAAAGGGGAGCAGGGAGACACCGTCGTGATCGACTACGACGGCCGAATCCTGGACGCGCTCAAGGTAAGCCCTGCGCCAAGGCAAGCGCGTGGGAAGGGACTGGCATCTGCCGAGCTCTGCCACGGTGGCACTGTGACAATGTGTCCACCCTTGTCCTGCGTCTCCTCCTGAGATTTCTGTCTCTGCACAGAGCTGGTTGGGAGGGAAGAGAGAGCTGACTGCACCTGGGGGCTGAGGATATTTAGGGTGTGGCAGCAAAGCGGTGGCGGAGCTCGGTGGCAGCAGCTGGTAATTGTGGGAGGAAGGGGAGCGACACCCGAGCCTTAAACTGCCCAACTGAACAGTGCCCTGACCTTTTCATTAGGATGAAATAAGCTGCATACTTAATGACTTGAGAACCATCCTAATTGTTTTATAACAGGCTGCAGGGATACACAAAGTGCTGGTAATTTCCGTTTGCCAGATGTCCGCGTGGCACGCAGCTTTGGGAGTGGAGTGCAGTGGTTGGAGAGGCTCCATCAAATGTCTGGAGGCTTCATCTGCTTGACCCAGACCTTGTCCCTTGTTCTGCATGCAGAGGCTGCTGAGGGGCACGTCACTGAACCTCACTAACTTTGCTGTTTTCCTGCTTATTTGCTGTTTGCAGTGTTTGTGCACTGACCTGTCTCAAGGACAAGGCTCTGGAAAGGGTTCCAGTGTGACTAAGTGTAACAGCATTTGAGTGTGCAGCCATGGAGAAAGGTGCTCCAGGATATGATACTGGTTTGGCTTCCATCTGAGCAAGACCACAAATTCTGCTGCTTGAAATAATTTGCCAGTTGGAAAATATTTGTTCATCTCAAGGTGGTTTGTGGTCTTTGCATCCAGCAGTGCCCAGGGAAAATAACTTCTTTAAGTGTGCAAGGTTCTCCCGTTGTTAGTGCTCACACAAACTCCTTTTTTCCCCTCTTTAATTGCACCTCCCTGGCTGGCTGACACTGTTTTCAGCACGATGCTGCTTCCCAGGCTGGCTGGCTGGAGCGGGCAGGATGCAAAAAGAGACCATCAGGTTGGGGTCCCACCTCCTTTAGCTCCAGCTAAAGGCATTTTGCCTCTCAGCCCATGTCTGTGCAGCTGCACACCTGACTCGCTCCCACTGTGTTCTGTTCTGCATGAACAACCCGTGGCAGAGGAACCTCTGGCACTCTGAGTCAGCTGAGCTCCTCTCGGTGCTCAGGCAATCCTGCTCACCTGAGTGTCTCTGGCAGATAGATGGTGGCTGGGAGCTGCTCATCCCCACAGCACGAGGACAGCCTGCCATGTTCATGCCAGTCATGGTCAGACCTGTTTTGTTTGCTGTGTTTCAGGGTCCACCAGGTCCCCCAGGGCCACCGGGCCCCCAGGGCACTCCAGGTCCCAAGGTGAGCCTGACCTCTGCCAAGCTGCATGGCTGTTAGTAGCTCTCCATGAAGACTCTCCCTAGCCAAAATAAGGCAGTTGAAGCTGCCTGCAGAGGAGATTGAGGCTGTGTGTGCTATTTGGCCCTTTCTCTGGCTGAAAAAACAGTGGCTTTCACACAAAAGCCAAAATTTTGTTGACCTGTCTCTGGCCTTCTTCCAGAGGATGCTGTCCCAGACACGAGTCCAGTCCCAGTTCCACACCTGGCAGACAAAATCCCAGCTCCTCTGAGACTGCCCCATTTGTCTGTGGCAGGAGGCAGAAATGGGAGAAGCAGTTGTGAGAGGGGCTGGCAGTCCCAGGGCTGTGCTGAGCCACCCTCATTCCCACCCTCCCTGTGTGTTCTTTACTCTCCCAGGCCCTGCTGTGCCCCTGCTTCACAAGCAAGAGTCTGTAACCTGCAACCAGCTGTTTCTTAAAAAAGAATTATGTAATTTGTAGAAAAGTATCTTTTGAAAGACTAGGATGGGACAGGATTTCAGTGCATTTTGAGGTCTCTGTGCCAATATTCAGATCAGCTGGTGATGCTGGTGTGTCACTGACACCTCCTTGGTCCTAAGCCTGGCAGTGGCAAACCCATAACCACAGCAGTTGTGTGTGAATAACTCATTTCCTTGCTTTCCCAAGATAAATCCTTAATTTAATTTACCATGGGCTCCCCTTTGTTTGTCTCCCTGCAGGGAGAGCTGGGCTTGCCAGGCCCACCTGGAATGGATGGTGAAAAGGTGAGTGAGGCACGGCTGGATGGAGCAAGGCTTTGCCAGGAGCCAAATGAAAAGGAAGATTCCTGTGTGTCTGAAAAGCAAATCCAGCGTGCCAGGAGTGAGCTCTGCTGTGTAGGGGCAGCTGTGTCTCCCTGAATTGATGGCCCTTTGCCTGCAGCCCCTGCTCTGCTCTGAGCGTGCCTGTGCTGCCCATGGCCGTGTCTGCCGGGCTAAAGGGGCTTCTTTCACAAGCAGTTCATCAGATGCTATCTCAAATCTTTTTGTAAATCTTCCCAACCCCTAATGGCTGCAGTCCCTCCTGCAGCCCAGCCAAATTCTGCTGCACCCTCAAAATTGGCATCTGTGAGGCTGAATGTTAAAACATGTTCTCATGAGCTCGCGATGCAGAGGGAACAGCAGAAAGACAGAAGCAGCTGCTCTGGGGGGTTATTTTAAGAGTTTTCTTCTAAACATGTTGTATTCTCTCAACTTGCAGGGTCCCAAAGGAGCAAAGGGTGACCAGGGCAGCATGGGGACCATGGGGCAGAAAGGAGAGACAGGAGAAATGGGCTCAGCAGGTCCCCCGGTACGTCCCCTTGGCTGTCCCTGTCCCTCTGCCTTGGTTCTTTAATGCACTCATTTCTGCAAATGCTCAGAATGGGACTGATTTAAGCAATGACCTCTCCACACCACCTTACTGTGGAGCTGGTGGATGTGGGAGCTTTGAATTTTCATTTCTAATCAGCTTATTCAGAATGTATCAAGGAGGAGAAAATATTTCTTCAAAGTCCCCTGGAGATGACCATGAGCTTTGCTTGAGCCAAGGCTGATGTTTAGAGGGAGACAAACATGTTTTTCTCTCATTTTTGCTTTCCTGGAAGATGCACCACGTCAGTGTTACATTTTTATCTTTCAGGGAGCAGAAGGGCCAAAAGGAGACAAAGGAGAAAAAGGAGACACTGGGTCACCATGTCTGCAGAATAATCATGTAAGATCTTGGCAACATTAAGTCTCTTTCATGACACAGGATCAGGCAAAGTTGGGGATGCAGGATACATCCACCAATCCCATATCCACCAGCAAAACCCAACTCTTTTTTACAAGTGTCTGAATGGGATTTATTCCTTAGGGAAGAGCAGTTCACACACTTAGCACTACAAAGTTCCTTTAGATTTTGTATTGGTGGTTGAGATATTGGATGCTGCTGTTGTAATTAATTGGGCATTAAATCATTATTCTGGGCTTTGTGAGGTTTCCACTCCTGACAGCCTTGTTAATGTGCTGTTTAATTCCCTTCTGCAGATCATACCTGAGCCTGGACCTCCTGGATTACCTGGCCCTATGGTAGGACTCTGAAGTGATTCCTGCAGATTTGTTACTGTATGTGATAAAGGACAAGGGTGGTTTGTTCTGGTGTTTATTGAATCTGAGAAAAAAAATCAGGGAAGTGCTACAGTCTGATCTGTCTTTGGAGAAATTAAAGCACCCACTTTAGGAGAGTACATCAGAGTTTATGGCTCATTTTGCAAAAATCCAAGTTGTTCCTTGGGAGAAAAGATAAAGTCTTGTGGGATGGAAAATCTGTTCCCCACCATGACAGTGTCTGTATTCCCCTAAATTCACCCAAATCTTCAAGTTTTCTGCCATCAGCTGCACTGGGAGAGGATGCAGGTGGTGATGAACACACAGAGCATTTTTGATGGAGACATCAAAGGGGTTTGGTGCCTACAATGCTCCAAAAGGAGCTGTCAAGGACATTGGGAAGGCTGGGATGCCTCTCTGAGTCCAAGATTCACCTTTTCATGCTTCAAAAGCAGGTGGCATTTCAAGTGGCATTCACAGCCTGGGAGGTATCCCAGCCCTGCCCAGGTGTGGAGGGCTGTGTTGGCACAATGCCACCCCCAGAGATTCCTGTCACTTTCTTCAGCAAAGCTTCTGGGGCTCTCACTCCCCAAAGCTTATATGTTGCAGAGCTTTATTGTCCTATGTTACACAGAATGCTCATTTTCAGTTCCCCTCCCCCTGATTTGATATTGGAGAACAAAATAAACTGCCACCTGTCTTGAAAACAAGTATTTGACCATTGTCAGCCTGCAACTTGAGCAAGAAATGGTTTGGGAAGGAAAGTTTAGGGTATGTTTTTAAATTCTGGGGTTTTTTTCAAATGCACCACTCTTTTTCCCACAGGGTCCTCCAGGAATCCAGGGACCTAAAGTAAGTCAATAAATTAAATGTCACCCAGTTTCCCAGCTGCTAGTGCATTATTTACAGGCTCACAAAGGCCTGTCAGCTCTGGAGACTGAGTTTTTTGTCACTGTTGTCACAACACATCCCTTGGTTACACTGTTCAGCAATTGGCATTTTGGAAAATAAGCCATTTTTCCTTCCAAGCATTTACAATCCAAACCCCTCCTCCAGCACAGAGTCCTGAGGGCTGGTGAGAGTCAGGGTTTCCAAAAGGCTTAAAACCTGTATTTTCAGCTGTTTTCTTCTATGATGTGGTCAAGAGCAAAACATCAGCAGCAGTGTGGGTGTGAGCACCCCATGGAAGGGGTAGGAGGTGGTGGGTGCACGAGGGGCTGCCCTGGGCACAGCTGCCAGGGCTCCTTGGCTGATCCATTGCATTTCTGCAGGGTTTGGATGGTGCAAAGGGAGAAAAAGGTGACAGTGGTGAGAAGGGGGACCAAGGTGACACCGGACCTGCTGTGAGTTGCTTTCCCAAATCTCATTTCTGGCTGTTGACAGAAGCCTGTCTCACAGGAAACAATCCCAATGCTTTGCTTCTTTTTAATTTCAGGGTCTCCCGGGTGCTCCAGGGCTCATTGGTTTACCTGGTACCAAAGGAGAAAAGGTAATCACAGGTGGGAGAGGAGCAGGGACATTGGGCTGCAATCCTAAATTAGGGGCTGTAAAATCCTGCTGTGGGGAGTCCAGCCAGAACTGCAGAGCTGGACAAGCACTACCCTGGGGGATGGCAAAGCAGCAGCCTCCAGTCCTGGATGAGCCCACTATCATGTCAAACCAACTGCATCTAAGTTTGTCTGCAACACCAAGCTCAACACAACACATTTTAATTTTTATTTTTACATCTGCAGGGAAAGCCAGGGGAGCCAGGATTGGATGTGAGTATGGAAACCATTAATTATTCGAGGTAGAAACACAAGTAACACACACATAACTTGATATTGTTGGGAAAATATGTAGCTAACACTGTGTACACTGCTCCCCCTTAAACACAATGGCCATGGAATGATGGCTGTAGGAAAGGGCTGAATTCAGGCCCATTCCTGGGCTACTTCCACTGCACAGTGGAACTGCTCACCTAAAGATGCTGCCAGGGCTTCCCTTTCCAACTGAGAATATTTGTATTGGGTTCAGTGACATGAAAATTTCTGATGGCTGTAATGTTACTGAGATGTGGTGAAGCACTCCATTTTTCCAAGAAATTGCTGAAATACCAAGTCAACAGGAAGAAAATGTCATTCTTCACCGTGGCAGGGCAGACTGAGGGCTGGAGTTGGCTTATGTTGAACTGAGCCATTCACACACACAACTTACAAATATATTTTTTTTTTCTTTTTTCCACCTAAAAATTGTGGTGACAGGGTTTCCCTGGTCTCAGAGGAGAGAAAGGAGAGAGAAGTGAAAGAGGCGAGAAGGTGAGTGGGTCATGGCTGTTTTGATGCTTGTGGGGCAGGACAGGCTGCTCTTCTTGGCAGGCAGTGCTGCTTGCCCTGGGAGCCACTGCTGAAAGACCTTCTGTCCAGCCCAAGGATTTGCAAATTCCCAGCACAGGGCAGGACAGGCAGTTAATTCCTACCCACTTGGGAGGGTTTTTGCAAGCCTGCCCCCATCCCAGCCCACCCTGACCATTGTGGGGAAATGGAGCAGCCTGACAGCTCCAGGCTGCACAGAATCACTGGTCTTGGTTTACAGACCCTGAAAATGGATCTAAGTCAAAGCTTTTGCTACAGGGACCTCTAAACAAAGGGGTAGCCAGGTGGAGCCAGGAGCCCAGCTGAGCACAGGGCAGTAGCTGGAAGCTGCTGCTCCCACATACCAACCTGGGTTCCAGCAGAAACTGCTCATTGAGTCAATCTGCTATAAAATTATCAATTACAATATTTCCACCCAGCTTTAACTGAAGATTTTCACAGTGATTCCACTACTCAGCTGAGGTCACACTAGTGCAAGTGTCCTTACTCTGGGTGAGGACTGGGACTCTGCAAGTGCTGTGACATGAACCAAAGGTGTTTCTTCCCCTGCCCCTGATACCTTCCTCTTGTTCTGCCAGGGTGAACGAGGAATACCAGGGAGAAAAGGGGCCAAAGGACAGAAGGGGGAACCAGGCCCCCCTGGACTGGATCAGCCTTGTCCTGTGGTATGTCTCTCATTTCACTCATCCTAAACACAGGCTGAAAAGGAGACACAGCTTTGCAGCCAGGGAAAAGCAGGGAGGGTTTGGGAGTTCTCTCTTTTGCAGTAAATCAGAGCAGATGGTTATTGTTTTCTCACTTTTCTTAATGGTTTATCTGCACTGCTGGAAGTTCACTGCTCGCTGTAAGGGCTCCTCACTGGCCAGATGGGAGCAAGGCACAGCAGTAAAGATAAAGCATCTTTGTGTGAAGACCTTCTTATTGTAGTCAGGAACAATGGACCTCAGTAGAGCTCTTCAGGAGATAGTGTGATGCTGCTGGCCTGGCTTCTGAGCATGCTGGAAATCAGGGAGTAACTGGGTGCAGGGGATGGGAGGTGATCTGAAAACAAGGCCAGCTCCTTCCCTTCCCTTCATCCCTGCAAAGTGAGTGAGGGATGAGCCAGGGGAAGCATGTTGGGGTTGATAGCACCACAGTTCTGCCAAGCATAAGTGATGCATGAGCTGGAGCTCCCCAGGCTGCCAAGAAGTGCCTCTGGGAGAAGAGACCTCCCCTGGTTTCTCTGCCGGTGGCTCAGAGCTGTCCCTCCCCAAACACACCCCAGGCCACTGCTGTGCAGCACATAGCCCAGTGGGCTTTCCAGGAAACCTCATGGGTGTTTGAGCCTGGGGAAGCTGGATCTCCCAAGTCCACTTCCAGAACCTCTCATTCATTAAATGGAACCCACCAAAAAAAAAAAAAAAAATCTAGAGTGGTTTATAAGAAGTTATTTGACTTGGTAAAATTTACCTCCTTTTTACTACTGTTTCTCATATAATGACTGAAACTAGAGATCCTTTCCCTGAAGTGCTTTGAAGCTGCAGGATGAGAAGTATCAAATATGGAACTGAAACTGCTTAAATGTAGTTGTTCAGAATTTAGTCCAGAGGCATCTAATTAAGAGTGCCAGCTGCTTGCTCCATGACAATTAAAAAACCCATTTCTTCTCTGAACGTGTGACTTTTCCTCGCTCTCTGAGCACAGCCGTGGCAGCCAAGGCTGTTGTGTAGCTCCACTACACCAGCAATAAGCTCCTTTAGTCAATATGTTTTATTTTGCCTGGAGATTGAATGTGAACTGCAATTAATTTTTTCCTCCCTAGACCCTAAATGTTGGGTGATTTACCCTTTATTTCTTTAACTGCACTTTTACAAACGTGAATCTCTGGTTTGTGTACAGAGGATCTTTCCCAGATGACAGATTCTGCATGTCATGTGAATTCCCTACCATAAAACCACTCTGCTGACTTGCTGTGTCATCAGAAATGGAGCTGTGAAGCTCTAGACCCGTCCTCCTCCCCCTGTGCTGAAACATGGGTGTCTGTCTGTGTAACTCCTGTGTCCTTTATCATTCTCAACAAGCAGTTATTTTTCCAAACAGGGAGATCATAGCATTGCAGGCAGCAAAAGGGACCCAGGTTTGCCAGGCCTGGATGGGGTGAGCCTGCCCTGCCCTTTGGTACAGTATCTGCTCTGTCTTGCATGGTTTGTGTGTGTTCCTGCTGTGGCCAAGCCCTGTCCCGAGGAGCAAACCCCTCCAGGGAGAGGAAGGACACAAGGCAGCAGAGCTGGAACGAGATGTTTCACTCTGGCATTTGGGGAAGGATGCCAGTGGGTTGTGCCACCTTCTTCCCAGTTAAAATGACTTTAGACAAGGAGTGTAAATCATGGGAGCTCACGCAGGGGATGCCAGTCCCTTTATGGTAACAGATGCTCAAAGTTAGTTATGGTTTCTCTCAGTACCTATGGCCCAGTTTGGCTCCCCTCGTGCCTGTGCTGCTGCAGCCCTGGGTCCCATCCCCAGCTGGGATTTGAAAAGCTTTCCTCAAACAAACAGCCAGTCCTGCAGAGCAGGGCCACTGCCACTCTGGGCACCAGAAGGGTTTTGCTGTGTCAGCACAGAGCTCTGCCCAGAGCTCAGGTTGAGTCCAGTGGTTATGCAGGAAGGTTCGTGCTCTGTCCCCAAAAGGGCTCTGCACCACTAGCTAAGGGAGGTCATTGTTTTATTTTCATTTTTTTAACCATAGAAAATGCTGCGTGTTAGATGATTTGCAGTTGTCCTCAGAGAAACAAAAGGGCAGTAAGCTGTTTCTCTTTCAAAAAGTTAAATTACTTTCAGATGTGTCCAAGAAACCAATTCCTAACAGCAGGCCTGCTCTAACTTATTTACTCCCCAGAGATGTTCTATTTCCTAAGCATCTCCCATCTTAACTACACAGAAAACACAGGACCCATCTCTGTTGAAGGCATTGTAAACAGCAGTAGGTGATTCCTCCAATTTACAACATGACCAGCCAGTAAAGCACTTGTGCATCTTCCTGGTTAGTTGCAGGTTGGTTGAAATGTTGACTTTGTTCTGCAGCCCTGGGTGCAGAGGAGCCTTGCTGGGCTTCCAGTCCAGGAGCATCAGCATGAGCCCCACACAGAGCCACAAAGAGTCATTTGGAGTCACTCAAGTGAAGCATGGTAGAAAGGTGTGGAGCTTTATGATGGCCAAAATAAGTATTCTGAGTGCATAAGGAGGAGAAATAGCTCAGGGCAGAAATCAATCCCCTGACCATCAGGGTTAGGGTGCACTTGAACAGCAAGTCAGGATGTTTTAGGTCAAACAACCACCCTGCACCTTGTCCTCTGTACCCATCACCCCAGACAACTCTGGCAAATGTACATGTTTTACCTTTTTTTTAATAGCTTTGGACCAAAATATTGACTGTGTCTGCAGAAAAAAAAGTGTGTTTTCTAACTAAGGTTACAGGAAAGCATGACTGCTTACACTATGAGTAGCTGGAGAGGGTTACCTTACTTCACTGCATCTGTTTTATTGGGCATAGGCTATTTTACATATAAAATCAATACAGAATACAAAAAAAGTGATGACTAACATTTACAGTAAAAAATGTAAAATTGCATTTTGACCTGTATTTGCACTAGCAGTTCTCTCTGCTGAATCCACATCTTCCCAGCCCTAGTGAGTCTGGAGGTGGCTCTGAGGGAAGGGTCAGTGCCTGTGTGCTCTCTGTGGTTCTACATGCAGAAATTCATGTAATTGGAGATCCAAGAGCCTTAAACAAATCCAGCATCAGGAAAGGCAGCTGAAGGCAGCTATTTCTTCTGAAGTCTTGAGAGAGCTGGTCATATATAGCTCCTTCCTTTCCAGTGTTCTCCTCCTGGAGTGAGAGCTCTTCTGGCTTTCTGATTTTTGTATGTTTCTTGTATCTCCAGTAGAACAAGACAAATATTTTCATTCCCTTTGCATAGTCCACAACTCATCCTATTCTCAGTTCAGCAACTCAAGGTTTCTTAAAGAAACTAAGTACTGCAGGATCAAATTTAACACAATTAGGATACCATCTAGGAAAGAAATACCTACATCACCTCCCCAAAACAGAAAAGCACATTTTAACAAAAAATACATTCCCACATCATGCTTTCCATATATATGTTTGATTGCAAAATACACTACCTTATAAAGCAGATTATGAAGTTAATGAACTGTGATTTCAAATGTATTTGTACATGTTTTCTTCGTTTAAAGGGAAAAAAGTGTAGATTTCCAACTTTTTTTTTTAGTTTACCCTGAGGTGTATTTAATTTTGTGTTGTGCGTGACATATGGATTACATTGCCTGCATATTCATTTTTGTGCATATACAGTAAATGGGTTTTGCATGGTAATTAACAGTGCTGCTAAGCCTTTCATTGTGACAAATGAGCTTCAGATTTTTGGGTCTGACACTGAAGTCACTGTCAGAAAATTGAATCTGTAAATTCAATTTTGCAGGGACCAGACGGACTGCCAGTAGCAGGATGTTGGCATAAGGTACAGTAACATTAATAATGGCATATCCTTGAACAGGTCCTGAGTGATTTTGCTCCCTGCATGGTGATTGTTTGCACTGCTGCACATGCTTTAAGCAACAGCTCACAGGCCTGGCAGACATGATGTTATGCCTTAGGCAAGCAGGATTCCAGCAGCTTCAGGTCTTGTTCCCCCCAGCTTTGGCCTGGTACTGGGAACACCAAAAACTTGCTAAGCATGACAAATCATTAAGTAGAATGCCTTTTTACAGGCTTGCTCAGGCTTTTATCATGGCCAAGGAAGCTTAGGGACCACCCATGGAAAGGCTGCACCAGGTGCTCGTGTGCCTTACTGAGTCCATGCCCTCCCAGCTGAGAAGTTAACAGTGGGCTGTCTCTTTGTTGCAGAGTTCCAAACATTTCTTTTCTAACAAAGATTCTTCTGCCATTATAACTCTGTAATTATAGCTCACAACCACTGCACTGCCCCAGTGCTTGGATCAGCACCCTGGGTGCAGTGGTCAGGTAATTTGTAGCATCTCGTGCACCCAGAGCAGCCAGGGGTTGGAGTGCTACTGGCAGCCTGGGAGAATGAGGAGAGATGTGTCCTCCTGTAAAATGAGGATTTGATCCAGACTTGTAGGAGAATCCTCATTCCCCAACAAGAGTATGACACTGAAGCTGAGTGGAATTACAAACCCAGCTGTAAACATGTGGTATGTGGACACAGCTGGAGTTAACAGCATGTCACTAACTGATTGCAAACCCTCAGTTAGAATGTGAGCACACCCTTGGTATATCAAAGGTTTTAATTCTGTGTAATTTGTTTGGATGCACCGTTAATATTAAAAGAGATCTGAATGCCAATCCTTATAATATTAACAGTAAGGTTAGTAAGTGTAATGAATGGAGCATTTCTCTGATTAAAATGTTTGTCTGTGTGTTCTTTTTCAGTGATCTCTAAGCATGAAGCACAATATGTAAATAATGTGATATATTTTGATCTTTTTAATTTTTGTATAAAAAAAGGAAAAAAAAAAACTTTTGACAGTAATATATTGACCTTTTTTTATACTGGATTCTGACATTTATGGACTTGGAAAATAATGTAAAGCTCCCAAACCCATACCATTGCATGGTAACACCAGGATTTGCTAAAGGTACCGATGGCAGTAGCTGAGGATGAACAGTGATCCCTGCTCATGCTGCAGTGTGAACTAACAGTACTGAGCCAGCCTCGTGTGCCTTACTGCATGAAGGAGGGCAAAATCCCCATCCTAATTTGGCTCTCAACTTCATATTTGCATCGTACATGCACATTAAAAGGGTGAAAAAACCTGGCTGAAAACAAAGAAAAGAAGGATGCAGCCCTAAAAATGAAAGAAGCTGCTGTCTACTGTCTGGTCAAACAGGAGAAGGATTTGCAACCTGCAGAGGAAGCAAAGCCAAGCTCCATCATCACTGCCTGCTGTGGGTGTGATGGAAACAGCAATTCTGGGGCTAAACTGAACAACCTTGACTGCCTGTGGTTATTTCCTCTACAATCAAGAGAAACCTTTTTCCTCTAGAGGAAGCACCTCTGGGTCCTGTTCTGGGGTCTGTGCCTGAAGATGTGCCAGCACTTTGTTACTGTGGAACACAAATTCCCCAGGAAGCCTCTGCTGCAGCATTTCAAAACAGAAAAACCTGGCAATACTTTCAGTGCAGGGAGCTGCAGGACAGGGAAGGCTCTGCTCAAGTCCCTTCTTAAACAACAGAGCACATCATGTTGCTCTTGGGGTTCCCAGAAATTGGGAGTTTGGAGTATTTAATTGACTTGGTTTGTGGGGTTAATTTACTTTTTATTTCTTTTTGGTTTACATGGTTTTAACTGTAAACTAACTCTGCACTCTCATCTTGCTGTCTTATTTTTCTTCACCTTTTCAGTCTCTTTTGTTAAATTATCTCTTCTCAGGCACATCCCATGCAGAGCAGGGTAATGGATAAAAATCATTATTATTTTGATATCTACATATGCCACTGTGGGATCAATTAAAATTGCAAACTATTCCACAGTTCAACATTTTTTAAGATGTTGAAAAAACAGCAATTGTGCAGCAGAGAGCCATAAAAAAATATTTCAAAGAGGGAGAAGATGGCTTACAGCCGAGTCTGTTCAGCTTACAATGAAGATCAAGAAGCAACCAGATTCCTTTACAGGGAGGAGATACTTTGTATTAACAAGTTTTTAAACTGCACAGAGAAAGATATACAAATACTCATCCAGTGGGTAGAATTTGAAGCCACACAAACTCAAAAAAGTAAGCTGTGGATTTTTGTTGGTAAAACTGGTTAAACCTAACCAGATCAGTGATAAATTGCTATCACCTTTATGCCCTTTTGATTTAACAGATCATGTCTGGAGGAAATACTTTGCTCAATACAAGTTGCTGGGTTCTGTGTAGGATTTTAGGTGAAATCAGGAGCCCGACATAGTATCAAACATGGTATTATGGCTCTTGTGGCCTTGATCTTAGAGAATACAGAAGGGAGGCAGTTTTGGTGCACTGAGTAGACCCAAAACCTCTGTTAAGATTCTTGCTTCATTGCCACTCTCACTGCAGCTACTGCCAGAGAGGGCTTGAGAGGGATGTGACCCAGCCCTGTCCAAGCTGACCTAGTGCTGGAGGTCCTGCTCAATATTGTGAACAGCAGTGGGAATGTGCTTTGTGCTCCACACAGGCAGGGTGGTGCCTGGTGTCTGTGAGTTCTCATCTGTGACCAGGCTCTGGGTGGCCTTGAGTTTGTCCCAGGAGTCAGGGTGAGCCTGTGCTCTGTGCTGGTCAATGCTGGAATGGCCACCAAGCTCAGGAGAGGTGGCACAGCCTCAGGGCTGTGGGCAGTGCATTTGTACCTGGCTGGCTGCTCAGGGGCTACACCTACACATCACTGGCTTTGTGGCTGTACTTGGCAGCATCTCTACCACTTACTCACCGTTTCCTTGGTCACCATACAGATTAAATCCATGTTAAATTCAGATCAACTAACAAATCAAGAAACAACAATTATGTAACTCAAAACAGCAATGAAAATGCATTTTATTTACTTCCATTTCATGTTCTCGGCTATCACTTTTGGTGTAGGGGTTTTTAAAGGCATAAGGAGCAGCTAATAAGCTTCCACTGGCCTTTAGTGCTTTTGAAAAACCCCTTTAATATCCCAAATTAAAGCTAAAAAAATTTTCTGTGAAAGGTTGAAGGCAAATCTCTCATTGATGTCACCAGGAAGATCTGTAATTGTTCCCTTAATGTACAGTTGCTCTTCCCATCTCCCATCTCCCCCAGTCGTCTCCAAACTAAAAGCAGTTCACTATTCCAAACCACACCGTGGGTTTCTACACTCAAATTCCTGCACATGTTGTGTTCATGGAACTTCTTTCAATATCAATGAGAGTTCAGTCCCCAGAATGACTGCAGAAAGCACAAGAATCTGGAAGTGTCCACAAACAATCTACAATGCAGATAGAAAAGTCTTGTTTTACATACGCTGGCAAAAACTAAACAGCTTTCTATCTAGCTCCTACTTGAAGAAGTTTGATATCACTGAAGCTACAAGACAAGCTAACCTCCAAAGCTTATGAAATTATATTAAAATTTATATTTTCTCTGAGGAAATACCCCGAAGTCCTATTATCTTCAGGTAAACAAGTCAGTATTCCGTCTTCAACTTGTGGAATATCCAGTGCTTGTAGGCATCAACTGTGACCACTGCCAGGCCTGCAAAACATTGACACAGAATACCAGAATAGTGCTTTACCCTCTCGTCGCTCTGCAAGGCCACCGTCCCCCTCCCAGCACAGAGCCTCTGCTGCCACAGCACCCAAGCCATTTGTTTGTAGTGGAGGAAGGCTGGAATTACCACTCTAGCACAGGAGTGCAGCTGTATCCACCCCCACCAGTGCTACAGCTCAGCTACCAAACCTTTTTGGGATCCTCTTTGGAAGCTGCCAGGCAAAGGCCCTTGGTTCTGCATGTACAAAGATCATCTCTGCACGTGCAGCCAGTCAGGAATGTTCAGGACACTGGACTCACTGCTCACGTGCAGTGGCTTCTCTGGACTCCTGCTGCTGCCACTCCCTTCAGGAATGCTGCCAGGTACGGATCCTGCTGCACACTGTTGCCACTTTGGCTACGAGGAACTCATCTGAGGAACCAGCAGGTCTCCTGGATCTCTCCCCGCTCCTTGGGGGTGGTACATCCACTCCACCAAGCCCTTGTCATGGAAGGAGCAGAGCCCTGTGCAGAGCAGGGAGTGGATCCCCCAGCAGGGCTGTCACTGGCACCTGAAGTCCTGCCTGGTCCTCAGCTGAGATTGGTGCATTTGGCCTTCAGATACTGAACAGTGTCCCTGCTTCCCTGCCCATGGCACGGAGTTGGACCTCAATGACCTTTAAAGACTATTCCAAGCCCAGCCATTCTGTGATTATCAATCATATCATTCAGATCAACAGACTTTATTAGAGAAACTGTTGGGTTTTGTACTGATTACACAGAGTCTAAGAGGAAATCTGTTGAGACTTCCCATGTGCCTTACACACAAACATATTGAGAAGAGCAGTTGTTAAATACAGAGCAGTCATGATCTTACTGCAGTGAGTTGAAAAGATGTGCTTTGCTCTGCAAATTCATGCCAGATCAGTTGTTTATTTTCTCCTTCCATATGAAAATGTTTATGTGGGTCTTTCTGAATACTTTGTGAATAGCTCACAAAGACAAATTTTACTTCTAGGTAGTACTGGCAGTCTTGCTCAAAACTCAGTCATGATCTCAGCCTTTCACAAAGCTTAGGGCGTTTTTCCCCCCAGGAAATCTCTCTTCTTTTGTTTTCCCCTCTGGTTTGAAAGAATCTGAGACTGCTTTACAGCAATTCCAAAAGGCAGCTGAACGTTACCACTATATGTCAGCAGCAATGAATATTAGTGACAGAGAGGCTGCTAATGCTTATGAAATGTGGGTCAGGCTGAGACTGAGCCACTGATTTTTCTTGATCACTAAAATATTTGGTGTAACTTCATAGATTCATCAATGGACGTTCTGGGTAACACAATGAAGTTACGGATATTGGGGGAGCCTGAAACTCAGACAGATATATTTTTGTTTTTTAGTGGACAAAACAAAATTCCTGCCTCTAATTTAACTGCCTGTGAAAGCACAGTACTTTCCATGAGGATAAGCCAACCATGTCTGCTGCTGCCCAGGAGCAGAAGACACAGTTTTCTGTAAGGCTTGTTCCATTTCAAAGTGTAGCTAATCAAACCAGTCACCACCAACATTCTGTCTCTTATCTTAACACACTGTAGCCCAATGGGTTTTGGAAGCAACATTCCCAAACTGAATCATAAGGGCACAAGAACCCTCTTGAGACCCCTAAAATGTTTTTCAGCCACAAAGCTCTGCAGGCAGGGTTGCCTTGCTGTGACACACAGCAAGTGCATTCCGTGACTGAGGCTGGAGCTGCTGCTGGCTGTGGTTGTGTCAGTGCTGGTGCTGCACCCAACTGTGAGGATGGGAGTGCTCCCTAAAGCTCCTGGGAGGATGGATTTGGGGAAGGGAATAAGGCAAAAAAACCCCATGTGTGTAACTGCACAGCTTGACAGATTGAGAGGAACCTTGCCAGAGCGTGAACCCAGTAATTTGGCCTGTTCTGATGGGGACAAATGAGATTAATTAAGAGTTTTGCAGCTCAGTCACGGCTTGGCTAGTGAGTTCAGGAATATTTCTTTGGACTGCAAAACAGGTGGCAGAGAAATCCTGATTTGACCCCAAATTGGAACTGTTCCCAAGTGTCATTTCATCAATATTTTAGTTTAAAAACATCATAATCAAGATATTGCCACATGCTGTTTTATTCCCATGGGGAGTCGCCTCTCCTTTATGCACTGCTCCTGACACTTCCTGTACATATAATGGTGATGAATTTATTTCTGTATGCATTTTTCTCCTGTATATTTAAAAATAATAATGTTTCTTTAAATGGTAAGCGACTTTCTGATGTGTTTTCTTTTTAGGAAACCAATAGATAAAATATTTAGATGAGCTTTTGTCTTCTGTAATTTCACAAATTCAGCATTTGAAATCCTTAAGCAAACCAGCAAAACATGTGGGAGGTTTCAGCAGTTTAGACATCCCATGAAATGATGCAAAGTAATCCATGGAAAATGACACTGTGGTTTTAAGATTCTTATTGTAACCACTACCCTGGGTAAAGTTTTGATTTTGCACACAGCCAAATATAGCAGGTCTTGGCCAAGAATGCAAGAACTCACACATTGTAACGCACAACTGATTAAAATAGGTAGTAAAAATTGATTAAACTATTAAGATGCCATAAAGTTTCCAGCTTTCTCTTAACGGTAAATAACTCCCCTGGCCTGTCAGTGGAATATGTGCACTACAAAGGTGAATGCTGGTTCCATGCTGCCCTCTAGAGGAGTTTGTTTTTTTTTAAATAGAAGCAAATTTTATGCAGTTTTTGTGCTGTGATAGTGTCTCTCAATTTACAGCACACATGACTTCTGTGAAACTCTACAGTCTGAATAGATATTTGTAAAACCGGGAGTGCATGGATAGAATTTTTTTTTTTTTTTCCAAATCTGGTATTTCTTTCTTGGGAAATACCATTGTATTCTCATGTTTTTTCAGTCCAACTGTTGCCCAGGTAATTTACAGCATTATGCACATGAAGTCTATCTATAATAGGTTTCCTGATACATTTCTATTTTCAAAATTTTGAGCATGGAAGCTCTGAATTATTTCCTTTGTAGACATCAGATTTCTCTATCAGATATACAAAATATTAATAACTACAAATGATTAAGATATAAAAATTTAAATGTCTCCAAACCCCTCATCCTGGACCAATAGTGCAGGTATGTGGCTGAATTCAGGTCAGTGAGTTTGGTTCCAATGTCCTCTAGCAGAGGAAGGAGTGTCCTGAGGTGGAAAGAACCTCAGCACTGCTTTGTTTAATTTGAAACTCCTGTGTTTTACCTGTTCAGGACAGGCTGACATGCTGAGCAGCACAGCCAGCCTTGCAGAGGTTTAACCAGGAGATTTTCAAGTGAGAAGTTACATATATGGATAATTTCAAAAGGCCTGTGACATTCTAACTTGCCAAGGCAATCACTGTGGCACACACTGAACCTGGCAACTTTACAGGACAGAGTTTATGTAAGCATATTTCTTGACCCTTTGCAATAGTGTGGGGGTTTTTTGTTGTTTTTTTTTTTTGGTTTTTTGGTTTTTTTTAATAAAAAGGAAAGGGCAGAGAGAAACATCTGGTCATTCTAGTTAGTCCAGTCGCAGTGTCACCTACTGGAGTCACCTCCATTTAACCACGTCCCTGGCACTGCACTGGACCTGACTGTAATTACTTCAGTTTGAAATACTCCAGAGCTCCACTTGGGGGAATCTACTACAGACTGAAGCAAACCAGTGAGTAAAAAAAAAAAAATCCTAAACTTTACTTTCCCTTGTGATAATTTATATTTGCAAACTAAAAATTACTTTAGTACTTTCACATGCCCAGGTGAACTACTGCAACTTTGACATGTGCTTGTGTCCCATTAGATGGCACAACACACGGGATGTGTAACTGTTGTGTAACCTGCAGCTAAAGTAAGTGCTGAAAATCTGTCACTTAGATATGAATGGAGGAAGGACTTAATAGATTATATTATTGTATACTACTGTAGAGAGCCTGGGGGAAACCACAGGAAGGCTGGGAAACACGAGTTTTCCATGCATAAGAAGTAAAATTATTGACAAGAGAGTGGAGTAAGAAATACATTAGTAATATTTGTGGTTTTCCTATGACTTAGGACAAACAATTCCTGTTTTGTTACGTTCTGCTAGAAGTTGCCTTAAATGTGGTTTCATGGAACAGTCAGCTCACTTCTGTGTCAGCTCACTTGTGTGGTTTCTTACATAACTTAGATATTAATGAACAGAAACTGAAAAAGGAGGTGACCCAAGTATCTGTAAATGACACTGATCCCATCTGCTGCTTTTTATTATAATGTTAAACACTGTATTTAAAAACTTCATTTTACAGGAATTTATTAAGTGTAGGTGAGTGCTTATCAAACTTGTATTTCTGCAATTACATTAAAAAATTACAATCTGGTTTTGCAAAGCAAAAGCACTCATGATATCCACTGAATCTGTAAATTTAGCAGGAAAGGTCCTAAGCTGCCATCAGTGCAAGTGAGAGCTGGAGCCTGTTGTGTTTGCTGATTTGTTCCATAGACTGCAGTTCTATAAACAATTTCATAATAGCTTTTTGAGTTTCAGTTTGGGTTTCTTTTTCTGCTTAAAAACAGTCAAAAATACTGAATATGAAGAACATTCAGCACAAATACCACAGTCAAAACTGAAAGCCCCCTGTTTTGCTGCATTACATGACTTTGGACATAGAAATGATACAAAACTGGTGTGTACATGATCATTTGAGAAACTGTACCTGCTGGTATCTCAAATCTGTATACAGTTTAGAAAAATACATCCAACATGTGCCTTATCTGTCCACATTTGTTTTGAAATTATGTCAATAGAGCTTAATCCTCTCCCACGTTATGCAAGTGTCCCTTATTTACGTGAGTGGTTGCATCACTCCAGGGAGGCTGTTCAGAGGAGAAAGGGCTGTTTGTGTGTTTGCAGCTTGCCAAAAATGAGTTTTGAATGTATTTACATGGTATTTTATACAAAGCTGGCTAAATCTCTGTATATGACCTTTGAAAAGAAATATATAGATATTAAAATTACAGAAAATGTACTTAACATCTCCATTTGCAAACTTTTTGTGACTTTTGATCATGTATGTGCCACGAAAAGTATTCTATTTACTCTTCTTTGGGGAACAACTACTTAAAAAATGAAGGCATTAATAACAGTATTTCTTATTCATTGTTTTAACATGTTAAAATGGTATTAATTAGTACTACATCATGTATTTCTAGTTTAAAGCTGTAATGGACAATACATTACCTTGAGACCTAAAAAACCTTTTTTCTTGTGCTTTTTTTAATAAAAGCAAAGACTAGATTTAAAAAATGGTCTCTCTGTACAGATTACTTTTACAATTGTGTGAATATGTATAATGAACTCTGCATTTGTAACCAAGAGTAAACTTTCCAAATTGTAAATGTTCAGGTTGTTATTATAAATAGCTAGTAAATATCTTAACCAGACAAGAGTTCAAATAAAGATTAACAGCCATTATTAACTTTTTCTCCACTGTCTTTTGTTACTTAAAACCTGACCCTTATGAAACAATGGAGTTAGACTAAGTTCAGTCTAACTTTAAGTATATAGCAATTTGGTTTTACATTCTCCATATTGCACAAAATTTAAACTGCTCCTGTGCTTATCAAGTAATTGCAACTAGAGATAATTATTGGTGGCTGTATCTAGTGAGCAAAGTCTGCCAAATGCAGTTTTAAAATTATCTGTTTTTCTAGACTTTTAAGGGCTGTTTGTCAGTTTAAACCAAAAGAATGTGAACGTGTATTTGGAAGGAAAAAAAAAAAAGTGTCTTTTTCTAGAATCAAGTTGGAAAAGCTGATGAACTTGGTTATGGGATACAACGCCTGCAGTAGCAGAACTCAATCCATCGCAGAACCTCCTTTCTGGTTCTTTATCCTATTTTTCTTTAGGTAATTCCAGTCAAACAGGAATGGAAGAAAGATCATTCTAATCTGATTGACAGCATTTCCTCTTTTAATCCTAACTATTACCTGCTTTAGGATTGGCTCTGAAGAAGTCAGTCAGGTGTTTACCTATCTGCCACCAACCGAACACAGACAGGGGTACGACATGTAAAAGGTTGTGTTTACTTCTGCTTTAACAATGATGTGGAAGAATTATTTCAGTTCTACCACCTTGGCTACCCGCTCAAATATTTTCAACTATAAAAGAAACTTCCTCAATGTGTATTTCAAACAAAGAGTGCTATAGCAGCACTAATGACCCTGAAGAGCCCGTTCCTCCCTCGGAGGTGAGTGGGGTGCGGGGCTGGACGAACGGAGGAGCAGTGTAAACCGCTGGGCTGAGTGGTTTCAGGGTGAGCTGCCAGCAGCCCTGCGGCGCCCCAGGGGCCGCAGCCTGTCCCCATCTGTCCCCTCTCCTGCCTGCGAGGGAAGCGCGGCCCCGCCCCGCCGGCTCCTGGGTGAGCGCCTGCCCCGCTCCCGGCGCGCCAGGACCC